>OZ030022.1:56387500-56987500 GCA_964023405.1 Apodemus agrarius
CTCTCTTTTCATGAAGCTGTATGGAGTGCATAAGATGGATATGAAGCCAATAGATTTCATATTATTAAAGGAAGAATAAATGTGTAACTGAGAATTGAATATGTCGCCTTAATATAAGATTCATGGGGTGACTCTATTTAAGACAAATTATAAAAGAGAGCAAAATAAGTTGAATGATAGTGTAGTACTTTAGAACATGAAGTTCAGACATTTTGTTATCCACACTAGACATTTTGCTATTCATATCATTTTGGAGCTTTGTTGATTGAGTGATAGAGGTGCTAGGCTGCTGGTATATTTGTTTATTTTTTCTAGTTTCACTTTTACTAAAACAATAATGTTTAGTATTTAAGGAGAATATAACAACCTAGGTGGATGATATGCTGGATTACATCTGTTGTTCTTGAGATAAAAATATTCTCTGGAACTATCCGTTTCTAGCTAAAGTATAAGATGGTTCATAGCTTGGATTAAAGTCTCTGTCAGTCTCATTTTCTATTCTTGTCCATTACCAGGTGTAGTTATTGTTATTTTTATTCCCATTGTAGTGAGTTTTGGATTAAGTTAAAAAGACTTTGTTAGTCTAGATTTAAAACAGTATTATGGTTCTAAAATATGACCCTCAAACTCTTGTGTCATATATCCCCAAATCAACCCTGTTTTTCCACTTTTTTCTCCCAGACCTTTCTTATGTTTTTTGTCTATGTCTACATATTTTGTCATCTCTGTGAAATTTGTTTATCTCTATATTCTCCTTTCCCAAACACATACCACCAACATCACCAACAAAATCATTTTAACCACAAGACATATTTCTTACATTAGCTAGTCAAATTCTGCTCATTAGTTTTTTTATTTACACCTTTCATATCCCCTATCAGTGAGTATATGAGAATGATTATAAGTAAGTTTTTAAGTGTAGTTTTAATGATACACAAAAAATGAGCCATGGAAAGTGTTGTACAAAATGTAAGATTTGACAAATACTCCAATAATAAGCTGTTTATAATGTAAGAACTAATACATGATATACTAAGGATAGAAGAATAAATAAATTGTCAAACACTATTCACCATGATGATGATTAATTAGAGGCAAACAAAGCTTCCCTCAATGAAGATCCGGGTAAAGAATTGTAGGTCAGATAAAAGGTTCCTTATAGGAAACTTAGGAATTAAGGCAGATACCTCAGAAAGAAGAACTGGGGATATTAAAATTATTAGCGTGTCTGATCTCAGACTATAAAGTCACCCTGTAGCCCATGGTATTCAATATGTATTCACTGTACATATAAGGGGAATGAGGAAAAATTACTCCAACTCTTGTTCTGCAATTATAGATACAATTGCAATCATATGAAGAGAGTAAACATGATCTTTTATGTTTCATATGTAGAAATGTGTTTATTTCTGTAAATAAATATTAATGCAAGTGTGTACATATGTATGTGTGATAGAGAGGTACAGAGTGAGATGAGAAGGAGGGAGAGAGAGAGAGAGAGAGATGCATTTACATCTTTGAGTATGTATGTAGATGTAGAAACCTCAAGTTTATGTTGTATGTCTTTTTTTGACCTATCTTCAACTTATTTGTTGAAGACATGGAATACAGACTTTAACAATTTCCTCTACTTAGTTGGCCAGATATCTCTGAAGATTTTGAGAATTAGGGCTCTAGTCTTCTTACTTGAGTAAGGAGTTTGAATGCTGTCTAGGTTAATCAACAGTTAATGATATGAAAAAGAGGTGCAAATTTTTAAAAAGAAACACACTGAATTACACTGTAATAATATGGATTATTAGGTTCCTAGGATATCTGGAATAAAAGTACCATTGATAGATTAAAGCAACAAATAGTTTTTCCTCTCTTTATTCCTTGATAGACTTTTCTCCTAAGAAGATGCTGGCCTAGACCTTGTTATCTTTACTTTTTAGTGACAAGTGGCACTTGACTAAATTGTCCTGTCCCTTCCTTTCTTTCCTTCCTTCCTTTTTTTTTTTTTACCTAAAAACAGATAAGCAAAGCTTTTTGTTTATTTTTGAGATCCAAATAATCTCATACACTTCCCATGTTTCCTTCAAATTAATAGTCCCCTTTTCATAAATTATTTCATGCATATACATTATGTATGTATATATTCCTTGTTGCGTTGATGTAATTAAGTTTAATGATAAGAAAAGATGTTCCCTGAAGCAAAGACAGGACTCAAAAGTAAGTTATTGTCTTCAAACATGTTCATGTCATCCCAGAAAGCTGTATGAGACCCCTTCTTGTCTCTTACCTTCTGGGGATGAGGCAATAATGATTGTATTATATTATCAATGTGAATCATTATGATCTCCTCACACCCAAATCAATGTTGTGTCTTTGTGTCTCATTAATTCTTTTTCTAAGGATAACAGTCACTAAATTAAAGATTCACTCCAATTAAATATTAAGAAACTTAACTATTTATGTCTCTAATAACTATTTCACACAATAATCTGATATTCAAGAAAGATATCAGTTTAAGGGGTACCATTCAAAATGCCATAGCAGGTATAATATGGTACAGGTATGATATTTGCAGCAACAACCTCAGACTCTAGAATTATTTTAAGGAGCAGATAATCATAAACTAAGCAAACTAGAGTACTTACTACATCCTATTATTTGAGGAGTTTTAGATAGTACTTTGTTTCAATGTTAAAGGACAGACGAAACTAATTTCTCCTATCATTTTCAATTTATGTTTAATGTTTAATGAGAGCTTTGCAGTATTCCAGAACAGCTTTCCAGGCAGATCCTACTTAGGTTCTGCCTTAGATATTTTCTTACTCACAGTTGCCTCGGTTTTGTCACTGGGTTTATTTTTCTTTTAAGTCTTGGAGACATTTTTTAAAAGAATAACTGTTTAGAGACCTTTGAATCTTTATAAACCTATAACCTGACATTCATTTAGCACATACTTTTTTGAATTATACATATGATAGGTGGTCATTCTAGAGTTGCACAAAAATACGTTAAGCAAGTATTTTTGCTCAGGCAACTTAAAATCTACTTTGACTCTAAAACAATGAGCAATTAGAGATGCATATGGGTAAAAATACACTTCACATCCAACTCTGTTTATATGTGCTATACTTATGTTTTTGTGAATATAAATTTACACTGTAATAGAGAAATTCATTGAGGATCATAGAAGAGATGATTTGGTTCTCATTTTTTTATATTTGGCAACTAAATCATTCAGTTATTTCTTTCTGACTTTCTTTCTCTCTCCATATATATATATATATAT
Source organism: Apodemus agrarius (assembly GCA_964023405.1). Lineage (NCBI taxonomy): Eukaryota > Metazoa > Chordata > Mammalia > Rodentia > Muridae > Apodemus > Apodemus agrarius. The sequence goes on from OZ030022.1 coordinate 56,390,781, forward strand.
ATATATATATATATATGTTTATACACATATTTATATACACAAATACACACATATATAATTATTATGTGCATGTATGTGTGTATGTGTGAATTTCAAAATTCTTTCTGTACTAGCTAATTAACCTTCTATAAATGAATTCCAGTAAGATGGCAATAAATCAACAACAATCTATCACTAAATTCTGTGTGCAACATTTCTTTTCTTTTCTACTCTGAATCTGAAATGACCTCTCTGTTTTATAAATTTTTAGAATTGGAAAAGCATTACTCGTTCTCAGCATTTATTTCAGTAATATCCTCTTATAGGAACAATCTTTCTTGACAAGTCTAGTTTATATTCCTAAATTTGACATTAATCCTTGTAATAGGTAAAATATTGACGATGTAGCCTTTAAGTAAGAGAATATTAAAATGTGTTTTCACTCTTAGTCATGTCAAATGAATTGTTTTTTTATGTAACATTCTCTACCTTTTTGGTATAAGTAGCAAAATATAACACATGTAAAACATTCATTTTCTGCAACTGAAAATTCATTTCTGAATTGAAGAACCATTTAGTATGTTTGAAAAATTCCCAGAGAAAGCAAAAAGTTAATAAAATATAGTTGTATCATTAATTTTTAGGTTCTATGAAGTTTGTATTCAGAAATGTTGATGGTCTTTAAATAAATCAAATACGATCTTAAATGAGGATTATTATTGTAAGACCATGATGATAACTCTAAACACTATATTCCCACACACATATCTCACATGTACATTGATGTCCCAGAATGAATTAAAATTTGAAAGTTAGATGCAGTAGGTTTACACTGAGCTCAGCAAATACGACTGTATGATTTGGGTACTTTTAAGCCTCCTTTCAATAGTTTTCTCATTGGCATAATGGAAATCATTATAGAACTAGTTACATAGATATAAGATAAGTTTTTGAAGGGCAATTGAGATACTATAAGTGAAGTGTTTATAAGTTTGCCTACACAATGAGCTGTTATTAGTTGTCAGTAACTTTCCTAAGTAGAAGGAGTCCTATGATGGACCTTGAGGCTAGACAATGTTGAACAAATAAAGACATAAATGCATCTTTCTAAATTATGATCATGCCACGAAACAACAACAATAAGAAAACAATAACAATAAAACAACAAGATTTTACAAACCACTTAACATGATTGGGAGGCAGAAATACAGTGTTAGACACAAAAAATATTCTAAGAACTAAAGAAGTAATTGTTTTCTAGTTTGGTTATAGGACTTTTTAAAAAATGAGAAATTGAATGTTTAAAAACAAAATATAGTTCATTCTTTCCAAAATCTTTTGTATAATTTTATTGTACATGTATGCATTAAGTTTTTCAGAAAAGAAATAAGCATAAAATGTTTATTTTTTTTTTTTAGCTTACCAACTGAGAGTGTGCCAACCTCCACCACCTGTCCCTAATGCAGAAATTCTAACGGAAGATGATGAATTTGAAATAGGTAATGTCTTTAAAATAACTTCCAAAAATACCCTCCTAGCAGAACTATCTTTCTTACAAATAAGTATAAAAAGTACGGCCTCTAGGTTGATGGGATTTGTTGAGATTATGAAGGAGGGAAAATAGTCAAAAGAAGAAAAGGAACACTGGGAAAAACCAATGAATGCTCTTTTTCTAGGACATTAAATTTGTTTTGTGATTTTGAAGAATTTGTGTTTCACAATTCATGATGGATGCTTTAATAATAAACTTTAGAAATAAGCAGTAGATGACAATCTTCTAACAATATGAAGATCATGCGTATGTAAACCAAATCATTCCCTCCTGGCCACATCGTCAATGTAGCTGGTAACAATCATGAAACCTGGATCAGTAGCTAATGTCAGTCTTCGTTCATGGCTGATCAGTGCTATCTAGCCTCCCTTTTTCAGGGTTCAAGAGTTATCCCTGCTTATAATTTATGGTATTTTAAAGGTAACTCAAAATGAGTAAATGTAAATAATTCTGCTCCTAAATTAAAACAGGTATTCAGCTATACTCTGCAGCTGGTCTGAAGGCTCCTTTCTTTCTTTTTCAATAACAGGTGATATTATCAGATATCAGTGTCTTCCAGGGTTTACACTCGTTGGCAATGCAATTCTGACATGCAGATTGGGAGAGCGACTGCAGATGGATGGGGCACCTCCAGTATGTCAAGGTACTGATCTTAATTAGTTATTTGCTTATAGTCCAGGTTGGACTCATATTGACATTTCACCTGCCATTGATTTGTGAGTGTTGGGATTGCATACAAAGCAACACCTAACTTGTGGGTATTGAACTCATAAACATTTGTTTTATATTTAAGTCAGAATAGAAAAGATAAAAAGAAAATATTTTCAGTATTGATAATGTGACTCTGAGGGATAAAATCTACTAAATTTTAGAAAGGCCAATTAAAAAAATATTTCACTTTTTCTGAGATTTAATTTTTTATAATTAGTCTAATATCAGTTCAACTTATATGAAGTATTTTTTTCTCTATAAGGTATGACAAAAGGTAAAAAAAAAAAAGGGGGAGGGATCCCTGAAAGAAAGCCCAATGTTATGATTAATTTTATTAGGAAAAAGATATTCTAATCATTTGCTATAGAACTCCTTATTTACTACATATACCCAGAGGATTCCCCTGCATGCAATAAAGACACATGCTCCACTATGTTTATAGCAGCTTTGTTTATAATAGCCAGAAATTGGAAGGAGCCCAAATATCCCTCAAAGGAGGAATGGATACAGAAAATGTGGTATATTTATACAGTGGAATACTACTCAGCAATTAAAAATAATGAATTCATGCAATTTGTAGGTAAATGGTTAGACCTGGAAAATATCATCCTGAGTGAATTAACCCAATCACAAAAGAATGCACATGAAATGCAATCACTGATAAGTGGATATTAATGAGCCCAGAAGCCCTAAATACTCAAGACACAAATAGCAAGTCAAATGATTCCCAAGAAGAAGAAAGGAGAGGACCCTGGGCCTGTAAAGATTGCATCCAGTTTAGTAAAGAAACCGAGGGGGGGGCGGAATGATTGGGGGATAGTTGGGGGGGAGAGGAACTATGGGAACTATGGTGGGTGGGAACTGGGAAAGGGGAAAGCCTTTGGAATGTAAACATAGAATATAGAAAATAAAAATTAAAAAAAAAGAATATGAAGATGAGGATTGAGCAGATGGATACACACCAAAGCAAGCAAGCAAGCAAACAAACAAGCAACATTTAACCAAGCATACTACATAAGCATCACAGTAGATCAGGCCAGTGTCCAAGTGACAGCAAACAATGCTCAGAGCATGTCCCAGGCACCTATAAAATAATAAGTGACTAGGTATGAGTCAGACACAGCTTGAAGGAGGTAAAAACCCCTGCATGCCAAAAGAGCAGTGAAAGTTTTATTAGCAAAAGCTTAGAGGCAAGATTGTCCAAATGTCTGTAGAACATGAAAGGAGACATATAAGAGAACTGGATATGGATATAAAGGAATTTACTCTGTCACCATGGCAGTTAAAGATAGGATTTGAAAGACTAATATACTTAAGATGTTCAAACACCATTTTCTGTTGAATTGTGCTGGCCATAAGTCTACTTCAGAATAACTTATTATATATGGTAGCTGATTTGAACAAAATTGAACTGTTTTACTATGTTTTATTATTAGAGTTTCTTGACTCCTTCCTTCATTCAATTGCTTCTCGCACACAGAAATCTGTTTCCTAAACAGTAACTTCTACTAGAAAACCTAAAATAAATATTGAGGCCAGTTTGACTCATATCTATTTTCTCAACACTTAAAAGGCTAAAGCAGTAGGATTATCCACAAATTAGAAGCCAACCTGGGGTATATACTGAGGTTGAAGCCAGTCTGAACTACAAAGTGAGGTTATGGCTCAAAAAGCAGTAATAAATTGATTATTATTTTAAGTACTAAAAGTAGAAATTAGCATATGATGAACGATTTTCAGAGGAACACATGAAAGTAGCAGAAATAAAGGCAGTTATGATCTAGTCATACCGTGAGAGTATCTTACGACTTTAGTCAGGGTTACACGAACATCCTGAAGTTACGGAGTATTCCTTCTGAAGTCTGTAACTTATATCCACAGTGTGGATCTCATTCATTCAAATATTTTCTTCATAGAAGACTTTTCTGTAGTCAATTTAGGATTATATAGAATTCATATTCAGGTAGAGGGAAAAAATGGAGAATGCAGGATTTTCTGCTCTCAGCATAGAATATAGGGCATGGAGAAATACTCGTGCAGGCATAGAAGACGTGAACCATCAGGGTCATGACATTATTTTTCCTAGGCCAAAACGTACAAGCTAAGTTGCAAACTCTTGGATAGACAGTCTCCATGTTAAATCCTAATTCAATAGTTCTTACATGAAAGTAAACAAGGTATTCTAGGCAACCTTATTATTTCACAGTCCAGCTTTTCCTGTGTTTTCGTCTTTATTCTAAAATCAAAATTTTCTTACATTAATTATAACAGAGTTCTGTGTTCTTATTATTAGTTTAATATCTAATCACAGAACACTTTAGAGGCTAACCACTATGTAATTGGTCATATTTTAGAATATGTCTATGATGTTTCTTTAGGAATTAGTTGACAAGTTACTTAAGCAAAAAACTGACTTAAAAGTTTTTAGTTAACTTACTCGCAGGAGGAAATATGGAAACAAAGTGTGAAGCAGAGACTGAAGTAAAGTCTATTCAGAGACTGTCCCACCTGGAGATCCATCCAAAATACAGTCACCAAACAGACACTATTGTGCTTGCTGACAGGAGCCTGATATAGTTATCTCCTGAGAGGCTCTGCCAGAGCCTAACAAATATTGAGATGGATGCTCGCAGCCAACCATTGGACTGAGCATAGGGTCACCAATGTTTGAATAGAGAAATATTGAAAGAGCTGAAGAGGTTTTCAACCCCATAGGAAGAACAATGATATCAACCAACCAGACCCACCCAAGGCTCCCAGACACTCAACCACCAACCAAAGAGTACACATGGCTCCAGCTGCATATGTAGCAAAGGATGGCCTTGTCAGGCATCAAAGGGAGGAGCCTTGGTCCTGTGAAGGCCCAATACCCCAGTGTAGGAGAATGCTAGGTGGTGAGTTGGGAGTAGGAGTCTGGTTGGGGGAGCACTCTCATGGAGGCAGAGGAGAAGGGGTGTGGGATGGAGGTTCTCAGAGAGGAATCCAGGAAGGTAAGAGACATATGAAATGTAAATAAACAAAATAATCAATAAAATAAAAAAGAAAAAACCAAAAACAAACAAAAAGTAGTAAAAAAAATGTTTTCAGTTAAAATTCACAAAATTTCTAAAATACTCAATTTTTAAAAAATTTTCCAAATCTATTGTTTTCAGTCAATTCATAAATTATTAGCTATTTTTATTTTTTTCTAAAAAAATGATTGTTATTTTTGTATTCAACCATAGGTCATACTTATACATAAAAATATTATATTTATCATTATGTTTTACAGAAAATTAGAAAAATTGGAAAATTAATGCGACCATTTTCTATTTAAATCTCTCATTTTTTCCCACAGTTGAGTCACTTTACATTTCTATAATTCAGTTTTATTTACTTTTTTTATTCTTGTACTATTTAGAAACATTAATTCAAAATATTAAATTGTCTAAAATATTAAACCTCACCCTGTAACCTATTAATAGGAAACTGTTTATCTATTTAAATTAATTTTATTCATTATATTTTGTATTTTAGACATTATTTATTAAGACAGATTAGTAAGATCATGATCTAATTATTTTGATTCAGGGAGATCTAGCGTCATAATCGTAGAACTACATACATGCTATTTGAATAAGAAAACATCATGCCATTGATTTCTAATCTATCAAAACGTTAAAAATTATGAGTTCAAATATTCCCATGATCACTACAATCTCCTCAATGAAAACACTGCAATTGTGGTACAGCATTTTTTAAATATTTATTTATTTTTTATTTTATGTACGTTGGTGTTCATTGGTGTTTGCATTACAAATATGTCTATGTAAGTGTGTTGGATACCCTGGAACAACAGTTACAGTTGTGAGCTGCCAGGTGGCTGCTGGGAATTGAACACGTGTACTCTCTCTGGAAGGGAAACCAGTGCTCTTAACCACTGGGCCATCTCTCCAGCCCTCAGTCCAAAGTTAAAAAGCATTTAACAGTGTTAGAAAGGATGCTTTGTTATAGTCATGTCCTTCATTTTAACAGAAAGTTTTGGTTTATACAAGCTTTAATAATGTTTGATGTATGTAGATGTATTTATGAACAATGTGACTCATAGTGAACAATTTTACACTGGAAACCATATGATCTTTTAATTTATCTTTTAGATGACCTCTTTGGTATAATAAAGGCCTGATAATTTAGTTATTCTCTATCTTCAAACCCAAATTTAATTAGATCAATGCATTATTTGTTCTAATATTCAAATGATGTAAACACAAGAGTTAAAATAATCAACATTATTGGAGAGTTATAGACCATAATTATGTTGCTTTGTTATTCTTGGAATGTTCATAATGTGCCAGAAGCAATATGAAATAAGAATTTGTGTTTTAGCCAGTATATAGGATCTGGAGCTAACACCAGAGCTTCAGGGTAACTGCTGACTAGAAATTATATAAAGTCTTCATGGTTTTAATTACTTTCCTAAGAACAGAAATAACTTTGCACAAAATGAGTCTTGAGATAATGCTGCTTTATCACTGGCCTATGCACCTGAGTTGAAAGTATAGGAAGAGAAGAAAATTTGTTAAAAATAAGGACAAAGAGGTATGAAACCAATATGTAGATAAAGAGAGACAGATGGAAATATTGAAGACTACAAGAAGAATTGGGAAAGTGTGAAGAATTAAAAATGTATTATATTTTCCATGTAACTATTTCCCAAAGGAGCATTTTTGATGTAATAAAGAGAAGAAGTAAATACTATAAATTTTAGGGCTTCACTTCATATTTTAATTAGTAGCTTAATAAAACTGCTATTTAATACAAATTATTATTATCTTTATTTAAAAACAATACAAATCAGCTATTGTCTTCTTTGTAGTTAATGAACAAAAACAAGCATTTGTTTATGTTCCGAAAGACTTGAAATGATGCCTTTTTTTTCTACAGTGCTCTGTCCTGCCAATGAACTACGACTGGATTCCACAGGAGTCATACTGAGTCCTGGATACCCTGACAGTTACCCAAATTTGCAGATGTGTACCTGGAGCATCTCAGTGGAAAAGGGTTATAACATCAGCATGTTTGTAGAATTCTTCCAGACAGAAAAGGAGTTTGATGTTCTTCAGGTGTATGATGGTAACCATGGGTTATATTTCCTGGATAATCATACATTTAGTCCAAATACTCAAACTGTACATGTGCATGGTCAATACAAACATTTGCTTTTGTCCTATAGATATTTTTCAATGACATAGACTCCATTCTATATGAAGAACATAGGTACCTTGAAAATTATTGTGAATTGATGTTAAAAGAAAACATTAAAATACTTCACATTTCATCATTTATCACTTTGTATTAGTTTTCCCTTATTGTGTATATGGTGCATTGGGTATTAAAAACAAAAAACCCTTTGGTTATTTAATACAAATGCAAGACTATAAATACTGGAGATAAATGAGGATATAATCATTTATTTATATCTATATTATATTATCTTTCTCTCCAAAGGACCAAATATTCAGAGTCCAATGCTTATTTCTCTCAGTGGAGATTATTCAGCTGCTTTTAATGTAACAAGCAATGGTCATGAAGTATTTCTTCAATGGTCTGCAGATCATGGCAATAACAAGAAAGGCTTCAGGATAAGATACATTGGTATGTGATATTTATGACTGTAGTAGCTATCTCACCTCTGTCAACACTGAGATTGTTATTAAAGAGTTAAGATTGGGACTGAGAAAGGCTCAGCAGTTAAGGACATTGGTAACAAGGATCTACGGTCTTCTTACAAGATGGCTCCTTATTTTCTATAACACCTCTTACTGAAATCTGTCGCATCTATTGATCTCAACTTGTGACACGTATGTGTTCTGTGCATACATGCATGCAGACAAACACTTACACATAGAAAATAAGATAAACCAAAAACAGAGAAATTTAGTATAAATCTCTTAAATGTTAATAAAATTTACAGATACTTCATTGTTGTTTCTTGAACAATTGGAGATAATCTCTCGATAGCTCAATTTCATCTGTAATGGAATAATTCCACCTCATCTTCTAATTGATTTTCTCTCATACTAGAATTCTACAGGGTGTTTACAAGTTAGATCAATTATATAAATGAATTAATTATAAATTAATTCAAACTGGATGTTCGAAAATTTTTCAATAGATTTATTTCCCTTAAGTCTCTCAAAATAATTATGGTGTGGGCTGTGTATCATCTGATCTCTTAAATAACTAACATTTGGATGACTTTAAGCAGAGATAATTATAAATATCTTCTTTCAGTTAGTCTCCATCTCTTGTAGTACTTGCTAAAGTATCTTAACTGTTGACAGACAAATCATTGAGCCCAGTTGAAAAACTACAATAAAAACATGTGATCAGGAGGGGGCAGTGAGAGGGATGCAAAGTGAATGAGTAAAATAATTTCTAAAAAACGTGAATTTGAAAATGTCAATATATATTTTAATATGAAGATGACATTGTATATGCTCTCCTTTTCATAATAAGGTATACTATTTTTTAAAATAAAGGTAGCACATTGGTGGTGTTTTAATATAAAATGTTCTGCATTATAGGGGAGATGCATTTCTTTTCATTACTATAATCCTAAGTGATAGTAGATGCTATGAGTTAGAGCTAGAAGAATGTCTTTCTTCAGTGTTGAAATTATACTTACTAGGATGCTGATCACTGTGAATACCTTCAACTACAAACGTTTTGTAAATAGTATTGATATAGTTCTCAATTATGAACAATTTATGGCATTCACTTTTAGAGTAAATACTGGCTCATTTATATGAATTTAAATACTTATAAATTGTACACTTAAATAAATATGTACTTATCTTTACATATAATGTACAGATAAAATAATTCTGCCTTGCTACTTTAATTTTAAAAGAATGAGTTAATAATTATAATTAGACTGCAATTGCTTTTTCACATCAGAAAAGTAAACTCCCACATTATTAATTGGCTTAAAAATGAGTATCCTAAACAATTTGAAGATGAAAGAACGTTCTTATAATTATATATATGCTTGAGGCACCTATAAGTTTGTATTTAGTCAATATTTTATCCATATGAAGTTCATCAATTTTATTTTATATTCTTATGCCTAAAAATTTGAATTTTGTCACATTAAATTTCATTTTACATTATTTTAAGAAAATAAAGGGAAATTGTCCAAACAGAGAAATCGTGGGGGAGGGGGATGATTGGGGAATGGTTGGAGGAGAGAAGAATTATGGGACGTATGGTGGGGGGAACTGGGAAAGGGGAAAGCCTTTGGAATGTAAGCATAGAATATAGAAAATTAAATTAAAAAAACAATTATAAGCAGTTTTTAATTATGTTGTGAGACAATTTTTATTTTTGCTAATATCCAAGGCAAATTTTGATATAGGTTTAAAGAAATCACTATTTTTAGCTATCAAGAACTGTTTGACATGGTAAATATGCACTTTTTCCTGTTGGAAGTGACAGTTACTGACACATATATTCTACATTCAATGTTTGTCACTATATCTCCCTGTTTCTATGTCCTCAGATGACAGTGACATTTCAAAACATAACCATAACACAACAAACTGCATGGTCTCCAAACTATGTAAATGGAAAGTCTACAGACACTATCTTTTGTCATTTCAAACTTCACAGAAAGAAATTTTTATTTTATTGACAATATCTATAGTGCTGTAAATAACCCATCATATAGGAAAATGCAATAGAGCATCAAAGATATTTGTGAAATAGGAAAGTCAATTTTAACCCTAGTCAAAATGAAATTGATTACCTACTATTACACAAATGTCTAAAGACAACTTCACTGTGGTATATAAACATGTTCTCCCATATCTCCCACAATATGACATTTAGGCCCTTCAGACTATCGGTGATTCAATTTCTTAAATTCAGTGCTATATACTGGAGCTTTTCAACACATACAGGTGACCAAAAGCATTTAAAAGCTGGAGATATTTTAGATGATAGTAAAAATTTTTAGAGAGTCTAGGGTTTCTTAAACACTGTACAAGTCATGAAAGTAGAGATTTTAAAAGAAATGGAAATGTACAATGGTTATTTGAAACAAAATAACAACTGATTAATTGCATAACTGCAAGATTGGATGATAAAGTATATCTAATTGTTAATTAAGCAGTGATTATCTTTCTTTGGAAAGCCTTCTACTGTAGCACACCAGAATCTCCACCTCACGGATACATCATCAGTCAGACAGGGGGACAGCTGAACAGTGTGGTTCGTTGGGCATGTGACCGAGGGTTCCGACTCGTCGGGAAAAGCAGTGCGGTTTGCAGAAAATCATCCTACGGGTATCACTCATGGGATGCACCAGTTCCTGCCTGCCAAGGTGAAGTATCTTATCCCAACATAGAAACATGCATTAATACATATGAGCCATACATTTTCTACATTAATCACAAAATAGAAAATATTAGATATACAAATTTAAAAGCAAGTTATAAAAGCATACATGGGCTGGTCTGAGCCTGGCCCCTCTTTCCCCCTGCAGCACACATCTAGCAGAAGACTGCTGGTGGGAGAGGATGCTCCTAAACTGGTATACACTTGATGCCCCAAGGAAGGAGAATATGGGGGGGAGGGGCAGGGAAACTATCTTAGAGGCAAAGGAGAGGTGGAGGGGAATAAATCTCGGAGAGGGACCAGGAAGTAGGGTGATGTAAATTAGTTAATTAATTGATTAATTAATTAACTAAATAAAATATGTTAAAAGAAAAAAGCACATCATAGAGCCTCCTTGGACATTAGGCATAAAAATGTAAAATTGATTGTGAGGCATACAAAATTTGACAGCTCTTGGTGTTAAATGATATTTTGAGTCACAAATTTATACTTAAATACATATATTAGCCACAAACATATTCTATTAGTTCCTTTGAAGTGATAAAATGATGCAGATGAATTTAGTGTATAGAGAGGTAGTAGTAAAAAAGATCCACATAGATTTTTTTTTGAGCACAAAGTATGCAAAAATTATGCTCTCAGAGATCAAATTTATGAGAAAGAATCTAATTAATTATCTGGTTTTTTTCTTTTTTTTTTTTTAACTCAGCAGGAATATATCCCCATTCTCATTTGTAATTTTTAACAAAGCAAAACACTCTGTGAGCAGTGGATCTTTGATAACAAAATGGCAAACTTTTTTTGTTAGTTATTTTCTTTATTTACATTTTTTAGGAATTTTTTATTTGCTTGTTTGGTTGGTTTTGGTTTTTTTGAGTCAGGGTTTCTCTGTGTAGCCCTGGCTGTCTTGGGAACTCACTCTGTAGACCAGGCTGGCCTTGAACTCAGAAATCAGCCTACATCTGCCTCCCAAGTGCTGGGATTAAAGGAGTGCACCACCACTGCCCTATTTACATTTTTAAAAGCTATCTTCTTTCCATGTAACCACCCCAAACCCCTTATCCCATTCCTCTCTCCCCCTGCTCATTAACCTAGACACTGCTTCTTCCCTGTCCTGGCATTCCCCTACACTGGTGTAATGAGCATTCACAGGTCCCAAGGCCTCTCCTCTCATTGATGTCTGACCATGCCATCCTCTGATAACCATGTTTCTGGAGCCATGGGTCCCTCCATGTGTATTCTTTGGTTGGTGGTAAAGCCCCTGGGAGCTATGGGGGTACTGGTTAATTCATATTGTTATTCCTCCTGTGGGTATGTAAACTCTTTGAGCTCTTTGGGTCCTTTCTCTAGCTCCTCACTTGGAGACCCTGTGCTCAGTTCAGTGGTTGACTAAGAGCATCCCCCTCTGTATTTGTCAGGCACTGGCAGGGCTTCTCAGGAAACAGCTATATCAGGCTCCTGTCAGCAGGCACTTCTTGGCATCTGCAATAGTGTCTGAATTTGGTAACTGCATATGGGTTGGATCCCCAGGTGGGGCAGTTTCTGGATGGCCTTTCCTTCAGTCTCTACTCTACAACTGTTTTGCTCTATTTCCCCCCATGGTTATTTTGTTCCATCTTCTAAGAAGGACTAAAGTGTCCGCACTTTGGTCTTCCTTCTTAAGCTTCATGTGGTCTGTGAATTATATCTTTGGTATTCCAAGCTTCTGAGCTAATATCTACTTATCAGGGAGTATATACCCTGATTATTAAGGATGTTGAACATTTCTTTAGGTGCTTCCCAGCCATTTGGTATTCCTCAGCTGAGAATTCTTTGTTTAGTTCTGTACCCCCATCTTTAATAGGGTTATTATTTCTCTAGAGTCTAATTTCTTGAGTTCTTTGTATATATTGGATATTAGTCCTCTATCAGATGTAGGATTGGTAAAGATCTTTTCCCAATCTGTTGGTTGCTGTTTTGTCCTACTGACAGTGTGCCAATGAACTTTTGATTTAGATGTCATGTCATGTGAAAAGGTAATAGCATTCTTGAATTTAGATAGTATAAACAAGTCAAATTAAACTTCAACTACATAAATAATGCCATGAAACTTAAAACTCTCCTCCCTCTCCCAAGATAAGTTTCTCAGTGTAGTTCTGGCTGTCCTTGGACTCCCTCAGTAGACCAGACTGGCCTTGAACTCTTGAGATCTAGCTGCTGCCTCTCGGATCTTGGGATTAAAGGTGGGCATCATTGCTACCCTGCTTGATATAAATTCTTAAGTATTTAATTTATCACTTTATTTTCTCTATATGAAAGTTTTTCACACACACACACAAACACACACACACACACACACACATATATATATATATATATATATATATATACATATGCACATATACAAACATATAATATATATATATCCTGTATGACCAAGAAAAAGAAATATTTGATATGTATGTATATATGTATGTACGTATACATGTATATATGTGTGTATATACATGTATATATATATGTGTATATGTGTGTGTGAATAACATAAATAAAATATAAAATATTTAAAAATAAGAAACATACTATTTATATAATACTAAGAATTTTACATATAGTATACTAAATTTAGTAGAGTGGAATTCATAGAAGGGATTTATTAGAATAGCTTACATGCTCTGCTCTGTATAAACTACTAATGGTTCTCTTCTAATGGAAAGTTCAATAGTATAGTAATTATTTATTAGCCAAGGCAAGGTATCTCAGCTGGACTCCAATATATGTCAAGAATCTCAAATAAGTATGCTCCAATATTAGTGAATAGAGAGTGAGAACAATCAAAGAAAGAGACACTGGACCTGACAAGACACTGGACCTGACATAGGCTTTAGAAACCTCAAAGGCTATTGCCAGCAACAGAACTCCATTAAGACCACACCTTCTCATCCTTCTAAGCAGTTCATCAACTGGGCACTAAGCACATGTATTTGAAGGGCATTTTTTCATTCAAACCACTGTTTAAGATAAAATTGAGCTATTTGTGAAGAAGATATTTGTACAGTTATTTGTCTTTGGCATTTTACACGCCATCTCTAAAATATAACCATTTTTCTAAATATATGAGAATACTCATAACATTTATCTATATTTACTTTACCATGAGCTATGTTCAATAATGTGTGTGTCTATGTTTATGTGTGTGTTCATATGTGGCATGTGTACTTTCATAAATGTGCAAGCGTATGTGTGCTTGTCAGTGTAGGTACTCAGTAAATCCCTGATTACTGGCAGGGTATATTGGGGAATGAGAACTTATTAAAAATTAAAATCACACTCATGAATATCCAAAAATATAAATAGTAATGATACAGGTATCATGGTACCATTTAATTTTACAACAGTAGTTTAGATATTTTATAATTAAAGGAAAAGATAACATATTTTGAGATGGTTAACATAATTTCTGATTCAGCGTTCATTTCTATTAAAAATCTTTAGGTCATGAAATTGCAATAGAGCAAACTATTGAGCAGTGTTTTACATGGATTGCATACATATGACTCAAGTTATACTCTATATATTCCATTTACAATATTTCACTAAAATAAACAAGGAATTTAAACACATGATAGATTTTTACGAATGAAAAGGGAACAAGTTCATTTAGAAATGAAATATAGATAAACAGAAATGACCTTTATAATATAAATGAAACACACATTTCTATTTCCTATATTTTTTCTAGAGTGAAAAATGTAATTCTAAAATTATTTACATGCAAACTATTTCAGGATACAAGAACTATTTTGATAGTTATGATAATGCACTAAATTAGATATAGTAGATAATATATACAAAATCTGGTTGGTAGTAGAGTAACACTATACATAAATAGGTTAATATGTCTTAATGTCCATAACAAACACAAATCATCTTGTTTACCTTTTAATGAAAATAGTTTTTTTCATAGATAGCATATCCTGATTCTTGTTTTTCCTCCCTCTCCTCCTCCCTGTTTCTCCCTATATTCCTCCAATCCCTATTCATTCCTTTCTCTCTCTCAGTAGAAACAAAGGGGCTTCTAAGAGATAAAAGTAAAATAAAATAAAATAAAATAAAATAAAATAAAATAAAATAAAACTAACATAACTAGCAATAGGAAGTGCAAGTGGCGTAGAAACAACAGCAGAGAGAAGATAAAATATATAAATTAAATACATTAAAAATATTAATATAAAATTAAAAAGAGAAGTAAAAAAAACTCATGACATAACAAAATGAGATAAGGATGTTCAAAAGATGCCATTGAGTTCATTTTCTGTTGGCCATCACCTATTGGACATGTGGGCTTCCTTTAGAAGTAGTTTGTTTGCCCAGTCAGAGTCCATTCGGGAATGCTAAATTTTCCTTTTGCAAGTGGTTATCAATTAGAGTTACTTGGTCATGTGACCATGTCTTTTTGCTTTCTGACCCCATGTGGTACAGACCAGTACATGGTCTGTGCATTCTGCCTCGGTTATATGAGTGCATATGAGTGTCCTTAGAGGACCTTGTTAACTTTGTCTTCTCCATCGCTTAAGGCCTTTTGACTCTTTCTGCCTCTTCTTGCTCAGGGTTCCTTGAACCCTAAGGGAAGGCATTTAATGGAGATACTGAATTTATGGCTGAGTGTTCCAAAGTCTCTCTATTCTTAATGTCTGGCTGCGAGTCTCTGTACTTGTTGTTTACTGCTGCAGGAGGAAGCTCTCTTATTATGACTGCGCTATTCATTCATTCATTCATTCATTCATTCATTTATAGAAGTGGTGTTTGATTTTACAATAGGTCTCTAGGCAATCTAGTCTCAGGTTCTTGGTCACCCAAACAGAATTGATTATGAATTACATCTTCTGGAATGGACTTTGCATAACATCACATATAGGCCAGTTATTTTCACAAGTGTTGTACCATCATTATATTAGCATATCTTGCAGGCAGAACAATATCATAGATCAAAGTGTTTCTGGCTGGAAAAACAATTTTATTTTATTTATGGGTTCAAATACTGTCAGATGTGTTTTACAGTAACTATAGGACAGTTAATCATCTGAGAAATGCAGATTGAATAAGTGTTCAGCAAATATGGACAGGGCTCAGTATACATAATTTCTATGTAATACTTTGAAATTATATGAAGTGAAGTACATATGTAAATATAATTAAGTGAGATAATATAAATTCACATGAACAACATAACATAGAAATCTAATGTTCACCCTAATTAAACATACCATAGTTTGGGGCTAGAGAGATGGCTCAGCAGATAAGAGCACTGACTGCTCTCCCAGAGGTCCTGAGTTCAAATCTCAGCAACGACATGGTGGCTCATAACCATCCTTAGTGAGATCTGATGCCCTCTTCTGGTGGTATAGTATACTTACATATAACAAATAAAAAAAAATACCCTAGTTTATAACAGCACATCTAAAATGAAACTGGGAGAGACACTAGTTATCTTTGAGAGAATAAATCCTGGCCTAGTATGTTTCAAGCAAGGCCCATGTGCTCAAAAGTATCATTAGTACCTAGTCACACATTGTGACTCTATTTATGACAAAAGAAGTCTCTTCAGTAATATTAGCCTTTTTGGTTTTTTTTTGGGGGGGAGGGTTTGGACAAAATATTAATGAGAATTTTATGTTCCCTTAATAATATTTAGTATGTATTGATTACATTCAATTAGGCAATGTAACTCTGTCATGCACTGAACATTAAACACAACATTGTTTACCTGTCTTGGAGTCCCACAAAGTCTATATTACCAAACACATGAGGACAAATATCTAAGGAAAAAAACAAAAACAAGAACAGCATACA
Organism: Apodemus agrarius; assembly: GCA_964023405.1. Taxonomy (NCBI): domain Eukaryota; kingdom Metazoa; phylum Chordata; class Mammalia; order Rodentia; family Muridae; genus Apodemus; species Apodemus agrarius. The sequence goes on from OZ030022.1 coordinate 56,407,231, forward strand.
GTGTCACCAATTAAATTCTTACTAGTTTAAAATTTATTATTCCAAATATACAATTCTTAAAAGTTCTTTTTGTGATCTACTGTAAATTTCTTTTGGAAACAAGATAGTATGTCAAACAATTCTCCATGTTTGGGAGTTATACATTTCCTGAAGACAGTTTTCTTTTTTTTATTTCCTTAATTATGTATGTGTATTCTAGCAATTTCCTGCGGAATTCCTAAAGCCCCAACTAATGGAGGAATACTTACAACAGACTACTTGGTTGGAACACGAGTTACCTACTTCTGCAATGATGGATACAGACTGTCATCCAAGGAACTCACCACAGCCACCTGCCAGTCAGATGGAACTTGGAGTAATCACAATAAGACCCCTCGTTGTGTTGGTAAGAACACTCATGGAAATTTGTCAGTAGTTTACAATTAATATATGACTTAAAACTTTATGTACTGTTGACTATTAAAGTTATTTCCTGAAATGTCCTAGGATATAAATAAAAGTTAACTGACCTGTGTTGTATTATCAAATACTGAAGGGCAAGAAGCACATGTTTTTGTTCAATTTTAGAAATTCCATAATGCATAAAGGTCTCAAAAGTGATATTTGTATTTGATATGACTAAGTTCTATTTACTTTGTAAAATGGTATTTATTGTTAAATTCACTGTATAGGAAACCTTTGAATATATGTGTTAATAATGTTCTATTTCAATAAATTAAGCTCTAAGTTTATAAGAGCAAACAGTGAAGATGATTATCTGTAACTTTGACTTTACTTAGTGTATTTCTTCTTGACTTACATTTACAATTTTTGCACTGCTTTTGTTACTATCATAGTATACTAACAAATATATATAATTATAATCGAAAGTTATTTAATGAGAAATTATTTAGGCAATATTTTATTTCCTCTATTTCAATTTCTTGGTACAACGATTACTAATATTTGAATCTCATTATTTCATTTAAAGTGAGGATTGTTCACATATGTGTATTCTTTAAAAGATATCTAATATTGCTTTTATGTATCTTAAGCAACCTTTTAATGAACAAACATAGGTACTATAGCTCTTGTTCACAAAGACCATTCTGATCAAGCACATTTTCTGAAACTAATTTCTTCAATAAACATTTTAATAATAAGGAAAGACAGCAAACAAAGTAACTTGGATTCTAGGTGGAGAGATCAATATAAATATATTCATTATCTGAAATGTGAAATAACTCATTAATTCAAAGAACTTCCAATAGTTTCTGAGAAAATAGAAATAATTAATGATTAATGTACAAATATGAACAAGCATTGCTTTGTAAAGCACAATAGAGATTTAACTCAATCAATGGCAGCATAAAACATCAATATACGCTAGCTCTCCTTAGGCACTGGGGTGGTTCCTGTCTTACTAGCATCTATATCGTTTTGATTTATACAGTTGTTACGTGTCCAAGTATCAACTCCTTTACCTTGGAACATGGAAGATGGAGAATTGTGAATGGATCTCATTACGAATACAAAACTAAGGTGGTCTTTAGCTGTGATCCTGGTTATCATGGACTCGGCCCTGCTTCTATTGAATGCCTTCCTAACGGTACTTGGAGTTGGAGAACTGAAAGACCATACTGCCAAAGTAAGTATGCAGGGTGCTCACGTTGTTTTAGAAGCTCTTTTTGGTGATTTCGTGTCTTATATTACTTCTCTTTCTAAACACATCGTGAAAAGATGAGACTGTTTTTGTCTACCCTTGAGTGTGTTCCTTCAAGATGTGACATTCACATGTTACCCAGCCTATTCTCAAAACTCTTGTCCCAAATGGGTATTCCTAGTTTCTGGACTTTAGGGGTGAACCCTCATTACAGATGACACAATGGCATTAACAAAATTATTCACATTACAGTTTAAAGCTTATTATTTATGTTTAGCAAATTCTACAAACAAAATTAGTTTAGGAGATATGGATAAAACCTTATTTTATCAGCTAAATTATATTTCTATTGATAGCTTACATAGTGCTCACCCTGTATTGTTTTTAATCTTATATTTTAAATTTATTGTTTTAAAAATGTAACTGAATAATGTGTTCATTATTACAAATAAGTCACAGAGTCTGTAAATACAAAAATGGTCTTTAACTCAGATAATCTAAGCACAATGTTTTCAATAACAATGCTGTATGAAGCTCAGTCTTTATGATCCTCGATTTCCTAAATAAGAAACTCTCATACTTTTATAAAGTTGTTGAATTAATTTAATGTCATGATATATTTGAAATACTATGTATACCCATATTTCCAAGAAACTAAAATATTATTTAATCAAATTGAAAACTATCAGGGTATTTTAAATATTTTTTAAAAACGTGTCTGGGTCTAGCAAAAGCAACCTAAATAAAAGACAGTCAACTGAAATTCTTCTCAACTTCCTTTACCTACTTGTTATTTTGTTCTAGAATATACATAGATTAAAATCCAACCTTTTATCCTGAATACAAGAGACATTTATGGCATAAAATATAGCACAGAAACTCATTTTATAAGTAAATAAACAGTCTAATGAGATTGTGATTGTTAATAAATTTAAAACTAGAGATAACTATCTATATTGTATTTGGCATGTAGAGAGATATCTGTGGATAACAATTTTTTATATGTTGTTGGTTATAAGTTTTGGGTATAAGTTTTTTGTTAACCAAAGATATTTTGGTTGTCCTATGGCACAAGATAATTAGATTAAGAAATAATGATAATAAAACTAGAGTTCTAAATATGCTAGTAGCTTCTAAGTCATATGCACTGTTCAATATCCAAGGTTAAAGGAAGATATGGAATAATGAGCTATGCTTCTTCCAAACATAACGAATAAATATTAAACTATATCATATCTTTTTTCTTTTCTCTCACATACTTCTTTTACAAATGCTATTTTTATATTTAAGAAAACCAAATAGAAGATAACTGAACATGTAAACTGCATGCTGTTTTTAACAGGAGCATTTAAGTCATGGTTCATGAGTGTTTGCTTTTTGTTTTTAAGTCATCTCCTGTGGAGAATTACCAACTCCTCCAAATGGAAATAAGATTGGAACTCAAACTTCCTACGGCTCCACAGCCATCTTCACGTGTGACTCGGGATTCATGCTTGTGGGTTCAGCTGTACGCGAATGTCTTTCTTCTGGTCTGTGGAGTGGATCAGAAACCAGATGTCTAGGTACGGGTTTTAAATCACTTTATCTTTCCCTCCCAACCATCATACATAAGAGGAAACTGATCTTATTTTCTGATATGAGGTTGCAACTTTTATTTCCAAAGGGTTAAAGAACAGAAGAGGCTTATTTCTAACATGTCTCATAGTAGAAAACTGGTAGCCCTTGGCATCATTCAGCTGGTATTGCTATAAAGAATCTTGTGTTCCTATGAAGACACATTCTTTCCTTGGTGAAGAGAAAACAGTTATAAGTAATCATTGAAAATATACAAGCTGGATTACATGCAAACTGAATTAACACCACTCAGGTCAATCTAAGCTACAGTCAGCTCTCCACAGTTCAGTCTTTCTCCTCTTAATTTATAAGATGCAACATATTTAAAAATAGTCTATTAAAACCATTAGGCTATAGTTTTTAAAGATGATTTTAGACAACGGGATATTTACTCATCATTAGAGCTTTCTTAAAACTCTGTTTTAAGAACCAATCATACAATCCTGTTCTGTTTATCATGAAAAGAATAATATGGTTTGTACATCACTTCCACTTTGAAAAGCTTCAATAACCTCTTTGATATCAAGAGATGTCTATGATTTATGTTTATTTATCCAAAATAATTTAAGTGATATTGCTTATTTATTCATCTGTTCATATTTTGGATATTTTATGTACTAATTTCTAAATTACTTCAGAGTTTATACTTTTTAAAAATGCTATTTAAGTATGAATGGTACAAGATTCTTTTGTTAACATATACTGTATTTTAATAACTTTGAAAAAGTTTACATAAATAAGTAATTTGAAATATAAAAAGTTTAGTTTGAGTAAGAATTTATATTTAACTGCTTTAACTGTACAATAGTTTGTTTATATGAGAGGACTCATTCATTAGTGTCTCATATAAAACCACCACCAAAAATGTAAACAAATCCAAATTTAGTGCATTGATTATGTGAACAAAAGAATATTTTAATATTTCCCAAAGTACTTTTACTTATTGAAGTTCTGATTATTTAGTATACTTGTAAATTGTTAAAATTTGTGGGCAATATATTTTGTAATTATACAATAAAGTTAACACATAATTTATGTGATATTTTGTGATAGTGTATGGATTTACCACTACAATACGCTCTAACTATATTCCCTGGAAAAATGTATTGAAGAAATATTTATGAATAAATCATACTTTAGAGTTTGTGACTACAATTTCATTGTAGAACTTTGAATAATAGAGGTTATATTGTTGGCATTTAATATAAACTCAGAAAGATGGTGGTAAGTGAGGGGTTCCAAATAATAATCCTACAGTCTTGTGTTAGAAATTCGCCATACATAATTTCATAATTTGGGCGAGTCAGTGGAAGGCCTGTCCTTCAGTCTCTGCTCCATTTTGTTGCTGTGTTTTCATGCATGTCCTTTTGGGTCTGGGTTACCTAACTCAGGGTGATTTTCTTTTAGTTCTACCCATTTTTAATAGCCAAGTAGTATTGTGTAAATGAACCACATTTTTTGGTATCCATCATTTGTTGAGGGACATCTTTGTCATTTACAGCTTCTGGCTATTACAAATAAGGCTGCTATGAAAATAGCATGTATCCTCATAGTATGGTGGAATGAGGGAGCATCTTCTAACTATATGCCCAGGAGTGGTATAACTGGGTCTTTTACGTAGAACTTTTTCCAGTTTTCATAGAAACTACCAGATTGATTTCCATAGTGGTTTTACAAGTTTGTAATCCCACCATCAATGGAGGAGTGTTCCCCTATCTCTACATCCTCACCAGCATGTGCTGTCGCTTGAATATTTTTATCTTGGCTATTCTGATTACAATTAAACTGTCTTGCAGCCATTTGAAATAATTTCCACAATGTATGTTTAAGTAAATAAACATGTAAATACATTTCCACAATGAATGTTTAAGTAAAACATGTAAAGAAACATTAAAAACCTTAGCGTCTGCATTATTAGCAAGACATCTGTATTTGTGTATGGTTCTTGCTTTTATTTTCATTGGCAACTTTCTTTTTCTTTTTTTTTCTTTTTTCTTTTGTGATAGAATCTTTCTATATAAATCCACCCGACTTTGCCTCCAGATGGCTAAGATAATCCGTGGCACTGTTTCCACCTTCAGCATCTCCTTCTGTTTTTATTCTGTTGAATTGTATTTTTCTCTATTTTCTGATTTTCCTGTGTGCTATGGTAGATTATTTTATATTTAATCACATTTTAATATGAATTACCATTCTTAATCAACTCTGGTTCTGATTTTGATCATTGTACTTTATGAGTATTTCAGTGTGATTTGTTTCTTCATTTCTTAATTAGGACTTTTGATGAGCCTAAGTTTTCAACCTTATTAAAGACATACTTTGATTTGTCAACTATCCTTTTTGGTTATTGTCTGATTTCAGCTAAGCCAATTTCTTCCTTCTTCCTGCACCATTAATCAGAAAATACTTTCTATCAGGTTGTTTCCTAGGAGGTTTCTAGTTTGATATATTATGCATGTGCTTAAAATGTGTTAGTGCATTTATTATGAGGTAAAATTAAGCTTGTTTTTCCCTTCTAGGGAAATCATTTGTTTCTTAATTTTATTTTTAATTAGAACATTACAGCATTTGCTTGAACCCTGTAATCATTCCTATGTCACACATCACATTTACCCATTCTTCCTCATATCCATGGCCTCTTTTATTTACACACACACACACACACACACACACACACAAGCACATGCACAAGCACACACACATCTATTTCTATCTATCTATCATCTATCTATCTATCTATCTATCTATCTATCTCTCTATCTATCCATCTATCTATCTATCTATACATACATACATACATACATACACACACCAGTTTGGCATCATTTTTAATGTACTTATTTATGCTGATCACTGCCTCCCTCCAGGTCCCCCCTCACTCATTTCCTCCCCTATTCTACCCTCCAGTTCTCCTCTGTGAGGATGGGGGTACTTCTGGTTATTCCCCTACTATGGTGCCTCAAATGTCTGCAAGAATAGGTATATCCATCCTCTCCTATCAAGGCCTGTCTGGCTGCACTTAAGGTTGTTTATATGTACATGGTTTTATTTTTATGAGTAATCAATTATTATTAGATATCCAATTATGGATCTTATCCCTGAATATGACTAATATTTCTTCCCTTGGTAGTTAATTACTTCTAACTTTTCATCTAATATTGGGTCCCTATGAGATTTTCCCAATGACATCCCATAATGGCATGTCATAAGGTGGTATCACTTTCCAGGTCTTGTTTAGACTGCCATGTTATTGAGGTTTCATGGGTGTAGTTTCCCCGTTATACATAGAAGACACAATATCACAGCAATTTTCTAGGTACTTTGGCTCTTTTAGTCTTTCTGGCCTTCATCTGCAATGTTCCCTGATCCATGACTTTAAGATTGTTATGTTTATGTACCAACTGAGGCTTGGCACCATCAGCTGTTATCTGGATGTTGACCTCTTTTTTTCTCACTGTAATAATCTCAATTTGCTTCAAAAAGAAGCTTATTTTTTGAGAGTCAAGAGCTGTGCTTATCTGTGGGTGTTGCAAGTATTTAGAAATCATTTAGGAATTGTATGGGTTTATGAAAATGTCAGTAGCCTTCTCTAAAATCCATAATCTCACTAGACAATGGTTGTTGCTCGACCTGGAGCTTATATTTATCTTCATTATTTGGTTGTTTATTTTCCTATTTTTGAAGTCAAAACAAAATAGTAAAGCATAATGATTATATAACCTTTTTTTTTTTTTTCGAGACAGGGTTTCTCTGTGTAGCTCTGGCTATCCTGGAACTCACTCAGTAGACCAGGTTGGCCTCGAACTCAGAAATCTGTCTGCCTCTGCCTTCCAAGTGCAGGGATTAAAGGCGTGTGCCACCACCACTCAGCTAACCCTTTGTTTTCTAATTACAACATATAAACCAGACAGGGATTATACTCAGTGTAGAATGGTTAGGATGTGCAGGTCATGTATTTAAACCTTAATACTACAAATAAACATTGGGAGAGTTGTGCTAATAAATTTTCTTCCTAAACACTGTTTTGTTTTTAATCCATAAAGCTATACTTGATAGATATTAATTTTTATATATCAAAATACTTTATTTTAGATCAATCCAAGAGGTAATATTTCTTCAATTTTTAAATTCTTGATATTTTCAGAATGTGCCTTAGTTACTTTTAAATTCTTTAATACTTTATGAATATTTAGTATTATTATTTAATGTTTATTAATATCAAGTAAAATTAAATTTTTAATAATATTAATGTTTAATAGAGCTAATTATGTTTATGAATCACCAATAAAGTACTGAGTAACACTGTTAAAACTCATTTTTGACAAATTTCAGCGGGTCACTGTGGAATTCCAGAACTCATTGTGAATGGTCAAGTCATTGGAGAAAATTATGGATATAGAGACACAGTTGTGTATCAGTGTAACCCTGGCTTTCGTCTGATTGGTTCTTCTGTGAGGATATGTCAGCAAGATCACAATTGGTCTGGTCAGCTTCCATCCTGTGTGCGTAAGTAAGCACGGCAATTGAAATTAGGTTTCCCTGTTCTCAAAAAAAGTTAGTCATGGTTTTTACTAAGCAAGATAAATACTGGTGTTGACAAACTATACATGAATGGCAATTAAATTAAATTTTATAATCTATTCACATATACTGTTCATATATTCAATAATCATTAAGAATCATATAAAATCACTAATGTGAAAAATATTAATTTTTTATTACTTATATTTTATGAAGACAGAAGTAAACTTCAGAATCTCTGTACACTTAATGTAAATATTTATGAGTGAACATTTGTGCATAGATGACATATTTTCAACATGTTTTCTATATAAGAATTTCAAGAGTTGACACCAATGTGTAACAATGTCAACACTCTTGTGATGTGAGACTACAAAGCTTTTATTAATGTAAATCCTTCTGGTAAAAGTTCTTTAGTAATTAGGATGCTATAACTAGCTCATCAAAGCATATCCTGATGAAGTGTAATTAGTGGAGAAAAAAATCATCAGATATCACATGGACAGCCATTGTACTGATGTCAAACACACTGCTAATTATGTCAGTTAAGTCAAATAATTTGCTCCTTCAGAGCTCTATTTTATAAACAGTTAAAAGTGTTTATCACTATGGTTTTCTTTAGCTTCAGAAGTCATGATATTCTTAAATATATTGATATTATGTATATGAAGTATGAATAATAAGCTTGATAACTGATTAAAATTGTTTAATCAACATTAGAAAATGTATGATAGTTGTACTTCCAATTTCTTTAACACAAATACAAAATTGTTGGGCTGCACATACTATTAGATATTTACAATTATAGTTCTATGAAAATACTTGTCATTTTAATACATATTTTGATGAAATTGTAAGAATTTATACATTAAAATATGAAGCTAGAAAGATACTTCAGTGATTATGAACACTGGTTTCTCTTTTAGAGGACCAGCATTTAACTTTCTGCCCACACACGGTAGCCTCCCAACCATTTGGAATTCCTAAATTAAGGATGTTTGAGGCTCTCTGGATTTTGTAGATACTGTTTGCATATAGCATATGTGTGTGTGTGTGTGTGTGTGTGTGTGTGTGTGTGTGTATGCACGTGCATGCATGTGCACACACACACACTCATACATGCTTGCTCAAAACACTGTGCCACAGAAAATGAAAAAAATTAATTAAATGGAGTTTGGGACAGTTTTTTGTTTTGTTTTCTTTTTGTACTTTGTCTTAAATCCTTAAGTAGTTATTGTTGCACTTTGGAGTTTTAAGGAATCTCTTTCCATGCATGAATTTAATCATGTTGTCTCATTCATTTATTATTGTTTTAATAATGGGAAAGCACACAAACCTTAAGACTGAGGAAAGTAGGGAAGTCACTCAGTGTGGAACACTCAAATGGAAAGGGGCTGAGGCCCTCAAAATCAAGAAGTAGTGAGTGTGCCAGGTGACTGGTCACTGGTTAGGATGGAGAGGCTTTGTGGGCTGAAAACCATAAATGATGATAAGTTTTCCACCTTGCAATTATTTCATGTGCCCCAAACCGATGCTTGACTCTCTCAGGCTAGAGCTGTACCACCTAAACCAGAAATGACTTATACTGTGAATAATACATGTGTTTGTGCTTTTGCATGCATGAGTGCTTTTGTGTGTGCATGTGTGTGTGTGTGTGTGTGTATCTCATTTTGCATGATACACAAGTGTTTATACATAGGCTACACACTTTTCTCCTGGACAGAACTTTCCTAAATCATCATCTCTAAGTTAGTTAAGGTAAGGGGTTAGCTCAGAGAGGCAAAGGGGAGGGAGTAAAGGAAGGCTTTGGGATTGGGGGGGCGGGGTCTTACGGAGTGGTAACTGGGAAGTAGGATATCATTTGAGATGTAAACAAATGGAATAATTAATTTAAAAAAAGCTGAGGGGTATACACTTTATACTTGTGATATTTGTTTAATTTTATTTATTTATTTATTTATTTATTTATTTATTTGTATTTGAGGGAAATATTAAAAAAAACAGCCCACCAACTCTCTGTAATATCAGAGCATGCTCCTGTGCTCCTGCTGGCCTTCCAACTCTCCCGCCATAGCCATAGCTACAACAAACCACAGGGCCATCTCTTCTGCGATTCCGGTCCCCCCAGGACATTCTCGCTACCATGCCCACACACCCCACAGTCAGCCATCTTAACACCTAATTACCCAGTAGAATAAAGACTCTTATAGCTTAATTAACCAAATTTATATATCAACAAAATCACAATTTGCAAGATGAAAATACAGTAATTTTAGAGCCAATTGATAATGGTAAAAGCTTTATACCAATATTTCTAACCTTGTGCAATCATAGCTACTTGCAGCTGTTTAAAACCACTCGGGATCAGGATCGTCTTCCTGTCCATCTACCTCCATCTTGTGTTTTCTTTTTTTTTTTTTTTTTAATTTTATTTTCTATATTCTATGTTTACATTCCAAAGGCTTTCCCCTTTCCCAGTTCCCACCCACCATAGTTCCCATAGTTCCTCTCCCCCCCATCTGTTGTGTTTTCAAACTCTGATACACTCTCTGTCCCTGCAACTCTTAGCTCTGCCTCCCCTTTCCCTGTCCAATCACAGGCCTCCCACTGCCTGTATGCGATTTGACAGGGAAAATCCTGCAATAATTTATGTATTGGTCTATCTGTTTGTTTGTTTTTACAGTCCAGATTTTATTGCCCTGCCCTCTAGTCCACCCTCTTTCTGTTCTCCATCCCATACCTCCTGCTGAGACCCACCTGTCTCCAAGAGGATGCTCCCACCCTCCTCTTGTCACCCCACCTGACCTCTAAACTCTGTGGAGCCTCAAGTCTCTTGAGGGTTAGGTTCATCATTTCTAAACACAGAGCCAGCAGTCCTCTGCTCTATATGTGTTGGGGGCCTCTCACCAGCTGGAATATACTGCCTGGCTGGTGGTCCAGTTTTGGAGAGATCCCCGGAGGAGTCCAGATTAATTGAGACTGCTGGTCCTCCTACAGGGTTGCTCTCTTCTTCAGCTTCTTGCAGCCTTTTCCTAATTCAACCATAGGGGTCCGTTGCTTGGGTGCAAATATCTGCATCTGACTCCGCTGCTGGTTTAGTCCTCTGGAGTGTGGTTTTGCTAGGTCCTGTTTTGAGAGTGTTCCACAGCTTCCATGATAGCGTCAGGCCTTTGGGCCTCCCCTTGAGCTGGATCCCACTTTGTACCTGTTGCTAGCTCTTCTCCATTTACATCCCTGCAGTTCTTTCAGACAGGAACAATTATGGGTGAGAGATTTGACTATGGGATCACAACTCCCTCCCTCACTTGATGTCCTGTATTCCTCCTGCTGGAGACGGGCTCTATAAGTTTCCTCTCCCTACTGTTGGGCATTTCATTTTAAGTCCCTTTCTTTGAGCCCTGAGAGACTCTCACCTCCCAGGTCTCTGGTACATTCTGGAGGGTCCCCCCCCCCGCCATGCTCTTTTCTCCAGAGGTTGCCTGTTTCCATTCTTTCTGCTGGCCCTCAGGTCTTATAGAAAACTTAAAAATGTCTGAGAAACTCTTAAATATTCAGTGTCCTTAGCATTCAGGGAAAGGCAAATCTAAACCACTTTGAGATGCTACCTTATTGACCTTAGCCATTTTGACAGTCCTAAGGAGGCTGGACATTTATGAGGGAGGAGGTTGGTGGGACTCCCTCCAGAGCTTGCTTCTCTCTCAGTCAGCTGCTGGTAGAGCCTCTTAGAGGGCAGCCATGCAAGGTTCCTGTCTGAAAGCACCACACAGTATCAGGAATATTGTCAGGGAAAAGACACACAATCTTAGATAGTTTTTGTTTTTTTAACATACTATTTTACTGTTTTCTTTTTATATCTTTGGTAGTGAAACATACTGTGTTTATATCCACATATCAAGTAGCTGTTCTATTTTGAATTGACTAAAGATAATTGTCATGTGATAATTAATTTTCTTTATTTTTTTTTCTCCTTTCACCAATGATTTAGCTGTTAGCTGTGGTCACCCTGGTAGTCCAATTTATGGAAGAACAAGTGGAAATGGGTTCAACTTTAATGATGTGGTAACATTCTCTTGCAATATTGGGTATCTTATGCAAGGGCCAACAAAGGCACAGTGTCAGGCCAACAGGCAGTGGAGCCATCCTCCGCCGGTGTGCAAAGGTAACCAGCTCACCATAGTCCAACTGGGGTTGTGTTAGCAACATGTCTATAAAGGCATAGGTGGTAAATCTGAAGAGTTCAAGCAGAAAAGTAGGGATTAATTAATTAATTAATTAATAGGCATAATAGTGGTAGAATCTCATTCCCTGTTTTCAAATGTTATTTTTCTCCATTTTTATTTTTATTCATTTTGAACTGTAATTCCATCAACTCTGCTCTGCACTTTCCTTGCTCCAGAACCTTTTTTCTTCCTTACTGTGAGACCCACTTCAGTGCCAACAGCCCACAGAGACCAGGCAATGGTTCAGGGTCACGGGTTGCTCTAGCATGAGATACTATAAGAGGCACAGGAGAACTGGCCTGCCGTAAATCCAAACACATGTGTGCTCCAGAATCTTTTATACAGTGCCATGTCTCCACTGTGCTCTCAATTTTGGGATTCTTTTTCTTGTGCACAAATATGTAAATACAACTGGAAGAATCTGTTTATGATAATTGTGTATATGTGGCTTAGTACTCTATCATTCTGCATTGCTTAACAAATTAGGGGCTCATTAATGACCTCTCTCAGAAGTTATTAGTTGCCCGTAGTTCTTTGTCTACATGTGAGACCTATGGCGTTTCACTCCTTTCACATTAGCATGTATAAAACTGTAAGGCTTTCTTTCTGCCTGATATTAGGTCACAGCTACTTTGGAGAATGTGTATATCATACTTAGGATAAACTTCAATTGCATTTTTCTTCATGATTACTAAAATGTGTTTTTGATATTTCCTTCTTTCTATTTTTACAAAACAATTCTGGATTACCATACTTTTTGCATACATTCTTTTCATTATTTACCTAATAATTACAGATTAAAGAGAATCCTTTACTGAATTCTTATTTTTCAATGAAATATGATGTTTCATTTTTCTAAAAATAATATTTTTCCAATACTTTAATGTAGTTAACAAAAAATAACTGAAGCGTGATACTTATTCAATCTATATTTAGCACAATTCTTAGGAGTTACTATGGTCCCCAGAATTAACTTTATTCTGTGTTTCTACCTACACATATATCAGACTATTATGTCAAATGTTTCAGGATTTCTAAGTATTTGGTTTATTTGAATAAATTCACTTCTGAAATAAAATTTTCTAAAATTTCGACAGAATTGTACCTAGGTATATTTATATTATTCTTACTCTAACTTTAAACTTTTTCTTTTCTTTAGTGGTGAACTGTTCTGATCCTGGAATTCCAGCAAATTCCAAAAGAGAAAGCAAAATAGAGCATGGGAATTTTACCTATGGCACTGTGGTATTTTATGACTGTAACCCAGGATATTTTCTATTTGGCTCTTCAGTTTTAATATGTCAGCCCAATGGACAATGGGACAAACCTTTACCAGAATGTATCAGTAAGTAGATAATAAGAATTGTTCCTATAAAAAAAAGTCATGGAAACAATATTCATGTATATTACCATAACTCAAACTATACACCAGAAAAAATTATCTTGACTTAATTGATTAGTTTCATGCCACATATTCACATATTTTTCAAATTCATTAACTAATTACTTTTCTATAATATCCATTTATTTTTGAAAATGTAAAATTATTTCTATAATATTATGACTATTCCTATAGATAATAGAAGAGACATCTACTTATCCCTGATAAAGAACCCACAAAGCATCTCAACAACCCAAGGGGTTATGTACAAGAAGTTGAGTGAAAGATTAAAACATGAGCAGAAATGACTAGTAGACAGGTGGTTCACCTTGAGTATCAGTTCAAGAAATCTAGAGACCCAGAGTGTACTGTCTAACTTACTTAAGCTTAGATATTTATAGGCTGTCACTTTTAAGCAGCTTAAATGGTAAGGAGCCTTTCATAGGTCTCAGCATCTTTCAGTTGCTTGGATGATGTGAGCCTCTTTTATCTCTTTTTCTGTGAATGTCTCTTTGCAGTCTTTACTGCTCATATTTACATGGGAAGAAGGATGTCTATAGAATCTGGTAGGTTTCAGTTTTTGATTTCTGAGCAAAAGGAACTTCCGTGATCAATAAAATGTGCCTCAATAAGTTTCCCTCTAAGATGTAGGATTTAATATTTCATAAAATTACAACATAAGAAATGTTAATATGACAGGCATTTTTCCATCATTCTTTGGGTATGGATGAAGGCAGCAGATAACAAGACACAAGTACCACACTAATATTTTTTTTAATTTTTTTTATTGTTTTAGAGAGAAAAATATTTATATTTTGTATCAATTTTAAACTATTGTTATACCTTAGTGTTGATATGAGCAACTATTGTTTCTTCAGATTACTTGATTTAAGGAGCACCATTTCTTAAAACTTGTAGATCATATATTAGAATATAAAATAAATTATTTATACATACATTGTGTGTGTCTCTGTGTGTATATTCTACATTTGCATGAAAATAATTTAATGTATTGGGAGAGATCACTCCATTAGTTTAAAAAAAGCCTTCTGGACAATGATCTAAGTTCAAGTATTAGAATTTATGTATAAAAAGTCAGAAGTTGTAGATGTGTTCCATGTACAACTTCAGTGAAACAGAAGAAACAGACAGTAAAATCGCCAGAATTTCATAGGAGAGCTAGCCATACCAAGTTCACAGCATAGTAGAAACAATAGAGACTTTGACTCTAAGCAATTAGGTAGAAGCAAAGAAGGAACTAATTTTAAACAGGCTATCTTCTGACCTTTGCACTAGTGCTAGAACACACACACACACACACACACACACACACACAATTTAAGAGATATAAGCAAAAAGTTTTCAAGCTAGAAGTGAACATAATTCTGATTAAGACAATTGACAAGTCTCAAATTGACTTGATAGGATATAGAAAAAAATTTTATTTGAGGCAAGGTTTCTCTGTGTAGCCCTGGCTGGCCTGGAACTCACTCTATAGACCAGGCTAGCTTCTTACTCAGAAATCCACTTGCCTCTGCCTCCCAAATGCTGAGATTTAAGGCATGCGCAACCACTGCCTGGTGAAAATTTTTATAAAGTATTGCAAAATGATTGTCCAAGTAACATTTGGTTATAATAAATAATAGTTATTTTATATTCATGTTTTATAAAGAGGGATTTCTTTTATGTTTATGAATGAAGTTTTAATAAAATTCTCTGACAAAAGAAGTCTACTGTTATAGAAACAAAGATTTCACATGTCCACAAAATTCCATGTAATGTAATTTTGTAATTACATTGTACTGGTAATGTAATGTACTGGTCTGACTGTGGAATAAAATTTATTTTACTTGTTAGCAGATTAACACAATGATTTGAGTAATTTACTTACAAGAACTTTATAACTATACATTAATGTTAAAATATTCGTTCTTTTTTGTAGAAGATGAAAACTTTAAATCCTTTAGGTTTATTTTAATTTTCATTACTGATGGGCCATTGACTTTATTGATTAAAACATGCCATTGAGAAATTTTGTTAAATATCAAAGTTATTTTTCAAGTTCATGTCTCATATTGCATATTTTATTGGTTTAGGAATGGATAGCTTTGGATCTATAAGATCTTTCTATAAGCTTGATTTAACAGTGAACATACACTAATTTCCAAAATTTCTACAATATTTGCATTTTTATTCTCCTATGCATAGAAACATTTTGAATGTCAAGAAGTTCCTGTGTCTTTTCTTTAACATCTAGAATAAATTGGTGCCAGACTTGGAGATAGATTGTGAATCA
Organism: Apodemus agrarius; assembly: GCA_964023405.1. NCBI lineage: Eukaryota > Metazoa > Chordata > Mammalia > Rodentia > Muridae > Apodemus > Apodemus agrarius. The sequence goes on from OZ030022.1 coordinate 56,422,905, forward strand.
CAGAACTTCTCTTTATCTTTAGTTCCAAAAATTCTTCCCCTTTAATTTTGGCATAGTCCAATGTTTAAACAAACTGGGCTTCCTTATATTTTCATTTAGTTGACCTACCTCAGTCTTCTAAATAAGTTTTATATCCTCCTCCAGTTACATACATATTTTAAACCAACTGTTTAATGCCATAACATGAATATGGATATGGTCAGTACTAACTCACCCTGTTAGGTTAAAACAAATGTGGTTGTATATATTTATCTTACAAATTCTTATTAAACTCATCCTCAGGATGAATGCCTTAAGCCATTCATTCCATAAATAAGACATTCATTTTATGTTTAAGAAGCTAACTTTTATAGTCTTTAATATCAAGGATGTATTTATCTTAGTAATGTTTAATTAGCATTTTGAGATTACAACGTTGTCTGCCATCTACAAAGTTTCCAGTTGAGTACTGAACATCTTCAAATAAATAAAAAGTAAATAAAATATCAGAGTATTTTAAGTAAATTTCTGATTTTGTGTCCACTTACAATCACACCTGACTTTAGTCACATGTGGCTTTCAGAGTACTGCCTGGAAAATGCTTTGACATGTTAGAATAAAAAATTTATTTTGTAAACAAGATGATTCAGGTTGTTCGATAGGAGATATAAAAAAATTTTATATTCAAAAATTATGTATTGTAGTGATTGACTGTGGACACCCTGGCATTCCTCCTAATGCAGTCCTGTCTGGAGAGAAGTATACTTTTGGGTCAACAGTTCACTATTCCTGCACAGGAAAGCGTTCTCTTCTAGGCCAGGCATCCAGGACTTGCCAGTTAAATGGACATTGGAGTGGATCTCAACCTCATTGTTCAGGTACCAATGGAATGGAACTGTGTATGACAAAAATTTACTATGATTGCTAGTTCATACAGCATATTCTAAAAACATCACCATCGCTCTTAAGGAATGTCAGTCAAGACTAGAAAACATTTATTTGAATGCTTGTAAGGGAATGTGAATCAAAAGGCAAAGGAATGCTAATTTTTTAGATCAATGGTGCTCAACTTCCTAATGCAATGACCGAATAACCTTCTTCCTCATTTGTGGCCACCCAGAGCCAAAAAATTATTTTTGTTGTTAATTCATAACTGTAATTTTCTTGCTCTTATGATTTGTAACATAAATACCTGATATGTAGGAAAGCTAATAAGTGACCTCTACAAAAGTGTCATTTGACTTTGCAAAGGAGTCATGAGCCACAGGTTGAGAAACATGGCTCTACATGCTAATTCTCAGGTGTGTGCTTTGGATTGTGTCTGTGCTCTATGTAAACAACTAAGTAATTTCAGAATAAGTTTCAGTATGAATTCATAATGACTGTATAGATTTTCTATTTTAGTACATGTTTGAAAAGATATAGGAGAAATATTTATCAAAATTCATTTCTCTTTATTTCTAAGGAATCCTTACTTAGTGGCGAATTAAAAACAAATTCTAAATACATTAAATTGAAAAAAGTCAAAAAAAAAAAAAAGATGTAAGGCCAAGCAGTGGTGGCGGACGCCTTTAATCCCAGCACTTGGGAGGCAGAGGCAGGTGGATTTCTGAGTTCGAGTGAGTTCCAGGACAGCCAGGGCTACACAGAGAAACCCTGTCTCGAAAAACAAGCAAAAAAAAAAAAAAGGAAAAGAATCTCTTTCATGAGTCTTATGAAAGCTATTTATCAGTATTAAATTTATTTATTATTAATATAGTGTATTTATTCATTATAATTATAGCAGTTATCTTTAAATTAATGAATATAAAATGTAGGTTTTATTAATAACCCATTGATAGAGTTTTTAGAATGATGTGTAACCTATTTTTTCTTTAGAAACTTCATAAAATTGTTAGCTATAGAGTAGATCTCTGGTCATACGTTCATCCATTATCTAAACATGATACACTTTTTCTACAATTCTCCAAATTTACATAGTAATCAATCCTTTTTTAAAAAAATAATTTATTTATTTATTATATGTTAGTACAATATAACTGTCTTCTTCAGACACCCCAGAAGAGGACATCAGGCTTCATTACTGATGGTTGTGAGCCACCATGTTGTTCTGGGGATTTATACTGTGGACCTTTGAAGAACAGTCAGTGCTGTTAACACTGAGCCATCTCTTGAGGCCATAATCATTCCTTTTTTTATTAGATATATTCTTTATTTACATTACAAGTGATTTTTCCCTTTCCTGGATCCCTCCTCCCTGAAAGTCCAGTAAGCTCTCTTCCCTCCCCCTGTTCCGCAATCCACCCCTTCCCACTTCCCTGTCCTGGTATTCCCCTATACTGCTGCACTGAGCCTTTCCAGGACCAGTGACCACTCCTTCCTTCTTCTTGGGCATCATTTGATATGTGAATTGTGTCTTGGGTATTCCAAGCTTCTAGGCTAATCAATCCTTTTTATATAATTTAATTTTGTGAGGACTTTATAGATAGTTTTAGGGAAAGTTTTACATTGTTTTCTCTTTAGAAGTAAGAAAGGTGAAGTAATTGGGTTCAAATCTTCTAAATTATGATAGTGATTGTTTGGGACTTCAAATTTAACCTGCAATTTAGTATAATTCTAAAATTCCTTTGCATGATAGTTAGTCTTTTTTTTGTTGTTGTTGTTGTTGTTTTGTTTTGTTTTGTTTTGTTTTGTTTCGAGACAGTGTAGTCCTGGCTGTCCTGGAACTCACGCTGTAGACCAGGCTGGCCTCTCAGAAATCTGCCTGCCTCTGCCTCCCAAGTGCTGGGATTAAAGGCGTGTGCCACCACGCCCGCCATGATAATGTCTTATCTTTAACTTACTCATAAGTAAATTTCCAGAAGACCGACTGTACAAACATCCTTAGTCCCTTTATACAATATATTAATAACCTAGTATTGAGGTGAAGAATAAATTGCTACATATGTTAAAGAGTAATATAATAGTCTAAAAAATGCATGTAGTAATTAGAATTACATCATAGGTTTAAAAAACAGAAGTTTATGGAAACACTCCACACAGAACATGTATGAAAGTACATCTTAAAATTGTTTTAAAAACCATCACAATCAACTCATCTCTCTCTCTCTTTTGCCCTGTGTGTGTACGTGCATTTATGTGTATGTATGTATGTGTGTGTGTGTGTGTGTGTGTTATGACTATGTATACTGTGATTAGAAATATTGATGAGGTGTAGAGAATAAGAAGGTACTAACATGAAATGCAAAGAGCAAGTACTTTGTGATGACAGGATGACAGTGGTGACAGAAATCCTATTTGAAATTGATTCCCAGACTTTAATTCAAGGTTGTTTACAATCTATTTCTATGTTTTCATAGCGGAAAAAAATCAGTTAGCTGATATCTCTTTGTGACAGTCATTGCAAGAGGAACTTTAAAAGGATTAAAATGCAATTCATGAATAATTCTATTATGTTGTTTACATAGTTCTAGCTCACAGCAGTTCCAGAAGAGCTAGAAGATTATTACTGATAAGCTGATTCAGAGAATGAATTGTGTAATCACTGAATCTAATTTTTAAAATTTTATATAAATACATTGCCCACTGATTACATATTTTTACCATTTATAAAATTTTCTCCATTCTATTATTAACTGTATAGTGGTAATAATAATAAAATATCTGTAACTCTTCAGTTATATCTATGAAACTTCAATGATGAAAGTAAAGGTCAGAAGGCATTATTTTATTGGTGCTTTCTCTTCATATGTTTACAGTCAGATGGGAAATATGAAATACATTTTTATTCTGTCAAATTTGTGAAAATAGCATGTATATTACAAATTGACCTTTGGCCAAAATATTGATCATAATAAATGCATATAATAATAAATTAATTTGAAGTTTTTTGCATGCAGGTGATACTACCGGTACGTGTGGGGATCCAGGTACACCTGGTCATGGCTCTAGACAGGAAAGTGATTTCAGGACTAAAAGCACTGTACGCTTTGCCTGTGATACTGGATACATTCTTTATGGCTCAGAAGAGAGAATATGTTTATCCAATGGCAGTTGGACTGGGAGACAGCCAGAATGCAAAGGTAATCTCAAGTCGGAGTTGAATATACTGAGAGTGCATACCATACTTCAGTATGATTATTAATTGCATTGGAGAGGGATAATGACTGGAGTGTAAAAAAGATAAAATAATAATAATGGTGATGATGATGATGATGGTAATAATAATAACAACAACAATAAACAAATTCCTGAGTGTGTCAATGAAGTTATTTCCTGTGAAAATAGTAAAACATGAAAGCTCTGATCTCTGTAATTGTTTTATGAAGCCAACAATAACTTAAAATTTTAGTAGACTATTGAGAGGTGGCAGGATTATGCAAATAGGCCTAGTTCTCAGAAGGAGATACCTATATGCATAAACCTAAAAAGGCAATATTGGCTCTTCTCCTCTCTCCCTCCTTGTCACTTACAAGGAAAAATCTTTGCTCTGCCTTTCCTACCCACCACCAAGGTACTCTCATTTATCACAATTATCTAATAGTGGCATCATCTGGCATTATACCAAAACCACTAGGCCTGTGAGCCAAAGCAAATCCTTCCTCCTTTAAGTTGGATATGAGACTTTTTCACAGAAATAAAGGGCTGAGTAGTATGGCACTGTAATTTGATGTCTATTCAAATTCAAGTGGTTGCTATTAAATTATTATACGTTTTATATACCCATTCTAAATACTCAATATTTTATTGATACTTCTCTGTAAGACAATTATAAGAAATAATAATTCCATTGAAATCTTTTATCATTCATTTAAAACCAAAAAGAAAGTTGCAACATTTTGAGTGAAAAAAATACAGCCAGAAACTTTTTACCCTATTTATTTGTGATATAGGCAGTAGAAAAATAAAACTTCTCCCATTAACCTTTTATCATTATATTTTATCTTCCAAGCTTGTGTGAAAGAAATAAAAATATTTAAGTCAAGTTATCATTTATAGAATACAACTTTTGGTACTAGGATTTATAAAGTGTAATACTCCAAATTGACATTAATGTTGTGTAAGATTATGTGGACACTGAGGTGTACTTAAAACTTTTCCTTAGGAATTACCTTATTTTTGTCATTGCTTTATATTGAAAGTACAACTTAAAATGTTACTTTAAATACTTACTTGATGTTGCACTAAACACTAATTTACAAACAGGAAATTGGTTCCAATAGAACACTCTTGTGCTCCTGACTCTTTTGTAGAATGTTTTCATCATACCTTAGGTTAGTTATGGTCTAGTAAAAATAGTTATGGTCATTAGCTTGACTGATCCTAAATCTTTAGAAAGGTAGCAACTCACATGATATACAGAGGACAGATAAAGAGAGCAGTAGCTGAATGAAATACAGAAGATAGACATCCAGCTTTTCAGAGCCTTAAGTTGTCTTCCATGAGCTTATCAATTGTAGCAACAGTTAAGGTGCTACCAAAAGGCAGAGAATTCTTTATCAATAATGTAAGCCATTATTTTTTCTGTGAAACAAAATACTGTATAGAGGTAGGAAAGACTTATAATAACGTTGTTTACTTGACTATATATATATGCATAACAGATATATTGATTATAATTTCTATAAAAATAATTTTAATAGCTTATACATAAATTACTGAAAATAGTAGAATAAAAACAATATGAAAAAAGCATATGGTGATATTTATAGTTATATTTGAGAGTGACTTGACAAAATATTTACATATTCATTGTATCTATCATCTGATATTTTACTTTCCTTCTGAGGATTTCTTTACTAAATTGAATGAAGTAATAATGAAGTGATACAAAGTGATATTTTGTAATTTTTACAAAATTAGTAATTGAAAAAAACTCAGGCTACAAAGTATTGTTTATTTTTTTTCTACTAGATATTTGCTATATTTATATTTCAAATGGTATCCCCTTTCCAAGTTAACCCCCCTATCCTATCCCTCCTCCTTCTGCTCCCCCCACCAATTTCCTGACTTGCATTCCCCTATTCTGGGGAAGCAAGCCTTCACAGGACCAATGGCCTCTCATCTCATTGGTGTCTGAAATGGTCATCTTCTGCTACATATGTAGCTGGAGCTGTGGGTCCCTCCATGTATACTCTTTTGTTGGTGATTTAGTCCCTGGGAGTTTTGGGGCTATTGGTTGGTACATATTATTAATTATTCTTAATATATATAAAACTAAAATAAAATTACAATATTTGCTCATTTTTTGATTTCCTCCAGCTCTTTGCAGACACTCACTGCAACTCCACTAAAGTACCCACCTCTCAAATTGATAGGTTCCTTTTCTTTAAATATTTCACCACAAACATGCATGTACTTTGTATGTATGTATGTATGTATGTATGTATAAGTGTGTATAAATATATATAATTATAAAGGCAACCTGTTGAGTCAGTTTCTATTGTTTATGTGCAATGGTTTCAGAACTGACCATTTTGTGTTGGATAACAAATAAGGGTCTCATCGAAGCAGTCATTAGATGCCTATAGTTTTTTCCTAAGGGTGGGACTCTGAGATTCCCCTGCCACCCAACTTCCATATTAACATGTCTATTGATATTGTCATTGTTCTGGCCTTATTTATATAACTATTTTCATGAGAAAAATGTACAACAGCTGGATTTCTTTTTTTTTTTTTTTTTTACTGAACAATTGAAACAGACATTATCATAGGTAGTCACAGATATATTCTATTTTATTTTTTTATTTTTTTTTAATTTTTATTTTCTATATTCTATGTTTACATTCCAAAGGCTTTCCCCTTTCCCAGTTATCCCCCACCATATGTCCCATAATTCCTCTCCCCCCCTGCTATTCCCCACTCATTTCCCCCCCCACACACACACACGATTTCTCTGTTCTGGGTCTACAATACTGGATCCAATCTTTACAGGCCCAGGGTCCTCTCCTTTCTTCTTCTTGGGAGTCATTTGACTTGCTAATTGTGCCTTGAGTATTTAGGGCTTCTGGGCTCATTAATATCCACTTATCAGTGATTGCATTTCATGTGTATTCTTTTGTGATTGGGTTCTTGTATTCTGGCTCTTAGAGTCTTTCTACCACAATTTTGGTGATGGTCCTTGAGATATAGGTGAACTGTGATGTAAATGTATCTGTTGGTGTTGGCTTCGCCATGATCAGTTGTTCTCTCCATTATGTTCATTTGTGATTTTCTGTAATGCAATCTAATTCCTGTAAAAAGCAGGCTTTGCTAATGAAGAATGGTAGCCACACTTATCTGAGGGCATAAGGATAAGATCTACATCTTATCCTTACATTCCAATAGGGATGATATTGCAAATTGATCCATGACCTCATTAAATTGTTTTATAATGTCCATGAACTCACAAGCCTCAGGACATTGTCCATATTTCTAGCACCGGATATTTACTTCCTGATAGAATGGCTTTAACTCCAGTTAGAAAGCTGTTAGTTACCACCAACATGTGAGTACTACATATTGCATTTTTGTAGATGACCTGCCAAAACTGTATGAACTGATAAAATATTGAAACCTAGTCAGTGTTGGGCTATGAGAAAATGAACGTTATTTGAACACTCACCGTGGTCCTCTGTCTTTTCCCTTCATTCTGGTCTCTTATCAGTGTTTTTTATAAGCCTTACAAGTGGGTTTTCTCTGTTGTACACATGTCAGTGGAGGCTTGAAATTCCACAGTAATTTATTCTCTGCAATATGATCAGTTGTGCCTGTCTATAGAAGTCTGCCTTTACCCGCTGTAAGAAAAAAAAAGATTTTTGTTGTTATTGTTAATAACTACAATTATATGTGGATATAGGGTAAGGAATTAGGAAGCAGTTAGAAAATATTTGCTTTAGTGAAGCAGTTCTCTTTATGTGCCCACGGCCTCCCCAACCATAGTAGTAGGGTAGGTTTATGGCACCAATAATGAATTTCCTCTTCCAGAGTTGTGTCCAATTAGGTGGCCCATAGAATGGATATGACACTGATTAACCTTTCAGTATATCTTGTCATTCTAGTTATTGATTTCTTTGTTTTCCTTGACAGCTTGCATAGCTTTTTCTGCTCCCATAAGAGGGAAGTCTTTAGCTAGGAGACTTCTAGGTCTTTTCCAGATGGCTTCCTTTATGTCACATGTTCACAGCATGGATTATCTTCAGCATTATGTTCTTCCCTTCAATTCCTGGGAGGAAAACAAGATCAATAGCAATAGCTTATATTGACTGGGGTCTTTTGAAACCCTGTGACCAACAACTCAAAAGGAGATTAACTAGGCCTGGCATTGGGAATTTTGTTTACATAATCGATGGCTCTTGGGGGAAGGTTGTCACCACAAACATTCATATTGATCATCTATCTATCATCTATCTATCTATCTATCTATCTATCTATCTATCTATCTATCATTTATGTAAAAATTAATTTTAAATAAACATGTAGTTTCTGGTGTTTCTTTCAAACATCACACCTCTGTCATTTTCCCTCTGTTTTTTCCTCCCTAGGTAAATATCCCATTCAATACATTCCATTTCCCCTTTATAGCATCTGTAGCTTACTATTCCTCTCTAAGAACTCCCGCAATATTATGTTTGTCTTTTACATTCCTGGTTTCCGATGAAAACTCATGTGATGTACTCACATCTAGAGATTTGAAGGTAGGATTTACAAGTAAGCCAAGACTTCTGGTGTTTACCATCCTGTGTCTCAGTCATGTCATGTAATATAATAATTTCTACTTCCATAAATTTACCTGTAAGGGTCATAACTTTTTACTTCTTTGCTGTTGAATATTATTCCATTTTGAACATCTATTAGTTGAATGACATTTAATGTTTTCATGTCCTAGTTTTTGTAAATAAAGTAGCAATGAACATGGCTAAGTATCTCTGAAGAAGGGTGTTAGGTCTTTTAGGCTTATTTTGAGGAGTGTTATAGCTTGGTCATAATACGTGTGTGTGTGTGTGTGTGTGTGTGTGTGTGTGTGTATACATATATATATATATATCACCTCTTTGCTTTTGAAAGCATGTGAGTCTTTATTGAACACTTAATTAGTAGAGCTTAATTGCTTTCTATTTATTGCCTAAACAATAATGTAATACAAATACTCATTTGCCTAAATAGAGAAATTGTAACACTGCCAATGTTAAATATTTTATATAAGATATTCATGGTTATATAAAATATTTAATATATATGTTATATATATAACAGATGTGCTGAAGAATTACAAACATAACAGATTCTTGTTTTATTCCCCGTGTTTGAAGGCAACCTTCTTTAAACAATTACGTTACTTTGCAATAGGTATAATAAAAACACTACTAACACTGCCAACAGTTTAAAAAATATTATTTTGATTTGAAATCTAGTAGTTAAGGCAGCAAAATCAACAGAGATTCATCCTGAGTTTCAACTACTTAGCAAAATATTTCACCACTAAGTTCAGAGAAGTTTAATGAGACATTACTGTTTGAGACTTTGCAGAGAAGGATTTTTATTTGCGTTACTCTTAAACATACTCTTTAACTTTTTGTTGTATAGCTGTGCAATGTGGTAATCCAGGAACAACAGCAAATGGGAAAGTTTTTCGAATCGATGGTACAACATTTTCCAGTTCTGTCATCTATTCTTGTGTGGAAGGCTATATCCTTTCAGGACCCTCTGTTAGACAGTGCACTGCCAACGGAACATGGTCTGGAAGTTTGCCCAACTGTACAAGTAAGTTCTTCTTAATATTTAAAAATTGTCCTAAAAATGAAAACATATAAAACTGTGCTAAGTTTTAAATAAATGTAAACTTTTGTGATTAAAAGACTATGCATGTTAATGATTAAATTATACACTGATGATTTCAAGAATTGGTAGCCTTATCAAGGTATTATATTGGCTGGAGGAGGAAAGAGTAATCAATGAAAATTAGTCATATTTTATATCATTTAATACCACTTTACAAATAATTATTAATTACCAGTTTACCAGATTATAGTGGATTCAATTTTTCTTTTCCAATCTAACTCAAACCGATATTTATTTTTATGCTTAAAAAGCATAGCCATTATTTGTGAATACTAACCTAGACATAGAAAGATCTTATAGGTGTTTTTATGTAGCTCAGTTTTATAGTTCTTACCATAGGCATATGAAACCTTGAGTTTTTTCATAAGCAATGGAAAGCCAAGATCAAATAAAGCAAGAATGAGAAAAATAATCCAGAACGGTAAGATAAAAGGAAGCCTGAAGAAAGATAAAGGAAGGATACACATTTAATGAAGATCATACTTATTTAAATGTTTTCTTTGTTCTTCAGGGTTTCTCAGAAAAAAAGTAGGTGCATGCCCAGCAGCAGGTCAGCTACAGAATCAAATTCAAAGGCATTTTTGGAGATTCCTCTATCTCATAACATCTTGTCATAATCTCTCTGTCTCTCTCTGTCTTTCCCTTTGTCTCCGTATCTCTGTCTCTCTGTCTCTCTGCCTCTCTGTCTCTTTCTCTTCTCAGACTCCTATAGGTATTTTCACATATACTATGGCTTTAATTTTTGTGTGTGTGTTTTTGGAATTCCTGAGAGTATGTGCAAGTTTATCTCTGTGTCTATAACTGTCTCATATGTTTTCTTGGCCTGTCTTCCTTATGTTTGCTTGCTTTATCTTATTCCAATTTATTTGTGTTCACTTGTTTTATTTTTTTATTATACTTTATTTTATTATTCTCCCTTAGATGCCTGTTTTCCAATGTAAGGAGATACAGAAAGTGGATGGATCTGAGAGTGGTTCGAGAGAACTGGAATGAGGGGAGAGAGGGGAAATCATTGAAAATAAACTAATAAGGATATACCAAGTTGAGACTATAAAATGCATTGCCTTATTCTAATACTTTAAAGAGCAATACCATGCTGAACAATGTAACTCAACTATCAATTTTATTAATCTTGGGAATTTGCTACAGAATGATCACATTGTATTAGCAAAATATGGCTAATTCAGTCATAATAACCTTAGCTGTGAACAGAAAAACTATATGTCTCAGAAAGAAGCAAGGAGGTTCCTTGAAAATTAGCAGAGACTCAAGGAAAGGTCATTCAGAGACTGCCCCACCTGGTGATGCATCCCATATACAGTTACCAAACCGAGATACTATTGTGGATGCCAAAAAGGGCTTGCTGATACGAGCCTGATCTGATAAAGCTGTCTTCTGAGAAGCTCTGCCAGAGCCTGAAAAATACAGTGGTGGATCCTCATAGCTAACAATTGGATTGAGCACAGGGTCCCCAATAGAGGAGTTAGAAAAAGGACTGAAGGAGCTGAAGGGGTTTGCAACCCCACAGGAGGAATAACAATTTCAACTAACTAGACCCTGCAGTACTACCAGGGACTAAACCACCAACCAAAGAGTACACCTGGAATGACCCCTGGCTCCAGCTGCATATGTAGCAGAGGATGTCCTTGTCATACATCAATCAGAGGAAAGCCCTTGGTCCTGTGAAGACTAGATGCCCCAGTGCAAGGGAATGCCAGGACAGGGAGGCAGGAGAGGGTGGGGTTAACACCCTCATAGGAACAGGGAGAGGGGGGATGGGATAGGGGGTTTTTGGAGGGGAAACTAAGATAGGGGAAACATTTGAGATGTACATAAAGAAAATGTCTAATAAAAATAAAAAAAAGAAAATAGAAAAAGAAAATTCTAAAGGTCTACAATAAAAAAAATGAAGGAACTGATAGTATTTATATGTATATATGTAATTGAACTAGCATGCATGCTTTATATTTCTTCTCGTTAATGGAAGTGATCCCTAAGTAGAGTAATAGCTCACTACATTGTCCTAGACTTGTGTTGCAAATATCAAAAGCAGAGAAATGGCAACATTCAAATATTTCCTGACTATGGGAAGAACTCAGTGCTACACAGTAATTATTTTATTAATTATTTTATTTATTTACATTTCAAATGTTGCTCTCCTTCCTGGTACCCCTCCAAGAGTTCTTCACCCTGTAACCCAAATTCTTTGCTTCTAAGAGGCTGCTCCCCAACCTGCCCACCCACCGCCACCTTACCCCACTCATATCCCCCTTTCCTGAGATAGTGCATGATTTAGAATCACCAGACATTGAGAATGGATGACACAAGATGCTTTAAAAGCCCAATCAAAATCATTTCTAAGGAGATTTATCATATCCAGGACATAGTAGGCTGATATATCACTAAAGATTCGTATGACAGAAGTTTACTATTACAAAAGAAGTAATTGATAACAACTATTAGGAAAGTCAATAATGCCAGTTCTGAATGGCAGCCTTCTCAAAACCTCTAGTTTTCTTCTTGTGGATTAAAGATTACATCATATAATCAAGTTTACACAGTTGAATAGCGTGTAACATGAGCAGAGGAGTTTATGGATGGAATTATACCCATAAACAAAATCTAGCCTGGAAAAAAAAGATTTTTGATGCCACCACACATAGCTAAAAGTGTCACTCTGATTTTAAAATGCTATGAAGTGATTTTCTGTGTTTCTTTTTGAGAGACAGTCTTAAAGTAGTATTAGGCAACTAAGAAATAAAGACAGTGGAAGAAGTCTTCCTCAGAGTGGAACGCACCCATTGGTTTTCCAGTACCTAAGGTGCAGCTCTGGAACCATATGTAAAAAGTAAATTGTACAGACTGAGGATGTTCTATGTAGGAATATAGATGTAGTAACATATGCACACATGTATATAAAAATTTTAATTAGAAAACGGGTCATGAATCTGAAAGAGACAGGGAGATGCAGGAGGCTTGAAAGGGAGGAAACAACATGGAGTGGCATACTTATGGTCCCCAAATTAAAATATTTTTTAAAGCAGAAGAAAATACCTATTTAAATCCAGGTTTTAATAAATGCATCAGTACACTTTCAGGTATACCAGATATATGTACACCTAGTAACTTAAACACACACGACATACTGTGCACATGGAGTTTTCTGAAAAAGAGTACAGTTGGTTAGGTTTTTATCTAAAAAAAAAAAAAAGAAAAAGAAAAGCAGAAAAATATTTATTGATTTGAGTTTGTTGGAAAATTTTCCCCCTTATTGTCTCTCTGTGTGTCTTGTCTGTCTTTGTCTCTTTTTCTCTTTCTCTCATTCTTTCCTCCCTCCTTCTTTCCCTTCCTCCATACTTACCTCTCTACCTCTTTTGTGAACTAGGATTTCCACTTAAACATGATTAATACCCAGTACCATATACCTGGGTGGTCTTATTCATCTGAGACAGAGACTGTACATTTAACAAATCAAATTGAGTGATAAGGATTCTAAGGCTTTTAATTCCTGGAAGCTAGTGGGAAAAAATGGCGCTTGATGGATTTTGGTCACCAACCAAGAGTAATGAAACTTTTCAGAGATTTTTTTCTTTTTTACTTCTTACAACTGATGGTCCTAAACACATGGCTAATCGGCACAGAAAGGAATAGATGATGAATAGCCATAAAGCAGAGTGAATGGATGCTAAGATATGATCTAATCCCTTTGAAGAAGAGGATATTTTTTTCTCAGTACTTTCATTCTTATTTTTTTAATTTTTTATTAGATATATTCTTTATTTACATTTCAAATGATTTCCCCTTTCCTGCTTACCCCCCTCGAAAGTCCAATAAGCCATCTCTCCTCCCCCTGTTCCCCAATCAACCCCCTCCTGCTTCCCTGTCCTGGTATTCCCCTACACTGCTGCATTGAGCCTTTTCAGGACCAGGGGCCTCTTCCTCCTTTGATGTCCAACAAGGCCATCCTCTGCTGCCTGTGTGTCTAGAGTCATAGGTACTATCTGGTTGATGTTTTTGACCATGGGAGCTCTGGGAGTAGAGATGCCTATGAACATAGAAACCTACAGAACTCCAAATAGATTTGACCAGAAAAGAAATTCCTCCTGTGACATAATAATTAAAACACCAAATGCACTAAACAAGGAAAGAATATTAAAAGCAGTAAGGGAAAAAGGTCAAGTAACATATAATGGCAGACCTATCAGAATTACACTAGACTTCTCACCAGAAACTATGAAAGCCAGAAGAGCCTGGGCAAATGTCATACAGACTCTAAGGGAACACAAATGCCTACCCAGGTTGCTATACCCAGCAAATCTCTCAATCACTATAAATGGAGAAACCAAGGTATTTCATGATAAAAACAAATTTACACAATATCTTCCCACAAATCCAACCCTTCAAAGGAAAATGAATGGAAAACACCAACAAAAGCAGTATTTTCATTTTGACCTTGGCCATTTTCTCTTCTTAGAGGACACTTGTCAAAGGCAGGAAACATTTTTGGTGGTTACGCCTCAAAATAAGCCCTGTTTCAGGAGAAAGGATGTAGTTATTAGACATTTTCCAGAATATTCCAAATGCACAAAACCCACCACTACAGTCAGGAATTATGTGGAACAATATATTAATAGTGTCAATTTTGAGATTAAGCTATTCTGTTTGTAAGATTTGAAAAAGATATTGACATTCAAATTGAGAGATTATATAAGTTTAAAACATTATATGATAGATGCTTTAACATCATTTTGTTGTTATATTAGTATTATGTTCTCATGTTGACAAACCACTTATGTGTTTGACATGCCAACAAACATACTTCCTGTTGTACTGTCTATAACAGTGAAGAAGAAATAACACAAGATAGTTTGTTTGTATAAAATCAATTGAATATATATCTGAATAAGTAAATAAAAATATTAAAATGAAGTATTTGGGCCTATGGGTAAAACATGTATAATATTCATTGCATATTCCATTAAAATTAATTACATTGAAACTTATGAAATGTGATATTATATTTCAAAGTACATAGTCATATATGCACAAAAGAAGTAAAAGAGAAAAAAATGTAAAGTGGCAAAATAGAATAAACTACAACATTTATACTTTATTTGTAGTGGAGAGAGCATGTGTTTTAGTCTTATTACAAATAGTAACAAATGGGCATCAGTTGAATAAAAAGGAATGAGATTAATTCCACAGAACTAATTGAATCATTTAAAATGATATGATTTGCTTGGTTTCTTTTTAGACTGGCAATTCAAAAATTTCTTTTAAACTCATGAATGTATAAATTCTATAAAAAGTATTTAGTCTCCCATGGTGATACATGCACTATACTGTTCTCTGAGAATACAAGAAGATAGAAATGTCAGTCTTGTTTTCAATTAGTGTACATGCACATTAGGGAAGATTTTCTATAGAAAGCCCACAGCATTCACTGTGGTTTATTGATCTCTCCAATTTCAGGGTAAAGCTCTAAAGAGTCACTGTTCTAAGGTTTTGCCTACAAAGACCAACAAATCCTCTTTAGGTAGTTGCAAACAAGCTGCTGGTAAATGAATTGCCTGGCTAAGCAGGTGCTGTTTACCAAGACTGTTGCTAATGGATACTCGCTTTTCCACTGGCCTTTCCTTTGTTAGGAAGTCAGGGAACAAACCCTTCTGAAGCTTCTATTGTCAGATGTTCATTCATGCTGCTGCTGCAGTGCACAGAGGTCCTTCTCACTCTTAGGACAAAACAACCCGGCTGTCTTCTCCAGCGATGGATGCATCTAAGCTGATGTGCCCCCCGTAACTCCATGCTTGTTCCTTCTTTCTATGATTCTAATTCAATGTGTACAAGGTCCTGCCCAGAAAACAAGACTGTGATGATTGCAGTAATGTCCTCTTCCCCGTTAAGAATCTGGGATAAAACGCTGAAATAACCTAAAGTACAATTAAGTACATTTAAAGTCTGTTGTCATTTTTATTTGGCAGTAAATTTGGAAGGTATAAAAAGAATTACTTTTAGTAACGCACAGAATTATTTGGTTTTTTTTTTTTGTCCAAATCTGTATTGCCTTTTTAACATACATTTTTTTTTCTTATTGATACTGACTAGAAAGAAAGTTTTCTTGAGATAAAATTTAAAATAAAATTAGATTAAGTTTAACTAGTTGGAATCAGATTAAATGTCAATATTCATACTCTAAAAAACTCTGTCGGCCCAAAAGAATATTATAAGTAGTGAATCTTATTAGAAAACTATAAGTATAATTTAATCACAGTGTTGTGGTGTTTTATTTCTCAACTCAGTCTAGTTAAGTAACCTTAAATCTTCAAATCCTAGGAAAAGTTCATTTGAAAAGAATGCAAGAGATACTGGAGGGTAGCCTTCAGGTAAATATTTGCCTTGTGGAGTGATTGACCCTTTTAAGAAGAGAAGATTTGGTAACATAATTAGGATGAACAATACTAGGTGATATTTTGTTAACACAAACTCATGAGCACAACTTGCATTTTATTTTCTCTTTGCTGCCCCAAATCTATTAACTAATTCTTTTCCCAGTCATTCTAAGACCGTACTTCAAGATAATTTGTACTTTTATGACATCATAATACCTGTTATTATGCTTTTTTTTCTGAATTTGGTTTTGTTTGATCTCTGCTTTGAGCTGTCTAAAGTGTTTTTCAAAGCACTTTTTAGTAACAGTTTAAATGAATTGTCGTACACGCATACAGTATGGCTAATGCCTCACTGTGGTGGATATGAAGAATAAGGATTCTGCACTTTGAATTCAGTCTTCATTGATGGCAATAACAGGTCTCTGTCTGTTTGAATTTTTGTCTCTTGTATCCAAAGCCCACTGATACAATGTACAGGAGCTAAGGACTATTGTCTTTGACCCATGACCTAGATAGTGTTCTAGTCTATCAGATACTCACGGCCTTGTATTCCCTGCTTTGTCGGGGTTCCCTATTTCCATTCCTTCTGTGGGTCAGAATAAGAATGGGTTGCTTTGTCACTGGTTGACAGAAGTTCTCACCACACTCTTATCCACTTTGAATGGGGAAGTGAGTGCAAATGTGGGAAGTCAGAAATAATACAATAGCTAAAGTTCATGGCACAGAAAATCAATGTCTCACTTTCCTGGACTTCAGCACCATCGAGTCTTTTGCCTATATGGTATGGATGTTAGCTTGGTGTTTTTGTGAGACTCCTAAGGTAGAAACGGGTGTGTCTCTGAATCTTGCCTGCTCTGGGGACTTTTTACTCCTATTGAGTGGCTTTGTTCAGCCTCCATATGACAGCTTTGGCTGTGGTCTTACTGTATCTTGATTTTTTCCTGTTTACCTTGTCTCTTGGAAGCCTGCTGATTTCAGAAGAGAGAATGGGAGGGGAGGGGGAGTGGATCTGTGGGAGAGCAGAGGTTCTGAGGATCTTGGAGAAGTGGACAAAGGAGAAAATGTGGTTTTAGTTGGTATGCATTATATGAGAGAGTAATCTATTTTTAATAAAAAAATTAAATAAAAGGTTTGGATCCACAAGGCCAATTAGTAATACCCCCTTGCACATTTATTCTAAAATAGGGACTGAAAATTCTTTTCTTTTTAATTAATTATCTTATTTACTTCCATCCCAAATGTTGCTTTTCCTGCTGGTATCCACTCCCAGAGTTCTTCTCCCCTGGGCGCTCCACACCCTCTGGTGCATCCTCCTTTCCTAGGGCATTAACTCTCTACAGGATTTAGGTGCATCCTCTCCCACTGAGGCCAGACAAGGCAGTCCTCTGTGCCAGAGTCCTCATGCCATGGATGCTGTTTGGTTAGTGTCTTAGTCTCTAAGAGCTCCCAGGGGTCCAGGTTAGTTGACAGTGTTGTCATTCCTTTGGGGTCGCCATCTGCCTCAGGTCCTTCAATCCTTCCTCTGCTCTTCCTTCGGGGTCTTTAACCTCAGTTCAGTGTTTGGCTGTGCATATCTGCATCTGTCTCAGTCATCTGCTGGTAGAACCTCTCAGAAGACAGCCATACTAGGCTCCTGTCTGCAAGAGCAACATATCAGGAATAGTGTCAGGGTTTGGAACCCTCCCATGAGATGGAACCCAAGTTGGGCTAGTTACTGGATGGAATTTCTTTCAGTCTGCTTCATTTTTGTCTCTGCATTTCTTTTAGACGGGAACACATTTGGGTCAAGAATTTTTAAGGTGGGTTGATGACCCCATCCCTCCACTGGAGGGCTCTGTCTGTCTACTGGAGGTGGTCTCTTCAGGTTCCGTTTTCCCACTGGTGGGCATTTCGGCTAAAGTCATCTCCATTTGGGAGTGAAAGTTCTTTACTCTTTTTATATTTATTTGTTACTTTATTACATTTCAAATATTATCCCCCTTCCCAGTTTCTCCTCTGAAAACTCCCTATCCTACATCACTCCCTCAGCTTCTTTGAGGGTGCTCCCCCAACCACCTACCTACTCCTGCCTCACTGCCCTAGCACTGCCCTACGCTGGGGCATCAAGCCATCACAGGACCAAGGGCTTCCCCTCCCATTGATGCCAGATAAGGCCATCCTTTACTACATATGCTGCTGGAGCCATGCATGGGTCCCTCCATGTATATTCCTTGTCCTTGCCCTAAGTTGATAATGAGCTGTTTCATATGAGAAATTTGACCACAAAGAGTAACACAGATATCATATATCTGTAGTATCTGATTTTATCTTAATAATTTTTAAAACAATTATTTATTTATAGCATATATATGTACATGTACATATATTTATATGGTCTAAACCACAATTTTTAAACCACACGTACAATATCTGTAATGTCTTTTTTTAATTATAATAGGACTTCCAAGGTGTTCTTTAAAAATACATATGCTTATATTTTATGGCTAAAAAGAAGTATAGTAACTATTTTCTCTACATATATGTTAACGGTACCTTTTTCTCAGTACTGGATGTTAAATATGGACCTTGCTAACTATCTATGCTTCTCACTTGATATTGATAGTCATCAGTTGTGGAGACCCAGGTATACCAGCCAATGGATTGAGATATGGAGATGATTTTGTGGTTGGACAAAATGTTTCTTACATGTGCCAGCCTGGATATACCATGGAGTTAAATGGATCTAGAATCAGAACATGTACAACTAATGGCACGTGGAGTGGAGTCATGCCAACATGTAGAGGTATGCACATGGTTCTTTCAGCATTGCCAAGTTATAGCCATTACTTATTTTCCTGTTTATAAACAAATTTTGTGCATATTTAAGTATATAGGTATTCTGGTTGGTATTCTGGTCCATTTAATTTTTTTTATTTTTTCAATTTATTTTATTTTATATTTTTTGGATACAAACATGTGGGGTAGTTTATTTTAAAGTCCTAGGGTAACATGTAGATATGTTAAAATTGTATTTTTATCAAATTTATTTTTTATTATGAGTAGTGATGGTAAGATACAGCCTAACATGAAACAAAGCACAACATTGTCTGGTGCATGCTCATCACTAGTGCTTACACCAGTGGGGATTTGTAAGACTGTCACCTGAGCAAGTTGTAACTTTAATCTTCTCCCCTATTTAAAGCCATCCTTTAACAGATGGCTAAATAAAGCCTTAATTTAGAAAAGTTAGTATCAATTAAGTATCAATTAAGGAAACCTTACATCAGATAATGAAGTTTTATGATAGCTTTATTTTTAATAATTACTGTCTCCTATTCATGTAACCCTTTGTGTCTAATAGTCTAAGAGCTCATATAGACATAACTTATATTTTCACAAATGTAATGTTGCATTGTGTTTCCATTTTTTTAGTATTACATTATCTATGTAAAATCAGATACAGTTTCTTTTTATTTTATGCATATTAATACTAATGTATATGTAGTTTATCATGATGATCCACACATAGGCATTTATAATGAAAACTGTCATGTTAGCCCACTCAAAAATTTTGTTGTCCTTATTGTTAGTCATCATTACAGAATCTTTTCATTTGCATTCTTAGAAGGTTGTTACCTCCTTTTCTTATATCCCACACATTTCAACATGTCCCTGTCTGGGGATAACATCAATTAAGCAAACTTAAATTTTAAAATTATGTGTTTACAAATATGATAGGATTTAAAATATGAAATTGTATCTTTTCAGTATGTACACTGAATTCCGTAACCAGAAAAACAGTTTGTCTGTTTTTGAAAAACAAGGAGTTATAAAATTGCTTTTAAAAATCCCCAGGTTCAATGCTAAGTCTAAATCTAGGCAGTACACCCAGCTCATCAGCATCTCTTAAGGACCTTGGGAAATAATATTATAGAAGAGAAAAAAATGTCATCCATTGAAGTATAGCAGGTAGAAGGGTACCACCCTCTTTGCCCTAGCCTTCGCCTTTAGTTTTCAGGAAGCTTGCAATCTTGTAAAAATAACTAGTAGCCATTATGTTGCCAACTGCAAGCTAACTCCTCCAGGGTTAAATCTTAGTGATCCTGCTAGAAAACTAACAGGAGAATAAAACATGCCACAATGTATTGTCCTCCAAAAGGTTAAATAGCGCATATGCTGCTCTTAATGATATTTATTTATTTATTTCACACTGAGTGTATCTCAACAGCTGTGTCTAATTACTTTTAATGTAATTGCAGCTGTTACCTGCTCAACTCCTCCCCAGATCTCTAATGGAAGGCTGGAAGGAACAAATTTCGACTGGGGCTTTAGTATTAGCTACATCTGTTCTGCAGGATATGAGCTGTCCTTTCCTGCCGTTCTGACCTGTGTAGGCAACGGTACCTGGAGTGGAGAGGTCCCACAGTGCTTACGTAAGTAATAACATTTCAATAATATCCCTAATGTTTTACTGTTACATTTGTTTCTTACACCTTTCAAATTTGCTAGGCTGTACCCAAAGAGATTAAGCTCCCTACAAGTACATAATTAAGGTTTAAATTTAAAAAGCCAGTTTTCATTAATGTAGCTATTTTTTTCATTTATCCTAGTCATTATGTTTCTTCCAGTTTGACTCAAAATATTTAAACCAAAATGCTTTACTTTAGTAAAAATTTTCTCAATTATTCTTGTTTTTTGTAATTCCTTCAAAGTAGAAATCAGTTTAAGAAACATTACTAATTTATCAGATTGAAAAGCTAGTTATATTTTCTATGGCATTCTGTTAGGCGTGGACTAATATTGCTTTCAAAGATAGTACTTCTAGTCTTCCTCAGTGTTGTTGGATCATCTTGGAAAATACCATTGTGTTCACACAGCTTAGAGATAATTATAGACAGAGTTAAAGAGTTGGACAGAAAAATTATCTGTTTTGATGTGAATGAAAAATTCTATATAGCAATTTACTAATCTGAGAGGTGTCACTTGGTCTTAGAGCTCATGTCTATCATGGACAACTAGAGTTGATCTCTAGGGTAAGATAGAGAGAATGGAATAGGGAGAGAGAGACAGAGACAGAGAGAGACAGTGACAGAGAAACAGAGGCAGAGACAGAATGACAGAGACAGAGAGAGGAAAGAAATGAGTGGAAAGAAATTGATTTGGTGGTATTTTTATTGAAACTAGGAGAGGGGGAAGGAAAAACAGAAATAGAAAGTAGTAGTAGTAGTAGTAGTAGTAGTAGTAGTAGTAGTAGTAGTAGTAGTAGAAGAAGAAGAAGAAGAAGAAGAAGAAGAAGAAGAAGAAGAAGAAGAAGAAGAAGAATTAGAATCCTTAAGCCAAGGGTTACTGTATTATCATTTCTTATTTAACTATATTCTAGTTTTTATATTATTAACTAAATTCTTTTTTTTTTTTGGTTCTTTTGTTTTTGTTTTTGTTTTTTTGTTTTTTTGAGACAGGGTTTCTCTGTGTAGCTCTGGCTGTCCTGGAACTCACTCTGTAGACCAGGCTGGCCTCGAACTCAGAAATCTGCCTGCCTCTGCCTCCCAAGTGCTGGGATTAAAGGCGTGCGCCACCACTGCCCAGCTATTAACTAAATTCTTAATATTATTTTAAATTATTTTATGAACGAATATAAGTTGTCTCAAAACCATCTTTGAAAATTGGGGTTTGCAAGTAACTTCTTAAAGTCATTAAAGTTCCTTTAAAAAAAAATTTACCAGTAGATTATGTTGGCCCAGAGTGTAGGTAAATCTCATGCTCACCACCCTGTTGAACCACTCACTTTCTGTTGCCTTTGCAGATATGCTCTAGTTAAAGTCCTAATCACACTCAGGCATGCCTTCACTTGGATGATATAATTTAAAGCAACCAAACGGGCAGCCATGTAATACACCTGCTAGGGTTGCTATTCATTTCTTTCACTGGCAAACAAATTTTTAGGATATAAATTGTCCTGATAGAAATGGAATATATTATAAAATGATTAAAATAATTACATGCTTCACTCTGTCACTGTGATATAAATGAAAATAAATGTTGTCTCTATCGGTCTACTGGCCCAGTTGATTCAATCCCACTTGTTATTGCCACCCACGAGCCTTCTTCAGGCTCCTCCTTTAACAGTCATACATGCCTTTATGATGTCTGCACAGTGCTGATTCTGCCCCAGCAAGGAAGACCATTGCCATATTATTTGAAATGCAAATTCATCTTCCATCACACACTACATACAAAGCCTAAATATCCTTCCTTTTCATTATTTTCCTCTTTGTACTGATTGCCTTGCCACATGTTACCATTGCTTTTTTACTTGTGATAATTGCTTGCTTTCTTCAGAAATGCATTAGAATAACGTGGAGATGAGTATTTTTTTAGGATGTCTATGGATATATACAAATGCTTTAAAGTATCTAGAATAGTATTTGTCTTAGTAAAACCAAAGCAGCTTCATAAAAAGGAAGATCTCTGACTTTGTTGTTGTTTTATCTTGTCTTTGATAAATCATTTGAAATGGGAAAGTACACTTTTTAATCTGGATCTGTTGATATTAAAACAACTTTCTTTAATCTGGGCCCCAATGGATGATGGCAGCCTATGTAAAGTCTAAGAATGAAGGAAGCTTTCTCTCTCTGCCTGCTTGTTCTCACTCTTGCTGTCAATTTCATTTTTTCCCACTGGAATTCTAGTCTACCTCTGATGCACACTTAAAACAACTTGAGCCACCCAGCCCTAAGAACTGAATAGCTACTATACTGTGTAGATGGGCCACAGCCTTTGTGCCTTTCACATATATTATATATGACTTTTGTCATATGTGCTCTAATGGAGGGAGCCAAGTCTTTATTTTCCCCGTAGCCTTCCTGGAAAAACTGGGACCAAGTTAGCTCACTCCAGTCACTTTAGTCAAATGTTATAACTTCTCAAATACCAAAGCTATCTTATGCTTGCTCCCGGTGAAAATAGACAACCCACACAAGTCTCAAGAAAAAGTAACAACTCTAAGTTTTCCAGGAGTAGATTAGGACCAGTGTAAAGGCATAGCTGCAAGTTCTCATATAGCACCAAGTGTAAACTTTCCAGAGAGACAACATTTATTTTAAGTGTTGAAAAGTCTCAAAACAATTTCTTAGCATCTACTGGTTAATCCAAACATAGCAAAGGTGCTATAGAAACATATCACTCAAATCTGAACACAAAGCATTTAAGATATATACATTTCTCATAAAGGTAGAAATAAAGGCTTTTCTTTACATATTTCTATTTTTGTCTATATCAATATCCCTATTTAAGAAAAAATAGACTCATACTAGAATTCATGCGTATTGAAAGAACCACAATTAGTCAGATTTTGGTATCAGGTGTGGTCCTAGAGTAACAGAAGTATGAGAATGAATTCGTTGTAAGCATCTTGAATAGGGTTTTCAATTTTCCATCAATTCATATAATTACTGAAGCCTCTCAAGTTACTGAAACTTCTCCCTGAAACTGAAAGTACCATGTTAAGAACTATTTTACCAAATTAAGGAGAGTAATGCTTGTGACTATCCTAAATCATCAATTGTTCACTTGATGCCTCTATATTTAAAGCTTTTGACTAATTGTGAAAAATAAGAAAACTGGCAATGTTGGTTGGTTGCTCTTAACATCTCTAGATAAACTGACAAAAACCAAAATATCCTCCATGATAAAACCAAGCAACTTCTAACATGAGCAAATGGTGAAGGAAACAGTAAACTCGGTGATAAAATTGACCAGATCCAGACATAAATATAAAGCCTCAAAGTTTCTAAGTGTACCCTAAAGTATTGGTCTTCTCTTAAGCAGCCCAAATAACACCACACCCCTTATTATAAGACTAGGTAAATAATAAAATAAATTCAAGCCCAAGCCTCAGAGAGTGTTTACAGTTATTAAAGATTTAATTGTTAAAGAATGGATTCTGTAACAGGGTGGAAATGTGAGGGTGGATTTTACTGAGGCAGAGAAATTTGAGCCTTCAGATTGTCAAGGTTTTACTTTACTTGATGAAGTAGTCTCTACTATAGCAGAAGATATAATCCCACTCTTCTTCTTGAAATATTGCCCTTTTCTGCATTTTACTGAGGAAAATAATCCTTCACTGTCTGCTATACCAGCAGTGACTTTCTCTCATTTGCCAAGCAAGGCTCTACTGATGTCTCTCATAGCCCAACAATATCTGCCTCTAGACATGTAACCAGAAGGAAGGCTAAGCAGCATCCTAGAGTGGAGGTAGAAAATGCAGTCCAAGAGGTGTGCTACACTACTAAATAGCTTAAGGAGTTTGCTAATTCATTCAAGCTGTTGGCTGGGAAATATTCATAGGAATGGATTTTAAGAATGCAAGATAAAGGTGGAAGGAACATAAAACTAGATCAGTCTTCATTTCCTGATACAGTCCCTTGAGTGGGAATTCTAAATTTAGTATGGAAGTTTGCACAATTAGAAAAGTTATTGAAAGTTTATTTTAATTATTGGCTGAATCATTTGTTGAAAGCTGTGCCCCTTCTTAAAAGATGCTGAAGATGCATGATATTCCTCAGCTTAGTGCTGATGAGGATTTTTTTAAGGATTAGGGAAGTTGCAATGCAAAAATGGGTACCCTATATTAAACCTAATACTGCAGAGTGGGAAAACCTCAAAGACATGCTCTTGAATAATCCTGAAAAATGGCGAGGGAGGTACCACCATATTTCCAGAGGTATTTTTTGTCATCTTTCTCTTGTGGCAGACTTTAGGATGAGAAGTGCTCCTGTTCAGTTGGATGAATTAAATTTAATGGGTTTAATTGGGCCCCAAATTAGCATAGGCCAGGTGGCAACACTGAATCACCAGGCAAGATTAGCTGCAGTAGCAGCAGCAGCAGCAGCAGCAGCAGCAGCAGCAGCAGCAGCAGCAGCACAGATAAGCTGATGTCAAGAAATAGCTTGCCTCATGTTGGGAAGCACAGGAAAATGATGTTTATGGTTGTATGACTCATATGGGCCTTTGGTACAGCTAATCAATTGGGAGGATTACACTTAAAGAGAAACAAGTAATTGCCCTTTTATAGAGCTTTAAAGATGGAAAACATGGCTTTCTGGAGAGAAAGAAAATGGCACAAGCAATGGAACATAAGAGGCTTGAGCCCCCCTAAGTGATTTTACAGTGCTAAGCATTTCGACCTAAGGTTCTATACATACAAGTAACAAAATTAAAGATTGTATGTATGTTTATTTGCATATTGTGAAAGCTATTCATGACTGTCAACTTGGTAGACAAAGTGTCTGGGTACACATTTGAGAGACTTTAAAATTAAATTATTTGAAGTGGGAACACCCATTTTTAATCCAGATATTTTTGGGCGTGAAGATACACGTTTATTCTGGGCAATACCTTCTGGTTGCAGCTTATATAAAGAACATGGAAGAAAGATTTCCCTCTTTGCTTGCTTACTCTCACTCTCACTGGCAAATCCACTAATTTACCAGCACTAGGACCTGCTTCTTCATGATTCTGATACATACTGAAGGCCAGCTGAGACATTCAGTTTGGCAGACTAAACAACAACTGGATATTTGAAACTTCTGTTGCTAGACAGCCATTCTTTGATTAGCTGGACCACAACTTGTAATTAATTCTAATATATACCCAAAATTTGGGGTGTTACATGTATAAAATATATACATATGAAGATAGAATTTATAATATATAAAAAACAAATATACCATATATCTTATTATATATATGTATATATAATACATATATGTATGTGTGTGTAACACATATATATTTATGTGTGTGTAAATTCTGTAAATTTTGTTCAACTAAGGAGCTAGCTTACTTTTCTCTTAAGTATTTGAAGAGAAAACCATTATAATGTTTGTATTTTTAGGTATCCATAAGAGTATCCCTATCATTAATCAATTTGGCATCATGGAGGTGATTTATAGCACAGTCAATTGTCTATTGACTGATAGTCCAGGGAGGGCATAGCCATGTCATCAATTTTGTTCCTTTGTAAACTGTTAGGGATTGAAGGAGAGTTCCAAACCTATTGTTACAGTAAATTCTGCTAAGTTCAGTTTAAGAACATATAATATTCTAGCCAATCAACCAATACATCAAAAAATATAAACATGAATACGAACATATAATATTCTAGCCAATCAACCAATACATCAAAAAATATAAGCATGAAAATAGATAAGAGATTAGAAAGTAGTTAATTGGGGTAGGAGGGAGATTAGAAAGGGCGGAGGTCACAGTTCTCTTGATATACTTAATGCACATATTAAAATTTCAAAGAGGAAATTCTATAAAAGGTATTAAAATAAATGCAAATAAAAGGTCACAATAAAAATTTACTCCCAATTGAAAAAATGATTATATAAAATTAGGTGTATATATGAAGTATAATAACAAATAACAATAGTTAAACATCACAAGTACAGTACATTAAAAATCCTGGTGAATATGTGGGTAGCATGAAAGAATAAGAAAGAAAAGTAATTTAAATTTAACTTAAATTCAAATTAATTTTTTAACTTTAAAACCACATTGGTATACACATTTCAGTGCTCAGAATACAATAAACAGATACAAATTCATGTCCTTATATTTGTGTGTATTTGTGTCTGTGCATGTGTGTGTATGGTTATGCATATGCATATATGTATGTATATGCATCTACATGATATGTGTACTTCTGTCTGTACATGCCAGCATATTTGAAAAATAGTGCTCTTAACCACTGGGCTGGAGAGATGGCTCAGTGGTTAAGAGCACTGACTGCTCTTCCAGAGGTCATGAGTTCAATTCCCAGTAACCACATGGGATCTGATGCCCTCTTCTGGTGTATCTGAAGACAGCTACAATGTACTCATATAATAAATAAATGAATCTTAAAAAAAAAAAGAAAAAAAGAAAAATAGTGCAGGCTTTATTTTCCCTTAACTATTATACCTTATTATTAACTATGCTACCTTTGAGGCATACCATATTTCAAGAGTTGATTACATATTTACTATATATAACTAGAGATCTATTATTTATTTTTGATCTATTTAAATTAAAATGTAAAGCATTTAACATTTAATAACTAGCATGCTAAACAGAGCAATCACATCAGACTAATTATTTGAATATTATATGTTCCTAAACATTATAATTTATATATCAGCTAGAAAGTTGTAAAATTTCCCTGGGACAGGTTATCACACATATCAGGTTAGTCGAATATTCCAGTTAATTTTCATGATTTTATAAATTATTTACTCTACTGTATCTATTATGTTTGTGATAAATATCTTTTTTTTAACTTTTAGCAAAGTTTTGTGGTGACCCTGGTGTACCTTCCCAAGGAAAACGAGAAGGCAAGAGCTTTATATATCAGTCTGAGGTTTCATTCAGCTGCAATTCTCCCTTCATACTAGTGGGATCAAGCACGAGATTATGCCAAACTGATGGCACTTGGAGTGGCTCATCACCTCACTGCATAGGTAATACTCAGATAGGATGGTTATGCTCTGTAATTGCACAATAATATCTGGGCAGAACATTTAATGCTTGTCTTACCGTGTAAAAGGAATAGGTTGATATATATATATATATATATATATATATATATATATATATATATATATAAACTTTTTAGAAAGTATAGAGAATGAATACAAGTGGACCATTTCATCATTTTCTATCATTTTAAACTTCCAGAAGAAATACCGAAATGCTTTTGTCATCCATAAGTTTAATGAAAAAGAAAAGCATGTCAGAACAGTCATATTATTAAGTAATATTATTTTAAAATAATTTAACTTAGTATGATGTTCTCCAGCTCCATCTATTTGTCTAAGAATTTCATGAATTCACTAAGTGAGGTAACCCAGTCTCAAAAGAATACCCATGGTATGCAGTCACTGATAAGTGGATATTAGCCTAGAATCTTGGAACACCAAAGACACAATCCACATAGCAAATGATGTCTGAGAAAAAGGAAGGAGTGGACCCTGGTTCTGGAAAGGCTCAATGCATCAGTGTAGGGAAATACCAGAACAAGGAAGTGGGAAGGGGTGGAAGGGGGAACAGGTGGAGGGAAAGTGTTATATGGGACCTTTGCGGGGTGGGGGGGTGGGGAACCAGGAAAAGAGAAATGAAATGTAAATAGAGGATATATCCAATAAAAAATGTGAAAAAAATTTAACTAATAAAACACACTCATATGAAATGAAAACTACTCAATAATATAAAGATATTTGAAGGACTCTACATATATATATATATATACATATATATATATATATATATATATATATATGTATATATAATCAGATATTCTAACACAGAAGAAATCCGAGTAGCCTCCATGTAAACTGTCAACGCACAGATGACCAGCCCTACCACACCCAGGCGTGAATGACCCAGAAGTATCAGGACACTCCAAATTATCAATCCAGTTTCCAGGAATAGCTTTTCCTTTTTCAGGAGAATGTAGCCCGATCATATATCAAGCAAATATTTCATACACATGGATTTCTTAAATAGCCAGTATTTTCTTTAAATTTTCATTTGCATAGTGGGTTTGATATCAAGTACTTTTTTTCCTGACAAAAGTTTCAAAGTTCAAGAGCAACATAATGCATATAAATGAAGTCAAGTTGAATTTCTTCGTTTAAAGATGCATTTTTAAATATGCGTATGTGTGGGTGTCTATCTGTGTGTGGGTATGTTCCTGTGATTGCAGAGCTAGCAGAGGTCACAGTTGTCTGATATTCCAAAAGCGGGAGTTACAGGCTGTTGTGAGAACCTGGATACTTGTGGGAATCACTGAATCCGTTACTATATAAACTAATAAAATCGTATAGTCCCTGAGCTGTCTTTCTATCCTCAACCTGAAGTTCTTGCTTCAAGATTAGTAATCCTCTGCTCCTCTGCTTACTGGGAGGTACTGTTAGTATTTTTAGGATTCTGTCTAAGTTCCACCCCATAATTACCTGGCAACAGCCCGGTATGCCCCTCCCCACAGTTGCCTGGCAATAGCCAGGTAGTCCTGGCCCACTATAAAAGGGGCTGCTTGCCCCTCCTCTCTCTCTCTTATCTCTTTACCTCTTGGCACTCTCTCCTCTCTGCCCCTCTTGGGCTCTCTTCCCCTCCCCCCTCCACGTGGTCATGGCCGGCCTCCACTTTTCTTCTCTCTGTCTCTGTCTCTGTCTCTGTCTCTGTCTCTGTCTCTGTCTCTGTCTCTGTCTCTGTCTCTCTCTCTGTCTCTCTCTCTCTCTCTCTCTCTCTCTCTCTATCTCTCCCCTTTTTTGCCTCCATTAACCCATTAACTCCCATCCTCTGCCCTGAATAAACTCTACTCTATACCATGTCTGTGTGTGTCTGGTTCCTCAGGGGGAAGGCATGCCTGGGCATGGCCCGCTGGGGCATCCCCTTCCCCACACCACCATATACCACATTCTCTAAATGAATTCTCTCATTATGAACCCAACATTTGGTGCTGAAACCTGGGAATCACAAGTATTATGTTCAATATTCTTACCAAGAGTACATTTGCTAAGTCCAAAATTATTTAAGATTGACTTCCATTAGAGAAGTATACTTGGCTACATAATTTCTTTCTTTCTTTCTTTCTTTCTTTCTTTCTTTCTTTCTTTCTTTCTTTCTTTTTCTTTCTTTCTCTCTTTCTTTCTCTCTTTTTCTTTCTCTGTTTCTTTTGAAGAGTTTGGTATCTGTAAATATATTACTATCCCATTGCTCTGAATAAAACACAATGTTCAAGGTAACTAATAGAAGAAAGGGCCTACTTAAATTATAATTATGAAGGAATAAGGGTACTCCTTGGAGCCAGAATGGTCTAAGGCAACAAATGGCAGGCATGCTCTGTAGAGCAGGAGTTCTGATCTCGAATTACAAGCATAAAGCAGAGACAGTGAACAAGAAGGGGTTTGAGTCTTTAAACTTTCAAGGCAAACCCCCAATGACATATCTCCTCCATCAAAACCTCACTTGCTAAATATTCCAACCATTATCACAAACTCTGAACCAACAGATAAATCCATAAGATTATAAGTGGCATTGCCATCCAAAATACTGCAGTGTATTTTTCTCATATTTACCTCCTCAGCTCGTCCTAGATCTAGGATCCCTTCCCTACCCATACAATGTTATGTCCTTTTTCAAATGACCCTTTGTGACCAATTTGTACTGCCCCAGTTTTCTTGAAAGTGTAGTTTCAGTGGAGCTCGGCAGATGTGCCAGGGGCTATTCTCCTAGAGAAAACTATCACACGGTCTTTAAGCAGATAATGATCGCCAATAGCTATATTGCTAAGGTTGGGACTGTATCCCCAACTTCCATCCCCAAGGTTGGATTTTGGTTGACTAGGACTCGCACATGTTTAATGCATTGGTTTCAACTATTGTGAATTTACCAAAGAGTATTATCTTTTTAATTGTTTATTTCAGAACCTACCAGAACATCCTGTGAAAACCCTGGGGTACCAAGGCATGGATCTCAAAACAATACATTTGGATTTCAAGTGGGTATTATTAGGTTCTGTTTAGTATAGCATGAAATGCATTTTAGTTTGATATTTTAAGACATATATTATTACAATTTATTATTATGCCCAGGGTCTACCACACTTCCTTAACCCAAATCTTTACCTCTTGTTGCTTCCCTTCCTTCTCCCAAATAGATTACAGCTGATGATTTCATATTATCTCTTTCATTACACATACACACTATTTAATTTTATACTCCACATATAAAAGAAAGCATGCATTTGTCAGAGTTGGACTTCTCTTAGTATAATGATCTCTGATTTGATCCACTTTCCTTCAAAATGTCATAGTTTCATTTTTCTTTACAGATGAATGAGCTAATGATTCTCAATGCAAGAAATACAAATGGCTAATCAATATGTGAAAAGTGTTCAGCATTCTTATCCAGCAGGGAAATTACAACTTCTTTAAGCTTGTATTTTACCTGACTCAGACTTGCTATCATCTAAAGAAAAAAATGTTTCAGAGAAATTTTAAGTGCCTATGCTTTTCTTCAGTCTTTTGTTCGGTTTTCTTTTTCCGTTTTCTTTTCTTTTTATTCTTTTTGTTCTGTCTTCTTTCCTCCATGCCTTCCTTCTGTCTGTCCTTGCTCCCAACCTTCCTTCCTTCCTTCCTTCCTTCCTTCCTTCCTTCCTTCCTTCCTTCCTTCCTTCCCTCCTTCCCTCATTCCTTCCTTCCTTTCTTCTTCCTTTCTCTCTTTTTTGTTGAGAATTCCTTTTAACTATACATATCAGCCTCAAACTCATGTTTAATTGTCTCAGCCTTCCATGTATGCAATTGTAGGTACAGATATCATGCTGAATTTCACTGAGGGCTTTAAGTAGATATAGCCATTCTGTATGAAAGTTTGCCAAAAGTTAGTCATATTTGCCTTATGTGTTATTATACTTTTGTTGACATACATAAAAAACAATGACAAACTCATATTTGCTCTCATGAATACACAAATGCAGGTATTCTGTAAGAAAAGGGGTTGTGGTTAGATAAAAATGACAATGTATTTCTAGAAAACATGTAAATTGAGCTTGACAGTAGTAAGACAAGTAGGAAGGTGGTAACAGTGGACATCAGGAAATCCCTAAGCAGCACATAGAGTGAGGAGTTACATAAGTGTGTAAGGAGATTTTACAGGAAGATGTGGGAGCTGTGAGGAAAAGTGAAACAAGAGTCAAAAGAAGAAATACAGAAAAGCCCACTTGTGCAAAAATGCTTATTTAATATGTCTTTTATTGATATGGTAAGTTTCTGAAAAACAATCTCTCCCTAACCTAGTACTTTAAAATTCACAGTTAAGTTTTCATATGGGAATCATTCAGCATGCCCACTCATGTGTGATTTACCTTTTTCTCCTTTCTTCAAAATTCAATTTCATGTATAGATTCAGCAAGTTTTCCTTTACAAGGGTCAAAGGGGAGTCAAAGCACATGCTGATTCTAGAAGGAAATAGACCATTTATACATTTCCCAATCGCTTCTGTGGCAAGCTTTTCTAAATTGTGTGATGCTGAGGAAAATTCAGTGTGAATCTGAAACATGTCCATTTCTAAAGGAAGGGCTCATCTAAAGTGCCATATTTTTGTTGCTAAAAATAGTGTTTCCACTTATCTACTTTTAAGGCACAGTATGAACATTGATGTCAGAGTGTTTTTAGTTGTTCAGACTTGCTTCAGTGTGGTTCAGATAATACCAAACTGTAGAAGTATGCTTCTGTCTTTGTAACATAGGTATTTTAGAGAACGCAGTCATATACCTCTAGAAAAGGCTATCATCAATTGATCTAATTACACATAATAGGGTACTTGTTATGCAGCATTAGTTCTCAACACAAACACAAAAGAAAATGATGCTAGCCAAGCATATATCTGTCTCTCATGGTTTCACTATGTAACCCTGCCTGGACTAAGTGATAAGCCAAAATGATAGGTATGTCTCCAATGTGGTAGGATTAAAAGCATTCATTATCAGAGTAGCCATGAAATTTTAATACATTTATTAATTTGTGGGATGTAGGTTACCAGGGCACACCTGTGAAGAGAAAAATTTGCAAGTGTTCATTCTCTACTAATGCAATATGAATCCTGGGGAGGGAACTCAAGTCATCTGGCTTAGCACCAAACCATTGCTCATTGAGACATCTTGTCAGTCACGTGAAACACTGATATTACTAACGGTTCATTAAATCCATCTAATTCTCTAAAGACTATACATCTTTTTCCAAATATCATTTGAGAGAATGGAACAGGAATATTTAAGTTTGGAGTAGCAATATAACAAAGGAACAAGAACATTAACTTTTATTTTTTTAATCTTTATTTTTGTCATTACTGAAAAATATTATGTTAGCATAACCCTGAAATCTATGATATGGAGTGATGTATATGTTTTATTTTATTAAATAAAATACATGAAAGTTTTAAAATGATATTAATTTTTTATCAGTGCTTATTAAAATTAAAACATACTGAAAAAGTTAAATTAAGAGTGTAAACTTTGTTACCAGGATAAAAGCAGCATGCATGAACATAAGTTTATAAGTTTATTGATAATTTATTGGAAGACAACAATAAGTATTTTTCATATGTAAATGTTATATTTCTGAGTTGAACAAAGAAATTCCTGCTTGAGATCAGCAAAAATCACACAATTCTAGACACTATAAATCATGTGTTGGTATATGCAAGTTACAGATAGAGAATGAACTAATCTAAGCATAGAAACTAGGAATTGGACAAGAGCATACAGGTTATTTATTATACTCTATGTTTGTATATTAATATTCATACATCTAGTTTGGGCATATTTCCAAAAAGATGTCACCTCTGTTTATATCCAAACTTCATACATAAAATATTTGTCTTATCAAAAGTAGTCTGAGGTAGAGTTCAGTGACAGAGCATTCTTCTGACATACATGAATCCCTAGGTTAATGCCCAAGCACTGGGATAACAAAAAAATAGCAACAACAACAAAAACAAAACAAACACACATTCACAGATTCCCATAGTCCAATCTAATCTTTCTATTCACCTTGGTTTGACAGGTGACATTATGAGGAAGTAAATTTATATGCATAGAAAACAAATTACAGAGAAATGGAAGACAAAATTAAGAATAGCTGAGCTATTCAAGACAAGATTTTTTGTATTTTCTGAATTCTTGAATTTCACTATTTTGCATATGTAGGATTATGAAGTAGATTTGGGGATATAGATTTTATTATAAGCATTTAGAGTATGTCACCTGTTGATACAGATAATGAAATAATCATCTGAAAATAACTGTGTCCAATATAATTTTTTTCTACTCAGAACATTACAAATGAGAATAAATTAATTTTGAATAGTGACCTCAAGCCTAGGAAAAAACAGCTGTCAAAATGATTGATAAATCATTGAGATCAATTACGGATTAAGAGCCCTGAACACATTTTTCTTTAACTGATGTATCTAGGCATGGGAAGATACATTATTTGGATTCAGTGATCATTTCATAAAGTAATTATAGCTATGGAATATTTTCAGTTGGACTCTTTAGATATTAAATCCCAAGATATTCTATCAAATAATGATGATGATGTCCAGTTTGCAACTGAAATTAAAATCTTTGTACATGGATTGAGGGAAACATATTGAGTCATATTTTAGTATTTGAAATAATGATATATAGTATAAGTTATAAAACATTGAAATATGTATTTCAATTAAAATATTATTATTATTCATTTCTTAAACCAAGAATTTCAGGACTCATGTTAATAGTAATAATAAATAGGAGAAAGCAGGGCCTAAGTGATAATTTCTAAACCAGTGACTGAGTTTTGTTAGGTTATTTTTCAGGGAATCTGAAGAGACCAACACGAAGTACCACTTGTCTGGTCATCTACTACTAATCTTTTGATAAATCTTAGTAATTTTTTCTTGCAATGTATTATGAGTTAATGACTTGTTATTGTTATTAGTTTCACTGCCACAGAGGAATTTAGCATGTTTACACCAAAAATCTAAAAGATAGTACCAACTTATAAGTAGAATTAAAGCTCTATATTACACATCCTCTTACCCTCTGAGACACTTCAGAACTAATTCTCTTCACAACCAATTCTCCAATCATTCTACTGCTTCCCCTGACATTGCTTCTTACTTATTTGAATTATCCACATCAATCAATTAAGTGTATTCTCCACTAGACCATGAAAGGCATGATGTACTCACTTCTGAAAGCTTTTCAACGTGTTTTTATCATTTTTATTTGTTTTCAGAAAAAATATCTTATAAAGTCTAGGCTGATTTTGAACTCCAAATGTGATTAAAGATGGTCCTCAATTCTCATTAACCTCCTCAGTGCTTAGATTGCAGTCTCTCCTGTATAATGCCTAGGTTTTGTGGAGCTCATGATCTTTGTTGAAATTCCAATTAAGTGATTCACTCTACAAGCACTCTTTAAATTCTGTCTTACAGATTTCTTCTGAAAATATTTTCATCCACATATTTTTCTGTTTAGTGCTACTTTTGGAATTACATTTTGACTTTTATGTCATTTACTATAGGTAGGAAGTGTTGTACAGTTCCACTGCAAAAAGGGACACCTGCTTCAAGGATCTACAACAAGAACTTGCCTTCCTGACCTGACATGGAGTGGAATTCAACCTGAGTGCATACGTAAGGATTGTATACTTTTATGGCATGTATCATGGGTTTCCATTCATACACGCATTTTTTTTTCTTACAACAATGGAAACTAATTTGTGTCTGTATAGGATTCATATAAAATTATTTAAGATTAGTGAAAAACATATTTCATTTCTATAATTTTAGTCTTGTATCAAAATCCCATGGAACACAGTGTTTCTAAAGAAGCCAGAACTCAGGAGGTGCATTTTTGTTCTTTTGGCAAAAGTTCTTCACCTGGTGCTTTAAACAATGGTTACTTTCTTGTTTCCTGGGTCTGCACTCAAAATTGAAATACTATGAAATAAAAGATGTTATATATTAGTGAATCATAGTGACTTTTAATCACATGTGATGAGGTTTTCAGAGAATATGAGGCAAACTAGAGCAACAAAATGAATGAAAGTAAAGAACTTTTCAGAACCATCTAACCAGTTTTAGAGTCACTAAGTAATGTTTGGACATACAATTTGAAATAAACTATTCAGATGCTCGTACTGCATTTCCCCTAATATTCTCTTTCTCTCTCAGTTTTTAAATTCTAAATCTCATGCAAAGAATATTCAACAAAAATATAAATGAAAATATCAACAGTCATCAGCAATGTTTAAATCATGAAGTTAGGTTTTAATGAAAACACACTGTGGATATCCTCAAACATTGGCAGGACCTCACAATGAAAATACTTGCTTACATAGAACAAGAATCATGACTTCACTGATTGGATTATATCTAATTATGGCAAAATTCTTCCTAAGAGAGTTCCTTAGTATAGCCTCAGTATAGAAGAATTTGAATCCAGCAACACAGCTGCTCTGAAAAGGCATCACATCCAAAGATCAACTATCTAAATTCAACATTTATTCACATGATGTGATTGTCATCTCAGAGGCTTACAGAAATACTTGCTCGTACTTTTCAGTTCTCTTTTTCAGTTCTCTTCGAACTCTGACTGACTGGTCCAACTCTGCTGTTCTGGCTCAAATTTCTCTCCAAGCTGACTGATTCAAGCTGTACTTTTCTCAGCTTCTGAGAAAACTGCACTGCTTGATTTCAAAACTGACACTAGCCATCTGTTCTAATTTTCTGGCTCCTTCTTATTCTGTGACTTCAATCGCCTCTGTTGACCTGTACTGAACTGCACTCATGAGTGAACTCAACTCAATGGCACTGCACTCACATAATTGATTCCCAAGTCACTGATCCATCTGCACTGCACGGAACTGACCTGACTGAACAGAACTGGCTTCCAATTCAAAGAAACTCTCCTCACTCAGGTGTCCTCCGATTGGATGTAACTTTTCAGCATAACTGCTTTCTTCCACAAAGTAAACTTACCCCCATTGTTTAGGATAAAAGGTGTGTACTAAAGCTATGTCTATATTCCAGCCAGAGTAAACAGGATGAAAAAATTCTCTATCCTTCTAGGTTTATATGATCTGGCCAGATTGCAGACACATGATGGATTATGGTATGATCTGGCTGGAACAAAGACACATCCTTAACTCCTAACAGTGGAGATAAAATTGGTTTGTTGAAGGAAGCAGCCATCCTTGAGAGTGATGTCTAATTGAGGGGCAGAGACAATTAGAAAGAGATTTGACAGAATGAGTCAGAGATAAGAGTTTCCCAACTCACATGAGAACAGATGGGAAAGAGAGACTATTTAAAACAGCATGGTAGAGAGAGGGAGAGAAGAGGCGGTTTTACAGCAACACATTGCAGTTAAAGAAAGACATAATGAACCAGAGAATAAGAGCCCAGAAGATTAGAAGAGATTTCCAGAGTTAGTTTTAGGCCAAGAAGAGCAATTCAATCAGAAGCTGAGAGAATACAGTTTTAATCAGTCAGCCGGAAAGGAATTTTGAGCCAATATACCAAAGTTGACCATTAGCCAATAATTACATATGGCAAAAGTTACATTTACACCTCAAAATATGTTTTTTTATGACATGTTTAGCTATTGAAACTGTGCCCAGTTCCAATAAATTGAGGTTCCTTGGTGAGCTGTTTATCATTTGCTTACTTAAGTACAGTGTAACATCTCCAGTTACTGCTTTGCAGAAGCAAAAGTCTATGTGTATTATGTGAAGCTTAAGAATGCATAGCTGGACACTGTGAAACAAGCATATAATGTGAGCTTTTCAGAAAACTATGGCATGAGCATCAAATATTCAAAGCCAGCTCTGGCAAGTGAGAGCTAGCATCAAAATGAGAATTTATAAAAGAATAATAATATAGCCATACAATAGAGTGTTTGTCTAGCATACATGAGGTCCTAGGATTTATATATATCAATTAAAAACAAAGTCAGTGGAAACAGACTATTTGCCAAACAAAATTAAGTGAATTGAACTTTATATTAATAATTGAATTAAGTGTACACCATTTATCACTGTGTTTAGTATGTAGTATAAAATATTAACTGTTATTCATAGCTTTTTGAAGCCCTCTTAGGAAATAAGTGGAAAATACTGTTTATTAAATGAATTGGTCAGAAAAAAAAGCAACCCAAAATAAAAAGAATGAAATGATTCTTCTAGCATGTAGACCAAAATATAGCCAGAGAATTCCAGATGCTCAAAATATTAAAATATATTCCTACATAATATAAAATTAATATGAGACCACATGATGAACCTATGATAGTATTTAGCTTCAAGAAATATTTTTTCATTTAAAATAAATATATATTTTATATTAAATATATTTCTAGAAATTATATAGAAAACATAAGCTTGTGAAAATTTTTACTTCAGTAATAGTTTTTTAAACTATTACTATTCTTCACATCTCTCCAGTACAGTATTCATTTATGAGGTTAAATTGTCAGAATCAGTTTTTTTTCATTTCTGTTTATCTTTCTTCGTTTTTTTGTTTGTTTCTTTATTTCCTTCTTTTCTTCCTTCCATTCTTCCTTCATTCCTTCTTTATTTCCTTTCTTTTTTCCTGTTTTTGTTTTCTTTTAACATCTACCAATATTATTCACATACTTTCTTAGGAAATCACAGGATATAAAAATAAAGTAGTGTATAATCTGACATATTTTCATTGGTTCATTATATTAATTTTTTAAATGCGTACTTAAAGAATAAAATTAGAGTTAGGATAACTGTGCATTTTGACTATTGCCTCAAAATTTTAGTGATGCATCTCAAAAACATTAACGTTTTTCTCTGCTCTCTAAATAGCTCACAGTTGTAAACAACCAGAGAGTCCTGCTCATGCAAACGTAGTAGGAATGGACCTTCCCTCCCATGGGTATACACTCATCTATACCTGTCAGCCTGGATTCTTCTTAGCAGGGGGAACTGAACATAGAGTATGTAGATCTGATAACACCTGGACTGGAAAAGTCCCTATCTGTGAAGGTAATGTTTCTTTTTAGATGCTTTAACATATTAGGATGTGCTGTTGGTATCTTTTTGGAACAAAAAAAAATTTGTTGTCCAAGTACAAAATATGAAGCTTTGTAGGCATTATTGATTCCTGAAGAATGGACACTCAGACCATTCTATGCTATCTTTTCAATGCCAACTTGATTCCATTTCTCCTTTTGCCCCCTTCACATTCTCTCTCTCTAAAATGGTTTATTAGTGTATTCATTTTCAAAGTTTTTTATAAAATGTTACCTGCATATGTTTGACTTCACATGATAGAAATTTATTCTTTCATATGTATTAAGTATTAAAGTTTAAAATAAGGAGTAAACAAGCCTTGGTGTATTCTACCATTCCCAGAGACAGAGCCTTTCCGTAC
Source organism: Apodemus agrarius (assembly GCA_964023405.1). Taxonomy (NCBI): domain Eukaryota; kingdom Metazoa; phylum Chordata; class Mammalia; order Rodentia; family Muridae; genus Apodemus; species Apodemus agrarius. The sequence continues at coordinate 56,462,063 of OZ030022.1, forward strand.
CCTCTGTCTTCTCTGGGCAATCACTGGTGTTTTTTGGCTCATAATGTCCCAGTGAATTCTGATTTAATCTTCATATATGTTACTTTTCTTAGCATGCTCATGAGATTTTCTTATGAGGAAACCTTTTCTACTTATGGTTTAGTCTAAATTCAATATTATGTTATCTTGATATTACCAGTCAATTGCAGCTACAATTTCCTTCAAAATACTGTCTTATTCTAATGTAGCGTGGGTTTGCGAAAGGATATTATTTGATTCTTTTGGTAGGTGACATTGTTTCAGTGTCTCTTATTTCATAGTTTTCTTTTAGTGTCCATTTTTTCACAGAATTTGGTTTTAGAAGTCAGAAGAACTATAATTTTCACAAATTTTAACTAAGTCAATGTAGCATGATAATTTAAGTAGATCTAGTTAGAGTATGTACTTATTACAGCTTCAACAGGAATAAATCTTATTTAGTCCTGATATACTGAATTTACGATAGAAACAAACACGCTTCTTATATGAGGATATTTTCTATGTCAGCACAAGCAGGTTTTTTTTTTTACATCTGCTGAACTTTCCACATTACCCTGTGAGACTGCTGTTCCAACTTCTTCAGTTTAATATTCTTCCAAATATTGTGTACCATTAAATGTTCTTAAGGACATGACAAGCTTCCTTTGGCACAGACTATGAAAAAGAGTGTATTTCAGAGCTCCTACCTTTTCTCTTGTCTCAGGACCCACATGTGAGCTTGTTGATACATGGACATTCTTTGGCATGTCTCAAGGATTTAGGTTTTGATCTTAACCAATTCTGATACATAATGTAATATTTTAGCAAATTCTGAATTTTAAGTATGAACCCTGTACAAATACTTTTTTCCAGTTTTACAAGAAAAAAAAATACCCAATCCTCAGTGTCTCTGATGGAATCAACTGTTTCATTTTATCTTCTGCCTTTAATCAAAGATAAACTGTCTATGAGGATTAAATAAAAGTCCTTGTCCCAAAGGGCCAGGACAGGAACAATTGCTAAAGCTGTTAATTAGAAGGTGTTTTGATTGACATGGAATGAGCAAAGAATTTTGAAGGAAATTAGGTAGCATTTCAGACTAAAAATGATAGTGTGCCACACTGTGTATAGTATATTGACTTTTGGAAATGCTGTTTTATTGCCACAGCTGGTTCCAAAATATTAGTGAAAGACCCTCGGCCTGCCTTAGGAACACCCAGTCCAAAGCTAAGTGGTAAGTAATTGATTGTTCTAGAAGGCATGATCTCTAAAATTGATCTACAATTTTTTTCATTATTTAATTACTTATTAAATTTGATATAATATATGATAAAATTATGTATTGCTGTATTAGTTATTAATATATTACATATTATTTTATTACATATCCAAAAATCATTAGACAGTTATTTCTATCAAAATTATGACTTATACAGCTATCTATATGTTTTTATATATTCTATATAAATATTCTATATATATTCTATATACATTTTAAAGTCTTTTTACAATAACAATAGCAATGATTTTTATATAGAAAATTAAAATAGACAAGACTTAAGATTATAACACTACAGTCAAAATAAATACAAAGATGAAACAAAATTATAGATAATAAAACAGAAAAATTTCTAATGAATAAATTAATATTTTCAAAAGAGGTTTTAATAAACGAGATAAGAATATGACAGAACAGGTTAAATGTATTTAAATGTTTGGAAATTTTTCAGGAACTGTCAATATTTATTTTCCGATATTTATAAATTATTATAAATTTATATCTTCAATTTTAATGGATGATACTGCAATAGCTTAAGAATCATGTACAAGGGTAATGTTTACAATATTTTCAAAGAGATACCAAGCCCATATTGCTCCTCTGATGAGGACTGTCAAATTTTAAAGGAATATGCCAGTCATCCAAGTCTCAAAGAAATTACACTGATACTGTACTCATCATATATGCCCCATATAATTAAAATTGCAAGCATAGACATCATGTGAAGAAGAATATTGGATCCATTGTACTTGGGGATATTGATGGAATTTGAATTTGAAATTTTAGTGAATCAAGCCTAATATTATGTTAAAACCACACAATTTCATGTCATATTTATCACTGGTATATTTTCTTTTACATATTATTTAAAAGTAATGAATCACATTAGGAGATTAAAGTGTAAAATGTATTACCATTATTCCATTTTTAAAATAAATATTTAATATAACTCAATACCAATTCTTCATCTTAAAAGATTCTCAGCCTATTAGAAAGTAAATAACTTCCAATTGCATAAAATCTACAAAACTTTCGATTAATCATTGTGAAAATAACATACTAAGCTGCATTGTTTTCATAAGTAATAAATGGGACACAGGGATTTGGTGTCACGAAAATGAAAAATTATCAATAGGATCAAGTCAAAGCCATGGCCATATAATGACGTTATGAAGCCTCAGTTCAGAAGTTTAAATTGATACTTACCTTTAATAAGAGGGTGGCAGACAAGGGCAAGACATTTTCATTGCCCACTAGTTTATTATGGGGCATTTGGATTATTTCCCTTCCATCGCTATTGTGAACAGAGCAGCAATTAGCATGGCTGAGCAAGTCTGTGGAGCAGGAAGGATACTGAGCTCTTTGGGCATGTTTCAAGAAGAGGCATAGCTGGGTCATATGGTAGATTTACTTGTAGATCCCAACAATATATGAGGGTTTTCTTCCCCCCCACAACCCCTCTAACATTTTTTAACCTTTGTTCTATTCTTCTAATTGGTTGTTCAGTGCCTAATGCTCTGCCCTGAAAACATACATAAAGTAACAATATATTCAGATAACTGGCAATATTTAGGAATATATATATAAATATATATTTGTTTATACATATATAAATATATAATATAAAATTATATAAACTTATATAATTTATACAGAAATAATATATGATATATTTTACACACACACACACACACACACACACACACACACCATAACAGTCACTAAATAGGAAAGGCCATGAATTTAGAATAGAGTGTGCATGGAATGATTTGGAGGGAAGAAAGGGAATTGAGAATCATTATACTTATAGTCTTTCAAATAAACATCACTAAGAAGAATAGTACTGGTTATTTATTCCTATTAGTTTTCGTTGATGTTCACATCTGTCTTAGTCAGATGACACATTGGAATTTTCAAAGGACTCTCAAATAACTACTTATTTTTAATTTTGAGAAAGCCTAAAAGATAGAAAGAAGTGTTATCAACTCATTAGCTAGCACAAGGGAGAAACCACTCTAAGGTTCTCTGCTCCTCAACTGATTTTACAAGAGAAGCATTTTGCTGGAATGTTGAACTCAACAGAAGATTCTCGCTATGCATTCTACCCTGTTCTGTTTATGTTCCTTGGAAACCTGGCATCTGCCATCAAGAAAGTAGTTCTACCAAATGAAGCAGCCATCACTTCAAAATATTTAATGTTTTATATCACAGTGATTGTTCATCTTGATACAACTGATATTTCTGGAATTGCTACACACCTTTTCTAAGAACATACTAATATCTTCCCAAAACAAGGATTTTTCATTTACATATATTAACTAAAAGTCCTAATTTATCTAAGTTTCATGAAACAAGATCATTAAATAACAGTTTTATGTCACATAAAATCATTGAGTACATAACAGGATGCCTTGATATTTGCAGATAGAGTGTAAGTATATGAATGACTTGATAAAGGCTTAAGAGAAAATGTTATAGATAATTAATGATGGCATATGCATGGTCATGCACCCCAGCACAGTGCAATTATGTGGTGAGCTAGTTTATCTGAATCATACCTAAAACAATAGGTAACAATTAGCTAAATATTTTGAATTGCTTACATTAAGATTCTAAATCACATTTATTAATCTCATATTAAGTATGAGGGAATGAAGGTTTAGCACCAAGAAATTTATGCAAAATGACAAAATTTATCAATATAGAAGAGGGCATTAGATGCAAGCACCATAACTCCAGGGTCGTCTTGAATGCAACTTGTACAGTTTGTTCTGTCCCATAAGAATGGGGCAATTCCAATGACAATTCTTTTATTTCTAAAAATACTTGTAAACCTCAAAGCTATCAATAAAGTGAAGCCCTGCTCTATTTCTATTTTTGGAATAAATAAACTCAGCATTCTGTGCAAAGGACAAAGAGCCATCCCCTCCAGGGCTTCTAGGGCCATTTGAAAGAGCAGGACAGGCTTACATTCTCTCCATTGAAGCTGTCTAGGATACTAGGAAAAAAAGAAGGTCTCTGAGGACATACTCATGGGTTTGAAGGCTCATTAAAATCATTTCATTTTCGTTTCAAAAGAAGAAAAGTATGTTAAAAGGGAGAAAACATTAGTAAAGCATGTGTTTCCTCAATTCTAACTACAAGCCTCATATCTATCCTTTTTAGGAGTCTCGCTTTTCTGTTGATGATTATTGAACAATCTTAGGCTTTAAAATTGTGATTTATTCTTAGAACTTTATAATCAAATGAAAACTATGTTAAATTCTACTCATTGAAGATGACTCATGTTTAGAGGTAGATCATTTCCTTCAACAGACTAAAGAATTTAATCCAGTGGTCATACTTAGAGAGCACTATGAAATTAAAATGTGCCATGTATTTAATCTGTTCACAGTTCCTGATGATGTGTTTGCCCAGAACTATATCTGGAAAGGCTCTTATAATTTCAAAGGGAGGAAACAGCCCATGACCTTGACAGTCACTAGCTTCAACGCCTCTACTGGCAGAGTCAATGCTACTCTGAGCAACAGCGACATGGAGTTGCTGCTTTCAGGTATTAGCTTCAAATCTAGCCGGGGTTAAGCATCCTGGTTTTCACTTTGATCCTGGCCTACTACTGTGAGATACTTCTTATATTCAATTTTAAGGAGAGTATAATTTATTAAGAAGCAAGGATTTTGAAGTTTTAGGTTGATGAGTGGATATTGTTATATAAATATAAACCTGAAATGGTGAATTTAAGTGAATTTAAGACTCTTTTTATATAGAGAGATTATAAATCCTGTTCTGGACTAGTACTTTCATTTGTTGAAATGGATTTATGATATTGTAAGTAAGAGATATATATTGTAATTTCTCTTAGACTACAGAATTCTTGTGAAATTATTTCAAATAAATTAATTTATGGCATAAATCAAATAAAATTATATTTGAAAATATTAGAAGAAATACAGCATATTATTTTGTATTGTTATAGCATTCCATAAACTACATTTATCAGAATTTAGTATACATTATATTTTAAAATATGGAATAAATTGGAAAACCTTAATTTGAACGAGTGCTGTAGTTACATTTAAAGTATATTTATAGATCTTTGTTTCTTAGCAAATTATCCAAATAATCCCCAGTAAATTAAAAATAAAACACAAGAAAGTGTATAATAATTTTATTATCTTTCATTCTGTGTGATTATATTGGACAATTATGATCATTTCCCACAAATATTAAATGTTAATATCCTTACGGTTTTTTTCATTGATTCTAATCTGCTTTAGAGCAAGTTTTGTATTTCCTTTCCTTGATATTCCCAGCACATTCTTAAGGTCCCTCATAATTAGTAAAGCAATAGACAAGACAACAAGAGGCAAATTGTAATCAATAATCAGTCATAAAATGATTGCTCACTTCCTGATTTATCATTCCCTTAACTGTGTCTATGCTTGAGCCGATTCCAACTGTCAGAAGATCCAGTTAAAAGAATAATTTTAGGTCTTTTTGTTCCTTGTATTTATATCATTCCCATGTTACCATCTTAAGCTAAGTTCTTAAGTTTCAAGGTAGAGCTCACATGTTCTTTTACTAAATAGGTATTTTCTGATAGACCTACCGTGAAGACTCTTCTATTCCAGCCTAACCTTTATATCATATTTCATCATATGTTTTCCTTGCTTGTGTATCATATTAGCTATTTCTACTCTATTGAAAAAGTTTAATCATAGAAACCACATATAATTATTTTTATGATTCCTGTAATACCCAAGGTACAAAATTAGCATCTAACTCATTGTTATAAAATACACCAAGAATTTAAACTTCTGGCTTGTACCTTTTAATTTGCAGGTCTGACTACAGGAAGAAGTCACTTAGTTGGCACTAGCATTTGAAAAGTTAAAAATTCAGATAAGATTCAATTTTTTATTTCAGATGACAAACAGGTGCATATTTCAGTCATATGCATTATGTGTACAGACACTGTTGGCTTGAAGTTTGCCTTATTTCTTTGCATTTCATAATATATCTAATAAGTTATTGATAATAAAAATTATAAGTATTTATAACATAGATGCTTTTATATTTTGCAGGGGTCTACAAAAGCCAGGAAGCTCGCCTAATGTTACATATATATCTTATTAAAGTACCAGCACATGCTTCTGTAAAGAAAATGAAAGAAGAAAATTGGGCCATGGATGGATTTGTAAGTACAATTCCTTAAAACTATTCTGCTGATCTTAAATAGCAAATTTGTAGATTTTTTTCAGAAAAGGAGTTTTTCTCAAGTTAGCTCATTTGGACATGTATTCATTCATATAATCCTATATATATAATATTATCAGTTTAAAATAAGCTCAGAATTTATTGATTTTTATTACAGTTTTCTAACTTCTGTGGTATGAATAGTCATGTAAATATTTGTGTTTGTATGTTTTTGTTGTGTGCCATGTTTTGCATTTCATCAAATATATTTTTATCAGCAATGGTGATAAAATGTGGATGAAGAACAATGTAAGATCAAGTGTATTAGATTTACAAAGTGTATTAGATTTATCACTCACAAAGCAGAAAGGTCATAATCTGAGATAAACCTATGATTTATAATAATGAATTCGTTTCTCTAAATCATCATGTGTCTATGTGTTTGTGTGTTTGTGTGTGTGTTTGTGTGTGTGTGTGTGTGTGTGTGTGTGTATTTCCATTATGACAGGACCCAATATTTAAGGCATATGCAACAAACGTAAAACTGGATCAAACATTTAAATTTAAAAGTGTTCATTAATTGACCTATTAATTTAGAACTTTTCTTTAAATTATAACACTCACATTCTGTAATAGTTGACTCTCTAAACCACATGAGCCCCTATCCCTAAATACTGATTTGTGGAAAAATATAGCTGTAACTTGGCATAGATATTTCTGTTTTCTTTTTTTATTCTTTAATCTTTTTTTATACAGTTCAGATTTTGTCCCACTCTTGGTCCACCTTTCAACTGTTCCACATCCCACACCTCCTGCCTCAGTCTCCAAAAGGATGTCACATGCTCTCTCACTCCAACAGACCTCCCCACTCCCTGTGGCCCCAAGTCTCTCGAGGGTTAGGTGTATCTTTTCTGACTGAGTCTTGATCCAGCAGTCTTCTTCTGTATATGTGTTGGGGGCCAGATATCAGCTGGTGTATGCTGTCTGCTTGGTGGTTCAGGGTCTAAGAGGTCTCAGGGGGCCAGATTAGTTGAGACTTCTGGTCTTGCTAAGGGTCATTCTCTTCCTGAGTTTCTTCCAGTTTTCCTCTATTTCAACCACAGAGGTCACCAGTTTCTGTCCATTTGTTGGGTGTAAATAACTGCATCTGACTCTTTCAGCTGCTTGTTGGGGCCTTTTTAGGTCAGGCATTATAGGACCATGTTTTCAAGCACACCATAGCATCAGCAATACTGTCAGACCTTAGGGCCTCCCCCTGAGCTGGATCCCAATTTGGGCCTATCATTGGCCTCCTTTTTCTTGAGCTCTTCTTTTTCTTCCTGTAGTTCTTTTAGACAGGAACAATTCCTTGTCAGTGTTTTTGAATGTGGGATGGCAGGTCTATAAAATTCTGGCTCATAGTTTGGAGGTGGGTGCACAGTTGTCTAAAGAGGATTTATATGAGATGCTTCCATTGTAAAGACGGCTACTACATCTACACAATATACCCTCCATCTTGTTTGCTCACTGACATCAATGGACGTTTCTAAGGATATTATTTACATCAATAAATATTTATCCTAACATTCATGTCATTGACTCTTTGCAAAGGACAAATATATGAGATCATATCATATTTTAAACTCTCTATTATTATATTGATCAGAGGTTTTGAACCCTTAGTAGAATTAAAAAAGTTGTTTCTAAGGAAAACAGTGTCTATCCAGTGTTTAGGTTTTGTTTTATTTGGTTTTGTTTTGTTTGTTTTTATTCTTTGTACTTGTAGAGTTTGGAAGTCATAAGTCTTCATTTTATTTAGGTTGTTGGATTACAATAAAATGAGGCTCATTCATTCATTAAACTATCTGGGATGGAGTTTGAGTTTTAGTGTGGACATGGCCACAATAGAATGTCTGGGCCTTGTGTTGAGAAAGGTCAGACTCCCATGTTTATATTTGTATACTTTGCTTTTTAAGGTAAATATGTAACATTTTGTTTTAAATACTACAATTCTCATAAACAAACTGTGCCGGTAGTATAATTGAATATATTGACCTTATCTCTATGTTACAATTCAGAAGTTATTTCTTTTCTTTTTATTGGATATTTTATTTATTTACATTTCAAATGTTATCCCCTTTTCCAGTTTCCCTCCTAAAAGCCCCTATCCTATTCCCCTCACCCTGCTGTTATGAGAGTGTTCCTCCACCCATCCACCCACTTTCACCTCATCACCCTGGCATTCCCCCACACTGGGGCATCAAGCTTTCACAGTAGCAAGGGCATCTTCTCCCATTGATGCCATCCTCTGCTTCATAGGCATCTGGAGCCATGGGTGTAAATTTTATTACAACAACCATGAGTTATATAACTTATTGTCAGTTATTAGTTCAAGTTTAGAAATAAATTCATGTTACCTGTTAATCACCGAGTAACTAAACTGTATCATTCCCTATTTTATGTATGCAGGGAAAGGCCATACCACATATTTAAATATGTTAAAACACAATTATGAGTTTATACATGTAAAGCACAGATGGTAGACAGCTTACAAATAACATTAAGAATAACCAATAAAACCCAGGTTATATGAACATTCCTTCTCCTGGTGGGAGGTAGGTGAGGAATGTCTGCCTGAGGTCAACCTTCTACTCTATTCTGGGTCTTGTTCTCAATGAGCACTTACTTCCTGGAAGCCAAGGACTTTACGGGTCAGAACACTGCATTGTTCTCAAACATACTGACTTATGCTGATGCTTTTGTTGCTTCTTGCTAGGAGTTACCTTCACGCTTGTCCTGTTTGGTTCTCAGCTCAAAAGTTGGGGTTATGAGTGTTCACCACCAGGTTCCATTGACAGGGGCAATTTTTAATAGCTCACATGTTAACATTTTAATAGTCTACAATTAATCAAGTTTTGAATATACATTGGTGAGGTTGATTGTATGTTCAGCTGGCTATGGTAACTAGAAAACTCACTTTAGAATGATTTCATCATTTCAAGTAGGTATCTCACAGCCTATAACTCTCATTCATTCCCTCAGCACTCATCCCTGCCTTAGACTTAAGCAGCTAATAAGCTACTTTTAGTCTCTATAGATTTACATAGATTAATTTTATATGAGGGAAGTGATATTGTATATGGTGTTTTGTAAGTAGAACTCAAAGGGGTCTTGGAGATCATCCTGGGGACTGATGGGAGGGAGACCTGCAATAGCTGGTTTCCATAGCAGCTTTCTCTCATTTAGTTCCACTTCTGGAGCCTCCTCCAAACTTACACAATAGAAGAGTGTCTGGGATAGTGGAAGATAACCCTTTTAGAAACACATTATATTTCAACCATGTCTTAAGTACTTGAATGTCAGGATGTATGACTGACATTGGCAACAATGTTTCTTATATCGACCTTTACTGGGTATAATTTTTAAACAATGTTCAAGTGGTATACAAGGCTATGTATTTTAACAATTACGGGGGATTATACATTTTCCAAAGATTGTAGTTTCTATATCTTGCAAAAGGAAATATTTTCTCCTAACATGTTTTTATTTTGTAAGTGATAAAATTATAAAAGAAAAAAAGTTTCTTACATTTAATCTAATGGAAATATGTTCTTTGCATGATAGTATTATATTGGCCTATTAGCCTCACAATGGCTCAAAGTGAGGCTGGGGAAAAAAACCCAGCTAGATGAATAAAACCATCTTCTTTCTGTGGCATTTCTGGAGTGGAAAAGGGGCTAATATAACTAGGTACCTAATTTATGTTTTATTTTCATTTACTTGTATCCATCTATGCCTGAGAATATGTAAGCAGCATCACTTACAAACTACTGCCTACAAAGATACAATAATGATGTTGGATCTCCCAGAGCTTTGAGGCACAGGTAGTTCTGAACTTCCTAGTATGGGTACTGAGAACTGAAAGCAGGTACACTGGAAGGGCAGCTTTTAACTACTGAGACATTTCTCCATACTATAGCTCAATTTCTAAGTGTATTATGTTTTGAACAATGTACTCTTAACCTATAAGAGATTTATAAAACTGTAGAAGAGTAGTATGGAATATCCAATTTATCAATATTACAATTATTTAAAACTATAAGTTATACCTTTGTTTTTATAATTGAAATTTTTCTTCAAGTGTTTATTACATAGAAGGAATGGAAAAAACTCAAAGGCCAGCATTCACTTTGGTATTCACTTTACGTATTGAGTATTTATTGAGGATTAAAAAATAAAGATGTGACCAGTCCTGATATTTAACCAGAATTTGAAATATTTTCAGGTTTCTGCTGAGCCTGATGGAGCTACTTATGTATTCCAAGGATTTATTAAAGGCAAAGATTATGGGCAATTTGGACTACAAAGACTGGGTAATATATTTGAATTTTTTATTTTTATTTTCAAGTGGGTCTTTTGATACTATAGACATTATAAAAAGACATAAAAATTCTGTATATTTTGCACACTTAGAATATCTTGAATTATGCATTTTCAGTATTTTATGTTTATCTATTTTAAAACATTTAAAGAATAACCATATTCTTTCAAATATAACTTCTTTATGTAATAGCTCTATTCAAAGCTTAGTTCATTATATATGTCATTAATATGATAAACTGTCTTGCCCCTAAGCAAATACAAAGAAGAAAAAGTGATATAGATAACATGGAAATATTAAGCTGTAAATTAGTTTTACCTCTTCTCCTAAGAACTATACTACTTCTTTTCAGTTTTAATATTGGAGCAACTGTCTTACTTCCAAGAAGATGTAGTGGCATTATGAAAAACATTTAAGGCCTAGAAGGAAAAATAACTTTGAGGAATTGGTCCCTTTGAGAGCTTAGTTCTTCTTAAATACATTACTTTTTCTGTGCTGTGATACACAATGTTTTGTAGTTTTAATTTACAATTATGCTAATATGTACACAATAATTACTGATATTTTGTATTTATAAACACATAGCATTAGTGTATATATTCCCGAGGTACAAGTCTCCTATTTTAAACTCTTTTATGAATATATAGACAATGAATTATTACACTAAAAGTTATAATTTAAAATTTATGTTAACCAATCATGACTTTAAACTTTTATATAAATACACCGAGTCACTGGAAAATATTTAACTAGAAATACAATATCACTGTTAATACACACACACACACACACACACACACACACACACACCATTTTTGGCCATTAAATACCCAGTAACAAAATAAATAATAAATTAACTCTCTAAACAAAACATACTTTATCATTTAATGTAATCAATAAAAGATTCAATGGTATTGGACATTTACACAATAATCTCACTCATTAGCGGGTGTTCAGATGACATGAATGACTGTCTAAAACACTACAATTTTTAGGCAAATGTGTAAAAAAGATAAATTTCCTTAAGTAAAAGAAAACATTAGCTGGTTTCTTTTCTTCGTTCCCATCCTAAATTTTGGGAAAGCCTTATTTTTCTCACTTGAAAATGGAAGAAAGTTATTGGTTTTTATTTATAAAATCAATTGTAAGCTTGAGTTGATTGTGCTTCAATGACTTATTTGTGTTATTTCCATTAGGACTGAATACTTCAGAAGGGTCAAATTCTTCCAATCAGCCTCATGGTACAAATAGTAGTTCTGTGGCCATTGCGATACTTGTGCCTTTTTTTGCACTTATATTTGCAGGATTTGGGTTTTATCTTTACAAACAAAGGTAAGATGCATGTCTTCAGTGATGAAAAAAACCCCACCACTTTGCACAAACTTTCAATTCATGCCATTTCTACTGGATTGCCTCAACTCCACCTTTCCATTTCATGTGCTGTTGAAATCTATGTGCTGGATTGTAACCCTCTCTGATTCTATCACTCACTGCCATATGTATATATCTCATGGGTAGGTTGCACATGACCCAGTCTAATACTTGCTCAGTTTGTGTTTAAATTTCTTGGCACAGAACTTATTGCACATGTTATTTTTACATTAGTCATATTGATACTTTAGAGATATTGAACCTACATTCAGGTTTAAATTGTAGAGATACAAACTACTGCCAGACCAATGGAAAAAACTAGGAATGCTAAGGTTCACTGGCAGTGCTGAATTGTTTCACCCTGGCTGACAGATAGTCATGTTCTAATCTGTCATTCATCTTTGGTTGTTTGAAGATTACTCAACGGTTATTCTATGTTTGTGATAGACCAACTAAATAATACCACATATGATGTTCAGTCATATATATTCCATAGAATACAGATGTTGGAGCACTATTTTTAATTCTCCACTATTTGGAAAAAGCCCTTATCAAGTAAAAATCTGCAGACAACCCAATAAATCAACTAAATATATTTAATTATATTTATACCATTACACACTTATATACTTAAGTACATTCTCTTCCGATCTGACTTTTTTTCATATATCAGTATGTGCTATCTAAACTGAGTGTCTCTCTCTCTCTCTCTCTCTCTCTCTCTTTCTCTCTCTCTCTCTGTATGTATTTATATATATATATATATATATGTGTGTGTGTGTGTGTGTGTGTGTGTGTGTATGTATGTATGTATTTATATATTTATATATATATTCATATATATTTATAATTATATATACATATAATTTTAATATATGTAATTTTCACATTTCCATTATATAATCTAATCATAAAGAGAGGCTCCACTGTGTCATGTGAAAGTTACAGAATGTATTCATCTATACATAGCTGTGAATTCATTAGTAGTTATTCTCTAATTCCTACACTTCACATTTTAGCCAAAGACAGCTCTTTTTTTCTTACTTTAATTTTTTATATTAATTCAAGCATATAATGGATTATATTGTCCTTCTTCAACATGGGAAAAGTTTTAAGATTTTACTAATATGATATCTTCCACCATCCATTTTTTTAACAATATTTCCTTTTATAGGATATTGTTTTGTTTGAATTGACTCATTATTAAATATTGAAAATTTGAGTTGCTTCAACATTTGCTATTGTAAATAATGCTAATATATACATTTATATACATTTGTGTATACCATTTTTGTTTTTTGACTGTGTATTCATAGTTGCTTTGAGTATACACTAAAGATTGGGATTGTTAGAGTCTATTTAATTCTAGTTTTAATTTACTGAGGAAGCACCTTGTGGTTTTCTGTAGTAGCTATACCATTTGTATTTTCAGTAAAATGAATCTGTTTTCTGAGCTCTCAAAATCTTTTCTAATACCTAATCTTCATTTTGTTTAGTTTAATTTGCTATAGTATCTGAGTATATGTTTGAAATAACATTTCAATGTAATGTTGGCTTTTATTTCCATGGTTTCTATTAACATCAAGTTTCTTCAATTTTCTTTTTTGCTTTACCTCTTTGCCAATTTTATATCTAATATTTATTACATTTCTATTATTTTCATCCCCTATAACTCCTTTAGTATACTCACTCTCTCAAATTCATGACTTCCTCCACTATAGGGATTCTTCATAAATAATTATTAATATGTTTATTTAGATTTACATCCCCAAACTGCCCCCTCCCAACTCCCCTTCTAGAGTCCCTCCCACCATCCTCCTCTTCTCTTCTAAGAGAGTGGCCCTTGCCCCACTCATCCCCCTAGCCTGGCATGAAGTCTCTGCAGAGTTAGGTATATCCTTTCCCACTGAGGGCTGACAAGGCAGCCCTTTTGAGGATCAGATATGACAGTGAGGCCTCATTTGTTGGGAGAAACTCTGATGTAGTTGTTGAGGGACCCACATGGAAACTAAGATGCACAACATAGCTTATGGGTCATGACACTTTGGGGCTTACATATCTAATATCTTGCATATCAGATATTTACAGTATATTCATAATAGTAGAAAATGTAGTTATGAAACAGCAAACATATGATTTGTGGTTCAGGATCACTACAACAGGAAGAACTATATTAAAGTGTCATACCATTAAGACGATTTAAAATAACTGTTATAAACTCATTTTGACACAGACATAAAAACACACACATGTGTGCATGCACATGCACAAACACCCACACATAAAAAGACTGGGACGTTTTAGTGTTATTAGATACACTTGTTTACTGTTGACACATGGGATTGAAAAACTAATAAAGTCTTATGACCAATTTTTATAGCATCCGTTAATTGCTTGTAGTTTTTATCTTGGGGGTAAGGTCTAGTGAAATTTCCAGTGTCAGTCTTAGGTATGTCAACTCATGATGTCATTATTTGTGCTTTTTTTTTTTTTAAAGCTTGGAGGTGAGATATCATGAAAGTTGTATTTCCTGTTATGTCTAGAAAACACATTAGCTACCCTGGTCTTCTGGCCCTTAAAAATCTTTCTACTTAATTTCCATTATTTTCTATGAGAACTAGTAGTAGGAACAACTGGGTAGGCACCTCAGAAAATATCATCTGAATTTTTTGAATTTTGAGCATGTTTTGAACTCTGTAGAATCAATTTACCAATTAAAGATTTTTCTCTTTCTGATAAGGGAGAAAAGTCCTTTATTCTGGACACGAAGCTTTTATAAAACACATAGTTTAAATATAATGTCTTCTTTTCAGTAGGTTTTTTTTTTCATTTCTTTTGTAATTTATTCTTTAACCTTTTTTGACAGTCCAGATTTTTATCCCCCTCCCAGCCTACCCTCCCACTGTTCCATGTCCCATAACTCCTTCCCATCTCCCCATCTCCAAGAGGATGTCACCACCCCCAATTCACCCCACCAGACCTCCTCACTTCTTGGAACCTCAAGTCTCTTGTTGGTTAGGTGCTTTTCTGACTGAGTCCTAACAAGGAAATCCTCTACCATATATGTGTTGGGGGCCTCATATAATCTGGTATATACTGCCTGATTGGTGGCTCAGTGTCTGAGAGATCTCAGGAGTTATTGGAGATGCTGGTCTTCCTCAAGGGTCAATCCCTACTTCAGCTTCTTAAAGATTTTTTCTAATTTAACCACAGAGGTCATCAGATTCTGTCAATTGGTAGGTTATAAATATCTGCATCTGATTCTTCAAGCTGCTTGTTAGGCCTTTCAGGGAGCAGCCATGAGAGGCCCCTCTTTGTAAGCACACCATAGGATCAGTAATAGTGTCAGATCTTGGGGTCTCCCCTTAAGTTGGATCCCAAATTGGGCAGGTCAGTGGACTTCCTTTTCCTCATGCTCTTCTCCATTTTAGTGCCTGCATTTCTTTCAGGCAGGAACAGTTCTGAGTCAGAATTTTTGACTGGGGGATGGCAACTCCATCCCTCCACTTGATGTTCTGTCTTTCTATTGGAGATGGAACCCTACAAGTTCCCTCTTCCCACTGTAGGGCATTTCGTCTAAGGTCCTTCCCTTTGAGTCCTGGGAGTCTCTCACCTCCCAGGTTCTTTATATACTATCTGATCAAAAGGTTATTTTTTCTGTTGCTTTCTCTTACTTTTGATACACCTGGCCTATCTGGGAAATAATTACCAACTGGAGCTCACTATGTGTTACACATATGACATTTTAGAAGTTTGAGAGCTTTAGCACTTGTGTTTAGAATGTAATGAAATTCGAGTAAGCTAATGTTCATAATGTAACATTTTTTGTTTTATAAAGCTTTGTGAATCTTTTTCCTTAAAGATGTAGCTCAAGGCTTTTAGTGCTGAGTGTTTGTCCATTAATCATGACACTCTGGATATAGTATTAGTAGTACATAAATAGGATGAGTTGCTGTATGCTAGTAGTCTCAACACAAGGAAAGTAGAGAGGCAGGAGCACCCAAAGCTTAATCCTGTTCTTGAATATGTATAAATTGAGACTAATTTGAGATAAATGAGGCATTGTCTCACAATGCACATCAATATTAAGAAGAGG
Organism: Apodemus agrarius; assembly: GCA_964023405.1. Classification (NCBI taxonomy): domain Eukaryota; kingdom Metazoa; phylum Chordata; class Mammalia; order Rodentia; family Muridae; genus Apodemus; species Apodemus agrarius. The sequence goes on from OZ030022.1 coordinate 56,478,362, forward strand.
CATTTCTGGTGTATATTCTTGATTCCAGCCTATTATGATTCTTACCTAGTTGAAAATTAAAACAGAGATAGCCACAATCTGTTGCCTAATATTTATTTTAAGCAGCTGGTCAAAAATGTTGAGATGGAATGTAGCTTCTGTAAACTATTCACTTGCCAAAAAAATAAATTCTTCATGTAAATTTCTTTCAAGTAGAAACTTAAATCAAGATTCTTGAGAGTGCTTTTAAAATGTATTTCCATTGAATTTCCATATATTTGAAATAATAACATAGGAAATGCAATGAGACTGTAAAGGAATGTAATTCAATGTGTATCAAATATTTCCATGAAATTGATAGTTGGAAAATATAATGTTATATATCAGAAAAGGAGTCAAGGTTTAATTTATTTTCATACAAGGACATTTTGAGAATTAGGCAAAGTCTCCACTTCATAAAAATGAAACACAATATACAAATTATAAAACATGACTAGGGAAAGAGAAATAATACATAATCATTAGTGAAAAAGTTAAGAACTTAAGAAACTATAAATGAGAAGCTTACAGCAACCTGCCTAGACTCCATTGGTTTTAAGTAAAGTTAAATGTTTAAATATTAATTTTCTGTAATTTTTGGGAAATATTTCATGACAGAAATGTCAGAAATACTTTTCTTTTTGCTTTGAATATTCTATTGGCTCTTATATATACAATTTGACAATAAAGCTGAAGATTTGCATTTATGGAAATCTAAATTAGATTTCTGTTTGACAAGCATTTGTTATCTAGTCTTCATGCAGTTCAAATTTCTCTGTTATTATAGAATTATATCCTTTTTATTCTTCAAGTCTCACCATTTTTTAATTCCCAGAAAACCTTTTCCTCATTATCTTTCTTAATTTCCAGATTATTTTTTGACACATTAAATCTTTCTTTTGAGTCATAACAATTGTCAAATTTCATGATCTATTCACTTTTTTTTTACCCATAAACTTTGTTTGCTATTACCTCTATTTACAAGAATAATGACTTTATATGCTTTCAAAATATAGTATGTATTCAATGTTAAGAATGATGCTGAGAACATAAACAGATATGTGATAAGTGATAAGTGAATTTATGGTAATGAAAATAAACACATCCTGCTTTGTAGTGTGTATAAGCAGTAACTTTTATTTCTCAAGAAAATTTGAAAGTCAATATTATTAATTTAGGTTAATGTGATTATTATATGTAATACTTATAAATATTTACTAGGCTTATAATTTCTTATTTGACATTCTTAAGTGACATTATCCCCTACTAGTGGTAATGAAAATGTATTATTTGAACCGTTGTCTGCTGTTTCTGGAAACACCCTAATATGAATCTATCAATGTTATTTTTCTAACAGGACTGCACCCAAAACGCAGTACACAGGATGTTCTGTTCATGAAAATAACAATGGCCAAGCAGCCTTTGAGAACCCCATGTATGACACCAATGCCAAGTCTGTGGAGGGGAAGGCAGTACGATTCGACCCCAACTTGAACACAGTTTGCACAATGGTATAGCATGGCAACACGTTGCCGCCTTCAGAATCCTGGACATCATCGACACACTGAACAGTGCACTTGTAGTTCACTGCTAAACAAAGCACACTTTTCAGGACTTGCTGGGTCACCTTTTCCTGAGGAATGATAGCGAAGAGTGTTTTTTTCATAAACTGGATCGAACTCCGTCTTCATGTTTACCATGGAGAGTTTTACAGAAATCGGCTGCACTCCGGGAGTGCCTACTCACAGTTTATTTGCTTTTTTTAAAAAGGAGATTATTCTAAAACATAAACTTATTTGCATATATTGGAGGAGCATCCACTATCAGTATTTCTGTGCTTTATAAACTATATTAGAGGGACTGGGTTTAAAAAAAAGATATAGGGTAGAAAATAAGAGCTATACTTACCAGAGTCAATAGATCACTGACTTCTCTTTGCTGTCATAAGCTACATTGCAGCCACATGTCTGTAGTTCATACCTCATATCTGCAGTTCATTCTTTTTATCCCAGGCATTAAATTTCTTATCTCTCTAGATATTTAAGAATGGCACACACTTGAAATATTTGTGGGTGAATTGATGCCACAGAAATAATAAGATTGCCCACCTCAATCTGGCATTCTGTGTGTTAATAATACAGATACTGTTTATTTTTAGAATCATTTTCAAGTTTATTCAGATGGGAAGGTGATTCTGTAACCTTTCTTATGTCTCTATTATCAAGGAAACATTTTTATCTATTGAGCTATGAGCAGCTCTTTAGATATTAGCCTCAATATTTGTCACCTACAAAGTATTTTGGCTCACAAAAATTATTTGTAAAGATGCTTATTTTGAAGTTATCTGACACACCATCTTGTTACCATTTTTTTAACCAAACACTATAAAGATTTTGAAAGTCCTAATAGAAAAAGTCAATTATGTCTGCATTTAATTTATATCTGTATATCCTTCTAATTGAATCTTTGATTTTACCACATTTGATATTGTTTAATTTGATTAAAGAGGTACAATATTCTTTGATCTACCCCTTAACATATTGAATAAAAGAAACAAAAAGAATTTCTTTCAGATCACCAATATAAATTGTTTCCCAAATATATGTGTTCATCAAATTTTGAAAGGTTTTGAATGTTCTGTCTATACCCTATTTTTAAGAAGTAGTATCAGGTACAGCCAGTGTTTCCATTGTCTGGTTAAAAAAGTTTATATGTTGTTGTTAGCTCATTTAAAGCTACATCATGCTGTAGTGTAAGCATTTTTAGTTAACAGGACATTGTCTTCCTTTTATATGTTTGTCATATTTCATTTCACCAAATAAATACATACTCATTGTGAACTCTCTGTTGTTGTCCATTTCAAATCTGGATTGTTCTGTGTAGGGTCTCGCTTTTGTATCATGAGACAACAGTGCCTATGAGAAACCATTGCACCTGGGAGCACTGCTTGGAGCTATCTCTACATTTAGTGAATTTCTTGTAAAACACTTTGAGATACATTGTTTTGGAAATTCATACAATTTTCTCAACATTGTATTCTACTGACAGGATGAGGTTTTAAATTTTATGCCATCTGTTATTTATTCTTGTTTATTCAAATGACTGCAATAACAATGATTCATTCACTAATGTTAAGGTTAATATGTTTAAGATCTTGTTTAAATGATGTTTCTTCTGCAACTGGCTACTCCTCTTATATTAATGCATACACTTTTGTAAAGAAGTATATTTTTATGATAAAAAACTTTGTAAAAGTATGATGTAAATTTTCAGTGCAATGTAAACAAATAAAAAAGGATAATTGCTTTTGTAAAACGTGTTTTCTTTTCAAATTCACCTGTAGCTGTTCTGTTTGTAAAAGCATGGCCCAGACCCATTTTCACTTGGTGCTTTTAAAAATGTTTACCAATTACATGTCACATTGCAACAAGTAATAAAATGTAGTTTCTCCCTCTTTATTCTACTTACAAATGTGATAGTCTTTTATAGTATTTAAAAGCCTTGTTGCTCTTTTTATATCCTTAAGAAAATTAAATATATAAGTCTCACCTAGAGTCTCTTGATACAGAAGAGTATGTAGTGAGAGTAGAAATGACTAAATGGTAAGATTTATTTTATTATGTGGTACATTCACAAGTGAGGGTCTAGAAAAGGACGTGATATAGAGTCAGTAATTGTGTGTTAATCTTTTTTTACAGCGTACTGTCAAAGTGTTAACCTTTGACTATTTATAAATTAATAATAAACATAATTTAAACAATATTAAGAAGCAATGATTCATGACAGTGGACACAGGTTCATGCTTCCAAGCCTTCTATCAGAGTTTGGTCTTTAGAACATACATGTGAAGAAGAGAGTCAACATCTCCACATGTTTGCTGTTGCATCACATCACACACACACACATACACACAACACAACACACACACACAAACGGAACAAGTTTGGGCTAAAAGATTTATTTCTTTTGTTTTAAAGATGACTATAAGTAAAGGAATATTGATCTAAGAAGATATACATGTTGTAAAACATGAGAAATACCTCTCTGACATCACTGTCATGAGTTTAGTATTCTGAAGTAATTGAAGAGGAGATTTAGAAGCTGTTGGGGAATAAAAGGGAGCACCAGACATTAGGTTACTTCCTTCAGAATACAAACAATGGAAATAGTGAACACAGACCAGATACTTTCCCAACTTTAATAAGTCCCTCTGTGTCATCAGTTTATTAGTATTATAAAAAGCAGCACATCTTCTACATTCAAATTGTACTGAAAGATATAAAACCAGAAACTCTTGTTTAAACTTTCATATGACCAAAACTGAATCGTAACTATTACCTTAGCTGTGAAAATAGAGGTGGTCTTATTACTACGATCTTGTTCTAGACTTCCTATGCTCTCCCAGATCTAAGTCAGTGTAATTCTGATACACAGAGGTAATGTAGATAGGTAGTGTTTATTCAGGAGTGAGATGGCCCACTCGCAAGGTAAGAATGAAAAGTGGACCAAGAGAGTACTGTGACAATTTGTATCTCAAGTAGTCTTTATATTAACTTTAAATTATCTGCAACAGAAATGTTCCCATAAATAGCATTATACTACCAGGTTGTTACTATATAAAAACAAACAAAAACCAAGTGAAAACTAAAAAAGGATGATAGTGCCTGAGGTGGTTTAAATCTGATTATATAGATCATCTAAATAGATGAGGAGTAGTGGAATTTCATGAAGATATCCATGACTTTGAACCTTGATAATAGGAATACTAGCTGTGCCATCCACTCCACCCTTAGGTTAATAAGGTAAAAAAGGTTTTGTTTTGATGAATATCCCATGAGTTCAGGGATAAAGCCAAAGCCCTTATTAAGTTTTTAGAAGCTGTCTGTAGTTCAGTAACATATGGCTTAAAATACCTGTCAGATTTTGGTATCCTTAAAGCAGGAGTCTTTAATAGAATTTTTTTAATTGAGTAAACTTTTCCAATTTATGACAATTTCTTGCTAATTATTTTGTCATGCTCACTTTCAGCTATTCCTTCTGTTTCTTAGATCCACTTCTATCTCCCTACTTCAACCCAACATGGGTTCGGTTGTTCTTTGCATTTTTTCCCTCCTAATGGGTAGCTGTGTCCAGCCTCAGTATGAGTGAGGGCATTTGCCTTTTCCTATTTCTTGTTTTGTTTTCTTTGGCTGTTGTATCTAAAAGGAAATAAAAACGTAGTGAATCCAGGAGAGACAGGAGATACAAGGGAGCTGTGAGGGCATTGAGGCAAAACTTTGGTCAGATATATTATATTAGAGAATCTACTTTCAATAAAAATAAAATTGTAAAAAATAAATTACTTCCAAAATTCAAAAATTAAAGATTAAAAAGTAAAAAAAAAAAAAAAAACCAGAAAACAACACACACACACACACACACACACACACACACACACACACCACACTGATTTATTTTGTTCTTCATTATATTTCTGGAGGTGGGCCATCCACAGGTGCATGCTCAGCCAACCAGGAGTGACACATTTAATACGAACTGATTCTTGCTCCCATGAAGCTATTAAATGTCCATAACTTTTCAATTATTTGGGGAACTTAAGAACCTTTTCATACTCCCTACTAGAACGTTGACTAGGTTGATATTGCACAGGTCTTATGCAAGCAGTAAGAGCTGCTGTGAATTCATGAGTATAACAGTTGGGTCACATATTCTCCAGTCTTCTCTAATCTTAGATTCTTAAAATCTCCCCTCCACATTTTGCAATGATTTCTGAGCCTTGGGAATTACATAGGATACCATAGGTTAGGCTAGGCTAGGATAGGATAGACTAGGATAGGCTAGGATAGGGTAGGATAGGGTAGGATAGGATAGAGGTGCCTTACCTGTAGTTGAGAACTTGAGGCTTATTCTCTGCAATTTGTTCAGTTGTGAAGATTTGAGTACAAAATTTTAATTTATGATATCCATCTGATTTTTTTACCCAGATAAGGAGGATTTATATATTTCTAATTAAAGTTTTATATGTAAATTATGTATATGGCTACCATAGTGATCAAAGTTGATTTTTACTAGCCTGACAATCACTAAAAGGCCTAATTTTTATCATGGAGAATTGGGAGATCCTGGATGACTCCTCTACATTGTACTGAGATAACTCTATCCCCTGACTTACAATGAAAATAAATTTAATGCTGAGGAAGATGATGATCTGGCCTTGGGTAGATTTTTATGCTTTATTTAGTGATTTGGTGTCTCATTTAAGTAAGGAAGGGGATCACCTCTGTGTTAAAATGCCATTTCATTATTTCAAGTTACACCATTTGGCTATGTGACTAGCTCCTATCCAAAAGTGTGAGATCTATTTCTAATACCCCATGGAGGGACACAATAGTTGAGTCTGTCTATTCCAGCCAGGAGCAACAGCTATTCAATGACAAAAACAGATTGATTTTTAGAAGCTGTAGAAGTACAAAATGGAATATCTTTAACATCTAGGCCTGTTAAATATTGGGCATTAGAAGGAATTTGTGTTCATAATGTATAGGCATTAAGGATCACTTGCCACACAGGAAGAACATCTGCATTTGTAACGTCAAAGGCTCATACAATTGTGAATTCTCCATTAGATGGCCTAACAGACTGCACTGGAGATTAACAGAGATGCTGGTGGAGTTAAAATTTTCCTAACAATTTACTGATGAGAGTTTGAAATCCCATCAAAGGTTTAGGCCTGAGAAAATTCAGTAATGGGAAGAAACACAATCATGCCTTCATCTATTTACATTTGTGCAGTTATAGTTTCTGCATTTGGAATAGGATTGGTACATACTTATTTGTTAAAGAGGAGACCCACTAGCAACGACTCATTGTTTTTCCAACAGACAAGCAATCCTGGTTGTTACTGTGATTTTTATAAAATTTTGAAAATGATTTGGAACCCCAATTGTTGACATATCTTTCCAATACAGGAACATGACATTTAGGAATCTGTAGAAAATTATGGGTAGAAATTAAGTTACATGATGGACAACATAAATGTGAAGTAAGCATGGACAAGAAGAATCCTATTGATGTCCACAACATGAAAAAAAAAAACCAAAACGAAACAGGAACATTGCCCAGAGAATAAGCTAAAGACAGAATAGGAAAGACCTTTATTAAATTAGAAATATAGTCAGACCTGATATTACAAGATTTACCCATTGATATTGATTGTTGACTCGGAGGTCATCTAGAGTAAAGGGCTTTTCCAGAACAAGGATGTTTGTGTCCTTTGGAACAAAATTCCCTCTTGAGACATAATAGTTGAGAAATTTATCTTCAGAAGTCTGTTTTCTAAATGTTAAAGAATTTGTCATTTTATTTCTTTTTTTTTCATTTTTTTATTGGATATATTCTATATTTACATTTCATTTCCCTTTTTTTGTTTTCCCACCCCCCTAAGGTCCCACATGCCCTTTTTCCTCTCCCTGCTCCCTCATCCGCCCCTTCCCACTTCCTTGTTCTGGTATTCCCCTACACTGATGCTTTGATCCTTTCCAGCATTAGTGTCCATTCCTTTCTTCTTGTCAGACATCATTTGGTATGTGAATTGTGTCTTTGGTGTCCCAAGATTCTAGGCTAATATCCACTTATCAGTGACTGCATACCATGGGTATTCTTTTGAGACTGAGTTACCTCACTTAGAATGATGTTCTCCAGCTCCATCCATTTCTCTAAGAATTTCATGAATTCATTGTTTCTAATGGCTGAATAGTATTCCATTGTGTATATATACCACATTTTTTGTATCCATTCCTCCGTTGAGGGGACATCTGGGTTCTTTCCAGCTTCTGGCTATTATAAATAAGGCTGCTATGAACATCGTGGAGCATGTATCCTTACTGCATGCTGGGGAGTCTTCTGGGGATATTCCCAGGAGTGACATGGCTTCAAGTAGAAGAGCAGAAGATGACTGTTTGCAAAGTCTTCAACAAGTTTATATTTCTCTTGTTCTCTCTCCCAGGATTGCTTTAACCTCATTCCAGCCTCCTTCCCTTCCATTTCTCCACGATATCACAGCTAGAGAAAAAAGAATGTGCTATATATAATAGTCGATTAATGGGAGTCTAGAGGTCCAAGTACAATTTTGTCATTTTTTTCTGATTCCAGGAGCAGGTTGAATCACAAAACTCTCACAGAAGGATTTTTTTTTCCTTTACACGTGGAGGACGTTACAGCATATACAGTCAAAGCACTTGAAGATGGAGAAAGATTTTCACTAGGGCTTTGGTAAATAGTTGCCATGGGGGTAGGATATAATAGTTTTGCTTTGATTGCTAAACACACAAACAATAAAATGTCAACATTTCCATATGCCATCCCAGTATAATAACCCATTCAAAGAAATTATAGGTCTGCCTAAGCTCCTATAAAAAACTTAAGTTCTAAAATGTATAACCCATCTGCATATATTCTACCATTGAAGCCTTTTTGGTTACTTCAGAATTGGTAAAGATCTGACCTATGATAATACCAACATTATTCCAAGAATGCCATGTTTTAGAGAGATGTCAAATATTTTCTATACTTTTTAAAAGTCTTCTTTGAAAGATGCCTCGATCCTACTTGATTTGTTTTAGTTGCTTCATTGATGAAAAATAATGGGTGTTAATGTGTTCAGATTCTTCAGTGATACATTGGAGGAGACATATCTGCAAAAACATGTGAGGTGCCAGCATTCTTAAAGAATCATGGTTGTAAAGGCATTGTTCGTCTCTTAGTTGAAGACATTACTAAATCTGCCTACTTCTCAGGAAGTTTTACCAAGGAGAGTTCATTCATTACTTGAGTAGATTCAATAGTCCTACTGAGGGTCATTGTTTCTGTACCTAACATTTGTTCAATGTAAACCTGGCCCTCTCTTAAAACCAAACAAACAAATAAACAAAAACCAAAAACTTATATATAAGGTACCTTGTAACTTTCCCAAGTCATTTGTTTTCAAAAGGTATATTGCAAATTAGTATTTTAACTAGTATTTCCATATGGTGTCTGTGTTCTTTGTCTCTGATTTATATCCCCCAACAAGCAATCATAAGGAGAATAATTTTTCTTTTTATAATATTACATTATGAAAGATACATTCATGGAATGAATCAAAAGTAATATAAGGCTAGGTGACCTCTAAAAGAGAAAGAACAGAAAGAGCTCTTACAGAGATCATCCTTCTACATGTATAATCGAGAATATCAGGGAATTTTGGAACAGCCTCCTTTCTCTGGGAGCAGGGAGTCAGTTACAACATGCCTTGCTCGGATCTACATTGAAGTGTCCTTTTTACTGAGGGGAAATAAGAACCTGGTTGGTGGGAACCATATTCAAACAATTATTCTGGAGACAGCCTAACTTGCCAGTACCTCGAGTTGTTTAGACTGGTTGCCTGGCGAAGGTCAAGTCTGTCCTCCCTTTCCTCTCCTGTCTGTCTCTCTGGGTGTCTGTCTGTCTATCTCTCCTTTCTGACTTTTTTTTAAATTCTTTTTGTTGTTGTTGTTTGTGGTGTTACTTTTACGTAGTAATGTAGGGTTACCTCTCTCATATGTAGTCTTACCCTGTACGGATATGGAACAATCTAAAAGAAAATCCCAAAGTAGGAATGCATATCTAGGCCCCAGCTTATCAGAAGCTGTTTCCTGAAGGAGAACCTACATGCTCCATTAAGACTACAGCATGGAAGGGAATTGATTCATAAGAGACATACTCACCATTAGAGGTCTTTGTCACCTCCTGGATCTAATCTCAAAAGTTAATGGACCAATCACATGGTCATAATCATACATTTGAGGAAGCATTGCATGAGTGCAACTCCAGAGCTTTTGAAAAGAGGCACAGATTAGGTTAGCATGGTTATAATAGGAACCATGTGCAAATAAAGCAGGAGTCAGTATCTTGAGATATTTAGGCCTAAAAACAGAAAACTGAGGAAGATTTGAGAAAAAAATGTGAATATGCAATAAAGAAAAGTGCAATTAAGAAAGAACAGATATATTGTGGAGTAAATCCTTGTGTCACCACAATATGTTGTAAAAATCCATTCACAACCATCTGAAAACACAATAAATGCCACTAAAATCTTGCTCAAAATTCTAATTTTCATTATTTTCATCCCCACTGAAATAAAGCCGATAAGTCACATAGAGTGCAGTGCAGAAGGTAGGTAGAATTTACAAACTGAAACAGAAAATGTTTCAAGTAGTTAAATGGACAGAGTAACAGACATAATTGTGTCTATTTACATTTTATACAGACTGAACAATATTTTAAAAGTCTCTCAGGTACAAGTACCTCCCTGAAGGCATTTCCTTGTCCATTTTCATGTATTGACCCCCAGTTTTTGCGATAGTACAACAGAAACTACAACAAGTAGAACACAGAAACTTTAAATCATTAATTTCTCTCTCATTGCTAAAAAATGGTACATGACTTGGTTGGAGGTGGCATAATTTGAATTGATTTTACTCTACTTTGTCTCAATGTATAGCTTATTTCCATCAAGCCAAATTTATTATGATGAGAATTGAAAGATACTTATTCTTGGATTCATTCTCATTTTATCAACACACAATTTTAATTTCAGCTTGATTTGTGCACTTGTGTAAGTGAAGGGTGCTGGAAGTTCATTTCTTCAAGTTCTTCCTCTTTCTGGGAAAAACTTGAAGGAATAGATTCCTGAAACATATATATGCATGTGTTCTTAATTTGTTAGATAATGATACTATCATCTTCCTAATATTTCTGAATATTATGTTTGTACCAGGATAAAAGATGGACTCATATCTCCAGTATCTTTGGGACACAAATTGGGTTCCTAGAGTATTATTTCTTGATTTACAAATATCAATTATTCAATGGTGTTTATGCCTGGTAATATCTCGCTACCTTCATAATATTATTTTACCAAGCTGTATTTACACAGAATTATTTTCTGGCCTCTTGCTAGCTCATCTGAGGGGCTGTGATAGAATAAATTTTTATTTTATTTTCAAGGAAAAATGACACACTTCAAGATGAAGTCAATGAATGCAAAATCAATTATCTAAGATAAAAGAATGGCTATAGATTACGTATTTTAAATCAAATGTATTAAAATTTTCTTTTTTTCTGGATACTTTCTTTATTTACATTTCAAATGTTATCCTCTTTCCCAATAATCCCTCACCATCCTGAATCTGCCTATCCTAACCCCCCTCTCCCTGCTTCTATGAGGGTGTTCCCCCACCCACCATCTCCTGCTTCCCTACCCTGGCATTTCTCTACACTGGGGCATCAAGCCTTCACAGGATCAAAGGCCTCTCCTCCTGCTGATGTCCAACAAGACTACATATGTGGCTGGAGCCACGGTGTATTCTTCGGTTGGTGGTTTAGCTCTGGGTCTTCTGGTAGTTTGATATTGTTGTTTGTCCAATGTGGTTCCAAACACCTTCAGTTACCTTCAGTCCTTTCTCTAACTCCTCTATTGGTGATCCCATGGTCAGTCCAATGGTAAGCTGCAAGCATCCCCCTCTGTTTTTCTCAGGCTCTGGCAGAAACCCTCAGGAGACAACTATATCAGGCTCCAGTAAGCAAGCACTTCTTGGCATCCACAATACTGTCTGGATTAGGGAATTGTATGTGGGATGGATCCCCAGGTGGGGCAGTCTGTGGATGGCCTTTCCTCCAGTCTCTGCTCCACACTTTCATTTTGTATTTCCAATCCTGTGGTTATTTTGTTCCCCTTTCTAAGAAAGATTGATGCATCCATCCTTTGGTCTTCTTTCTTCTTGTGCTTCATATGGTCTGCAAATTGTATCTTAGGTATTCTGAGCTTTTGGGCTAATATCCACATATCAGTGAATGCATATCATATGTGCTGTTTTGTGACTGGGTTGCCTCACTCAGGATGATAATGTCAAGTTCCACCTATTTGTCTAAGAATTTCATGAATTTATTGCTTTTAATAGCTGAATAGCATTCCATTCTGTAAATGTACCATAATTTATGTATCCATTCTTCTGTTGGGGGACATCTGGGTCCTTTCTAGCTTCTGGCTATTATAAATAAGGCTGTTTATGAACAGAGTAGAGCAGGTGTTCTTGTTATATGTTGGAGTATCTTTTGGGTATTTGCCGAGAAGACATATAGTTGGGTCCTCCAGTAGTATTATGTCCAATTTTCAGAAAAACTGCTGAACTAATTTACAGAGTGTGTATACCAGCTTGCAATCCCACCAGCTTTAGAGGAGTATTCCTCTTTCTCCACATCCTCTCCAGTATCTGCTGTTACTTGAGTTTTTGATCTTAACCATTCTGAACAGTGTGAGGTTGAAGCTCAGGGTCATTTTGATTTACATTTCCCTGGTGACTAAGGATGCTGAACATTTTTTCTAGGTGCTTCTCAGCCATTTGATATTTCTTAGCTGAGAATTCTTTGTTTGCCCCATTTTTAATAGGGTTATTTGGTTCTCAGGAGTTTAATTTCTTGAATTCTTTGTATATATTGGATAAAAGCACTCTATCAGATGTATGATTGGTAAAAGATCTTTTTCAAATCTGTTGGTTTTTACTTTGTCCTATTGAGAGTGTTCTTTGCCTTACAGAAACTTTTCAATTTTATAAGGTCCCATTTGTCAATTCTTGATCTTAGAGAATAAGCCATTGGTGTTCAGTTCAGGAATTTTTCCCCTATTCCCATGTATTCTAGGCTCTTACCCACTTTCTCTTCTATTAGTTTCAGTGTATCTGGTTTTATGTGAAATCCTTGACTGGCTTGGACTTGAGGTTAGAACAAGGAAATAGGAATGGATCAATTTGCAGTCTACTACGTGCTAACCACCAGTTGAACCAGCACTATTTGTTGAAAATGTCTTTTTTCCACTGGATTGTTTTCACTCCTTTGACAAATATCAAGTGATCATAACTATGGGGTTCATTTATGGGTCTTCAATTCTATTTTATTTATCTTCCTTCCTGTCTCTGTACAAATAACATGTAGTTTTTATCATGATTTCTCTGCAGTACAGCTTGAGGTCTGGGATAGTGTTTCCCCCAGCAGTTCTTTTGTTGTTGAGAATAATTTTCAGTATCACGGTTTTTTGAATTTCCAAATAAATTTGGAAATTGTTCTTTCTAACTTTACAAAGAATTGAGTTGAAATTTTGATGGGGATCAAAATCTGTAGACTGTTTTTAGCATGATGGACATTTTTACTATATTAATTCTACCAATCCATGAGCATGAGAGTTCTTTCAATCTTCTGACATCTTCAATTTCTTTCTTCAGAGACTTGAAGTTCTTGTCATACAGATCTTTCATTTGCTTGATTAGAGTCACACCAAAGTATTTTATATTATAGGTGACTATTGTGATGGGTATTGTTTCACAAATTTTTTACTCATCCTGTTTATCCTTTGAAAAGAGGAAGGCTACTCATTTTCTTTTGAGTAAATTTTATGTCCACCCGCTTTGCAGAAGTTGTTTATCAGTTTTAGGAGTTCTCTGGTGGAATTTTTAAAGTCACATAAGTATACTGTCATATCATCTGCAAATAGTGATATCTTGACTCCTTCCCTTACAACTTGTGTTCCTTTGACATCCTTTTGTTGTCTAATTGCTCTGGCTATGACTTCAAGTAGTATATTGAATAGGTAGGTAGTGAATGGGTAGTTTTGTCTATTCTCTGATTTTAGTGGAATTGCTTCAAGTTCTTATTTTTCAATACTAGGAACATGTTTGGTTTTGTCATTATTTTAAATATTTGAATGCTATGTAAACACAAATAATATGATGTATCAGTGGATTATCAGGATATAAAATATTGAACCATAAACAGAAGATACTTAGTGTGTTTTAAATAGATATACTTAGAGCTTACCACAGAAGGATCTGCACTGAGAGGAAGTGATAAGTGTAAAGGACCATGGAATTTCATGGTCTCAAAACAAGGAAGGGCAGTTCAAGTAGGAAAGCCAGTTATGACCAGACACAACTGCATAGGTATCTAGCTCATTGAGGTCTAGATCTGGACTTAGATTCCCCTTGATGTTCCATCCATTATAATACTCACTGAAAGAATCGTCTAATATATTTTATCTTTATGAAATGTATCCCTTATTGTCATTGAATTAAACTTTCCTGAAATATGAGAGAATGTCATGCAATTTTTAATCTGTTCACTATAATACTTTAAGGGATAATTAATAAAAGAGTGCTTTAGGTTATGTGGCAGCACTATTTGTTTTTAGACTATTATGACCTTATTGTGAATTATTAGGATAACTGCATTATACATATTTAACAGCCTAGAAATGATGGACACTTATGGTTAAAAGACTAAAATGAAAAAATTAGCGAATAATGGGTGCTTGTTTTGTGAGGGAGGGGTTGGTCTGTGTGTATTTCCTTAGAATATTTAAAAGTTGCTATTTTTGCACCTTAAAGTTTTATTCATTTTTATTTTATGTTTATAAAGAAGTGTAGGTGTTTACATATGTACACCACATTTAGGCTGATTGCCTCAGATCTTCTAGAACAGAAGTTGCAGATGATTGAGAGCTATTCTGTGGGTGTTAGGAACTGAACCCAGGTCATCTGCAAGAACACCAATGTTTTTAGCCAATGAGCAATGCTTCTATTTTCTATTAGTGGGTTGTAAAAAGTAAAACTGTATATAATTTATACATAAATCAGTTAGACAAATATGGCACAGTAAAAATTTTTATTTATTGATAAACTATCTGTACTAAAAGGATAATCAATTCTCTTTTGGGTTATGATAATGCTCACAACATATTATCCAACTAAAAATTCAAAGGCAGACATATTGCCTATAGCTTAAAATCATGTATTATTTGTATAGATTGAAAATAGTCACTGACCTATGATAGTTTTAGAAATTACCACCTATTTATAATTAATGACTGCAAAGAGTATAGTTATGTTTTATGCAGAATTTGGTAGAAATTTTAAGCAGTGATCCCTTTGTGTAACCAAGTTTGAAATGATTACATATAATGAATTTGATGCCAATTTTGTAATGGATTTCAACAATAACTTATTATCTGAAAATGTAACTTAGCTCCTACCTGTCTTAACACCATGATACCGTATAGATAATTATGACTCAGAAACTATTTTGATTGAAAGGTAAGGATGTCTTCAATGTATGGACATAAGTGTCCTTTCAAGAAGTTTACTTTGAGAAACAATGAAGTGAATATGTACAATCTATGATAAGTCTGTAAAAATGCAATAATGTAAAATTTTGCATCAGTTCTGTAGTATTTATTTTGACATTTTGAATTTTTCGCATTCTGACATGTTAGAAAAAAAGTTTGAAAAGAATGGAATTTTGTTTCTTTATGCAGGACCCCATGAATCCCAGTTTAGTTGAGGGCAGAATTACTTGCTTTTTTAAGTCGCTATGTAGAAATATTGACAACTACACACAGACAAACTGAGAGCACCTGACTCTGTTCACCATGTGTCATGATACACAAACATCATCACTGTGGCTGCATTGCATCACACTGCAGATCAAAACTTCTTTTATCTACAACACTGGTTCTCAGCATTCCTAATGCTGCAACCTTCTAAAACAGTTCCTCATGTTATAGTTACCCACAACCACAAAGTTATTTCATTGATACTTCATAACAGTAACTTTGCTTCTTTTATTAATTGCGTTGTAAATATTTGAAATGAATAATACCTGATATGTGACCTCCAAATGGGTCATGACCAACAGATTGAGAACTGCTTAAATCCACATGTCACTAACATGCACTTACAAATACACACTTCTAGTCATTTTCAATGTAAAGTGTTATATTTATTGTAAGATGTATGCCAATTTTATTAGCTTCTTCTTCTTCCATGTGCTGCTATGAAGTGGTGAGTGTCAAAACCAATACCCGTCACATGGATTTTAGCTACACAAATAGAAATAAAGCATAATTGATAATTATTTTTCCATTTTGATGCATTTCAAGTATTAGAAAGCATTAAGAAAAATATAAAGCAAAATCTTTCTTTTACTTTGGTTTTCATATTTGGAATTCAGATAAAGTTCTATATTTTTCATTTTCATGGATATCCTTGTTTCAAATATTAGAAATCATTAAGAAAAATAATGCAAAATCTTCTTACTCTGGTTTTCATACTTGTAATTCAGATGAAGTTGATTCTTATTCCTGAAGAGAGTTTTGTACATATAGAAACCAATGTCATCTCAGGGGTATTATACAAGTAGGCATATAAGAACACACACAAAATCAGAAAGTATATTTATTCCAGTATTGTTTAAAATAATGATGTTGAAATGACTTGAGATTGACTCTCCGTGTTGCACACTCTCCTTCAACATATTATGAGTGAAATCCTGTTTCTTCCATAACATGAAGACAGTTGATAATTTTGGCTGATGGATATTAGCAGCAAAGGTGTTACTGAATGGGTTAATATATGATGAGCACTAAACTCTAGACATAGTTTAGCTTAATTGGTAAAGAATTAATAGTTCCCTATAGTAATAAAATATGAAAATTTCACCATTTTGAAGGTTGATAATAATAATCTTTTGTCCCAATGTAAAAGTAATTGTGTATTAATGATGTTCCTAGGTTAATTCAAAATGATCATCTAAAAATAATGGTCAACCTGATGATACCATGGCTCATCTGCTATACCAAGTCTTGTAGAATCACCAAAATCCCAGATAGTTGTAGTGGGAGAGCTACTGCATGTTAAACGTTGATTTTTCTCCTCATCAGATGTGATTTGTTTTGAACTAAATGCAAATATTTTGTGAAACAAAATTAAGCTCTCTGAAAAATTTTGTTCTGTCTGATTCTATTCCTCCTTTTGCTTTAAAATAAATTCTATAAAAAAAGCAAATAAAGACTTCTCAAAAATCCTATCAAATATCTTTTGAAAAGATTACCTGTATAAACATATTTGCTATCTTATTTTATATATATATATAAATATATATTTATTTATTATATATATAAATAAGATATATAAGATAATATATAATAATATATTAATGATTACATTGTGTCACAGATTGTATATTGATTAAATATATATATATATATATATATATACACACACACACACACACACACATATATATATATTGGTTTTTATAGACAGGGTTTCTCTGTGTAGCCCTGGCTGTCCTGGAACTCACTCTGTAGACCAGGCTGGCCTCCAACTCAGAAATCTGCCTGCCTCTGCCTCCCAAATGCTGGGATTAAAGGTGTGCACCACCACCACCCAGCTTAAAAAAATATATTTTTAATGAATATGTATATTTCTGTATAAATTTCCAGCATATATTTAGAACAGATTTTAATCAGTACACACAAATATTAGGTTTGGAGACTGAAAAAAAGATATTTTTTAAGAAGTAGTTACAAACAAGCATGTGTACAGTATTAGAAATATCAAGATAAAATTAGTGTTTCATCCCTTCCTGTTGCCATCTTCACCAAAGAGCTGGGGATATTCCAAAGCCCTCTATGCATAGGTCCTGCCAGGAGAGAGCTGGTATCCAGGGAGTGCTCTGACCCTCAGACTTGGATAAGAGATTGCCATTTTCTCTCCATTGACTGTTTAATGCAGAATGGCCAGTAGGCACAAAGCACAGAAATTGTGGAGCAGTTGGGACAGGGTCCTTATCATCGCCATCTGTACCTTGGAGCTGGGGCTATTCGACAGTCTTCTGTGCACAGATCTTGCCAGGGGAGAGCTGGTCTCCCAGAAAGGCTGACACAGACTTATAGGCCCATAGAAGCGACAAGCTCAGGCCAGAGACACCAAGGCCAACACCAGAGATAACAAGAATGGCAAAGGAAAGCAAAAGAACCCCACCAACAAAAACCAAGGCTACAAGGCATCATCAGAAATCATTTCTCTAATAACAGCAAGTACTGCATACCCAAACACACTGGAAATGCAAGATTTGTATTTAAATATCAAATCTTTTGAAGCTGGTAGAGGGCTTTAAGAAGGATGCAAACAACTCCCTTAAAGAAATACAAGACAACACAAGTAAACAGTTAGAAGCCCTTAGAGAGGAAATACAAAAACACTGTAGAGATACTAAAAATACACAACCAAACAGGTTGAACAAAATCATCCATGACTTAAAAATGGAAGTAGACACAATAAAGAAATCACAAGGGGAGACAATTCTGCAGATAGGAAACCTAGGAAAGAGATCAGGATTCACAGATGTAATAATCACCAACAAAATATAAAAGAGAAAATGATAGAATCTCATGTGCAGAAGATACCATAGAAAACATTGACACAACAGTCAAAGAAAATGCAAAGTGCAAAAAGCTTCTAACCCAAAACATCCAGGAAACCCAGGACACAATGAGAAGATGAAAGCTAAGGATAATAGGTATAGAAGATAGTGAAGATTCCCAACTTAAAGGGCCAGTAAATATCTTTAGCAAAATTATAGAAGAAAACTTCCCTAACCTAAAGAAAGAGATGCCCATGACCATACAAGAAGCCTCCAGAACTCCAAATAGATTGGACCAGAAAAGAAATTTCTCCCATCAGTGAATAGTCAAATTACCAAATTCATAAAACAAAGTATATTAAAAGCAGTAAGGGAAAAAGGTCAAGTAACCTATGAGGGCAGACCTATCAGAATTGCAGCAGACTTCTCCCCAGAGAGTATAAAAGCCAGAAGATCCTTGACAGATATCATACTGAACATAAGAGAAAACAAATGCTAGCCCAGGGTACTATACCCAGGAAAACTCTCAATTGCCATAGATGGAGAAACTAAGATATTCTATGACAAAAACAAATTTCACATTATCTTTCCAAAACTCCAGCCCTACAAAGGATAATAAATGGAAAATTGCAACACAATGAGGGAAACTACAACCTAGAAAAAGCAAGAAAGTAATCTTCTTCTAGCAAACCCAAAAGGAGATAGCCACACAAGGATAATTCTACCTCTACTAACAAAAATAACATGAAGCAACTATCACTTTTCCTTAATATCTCTTAACATCAATGGCCTCAAATACAGACTTACAGCTTCTATAACTGAACAGAACCCAGAACTTTTTTGCATACAAGAAACACACTTCAGTAACAAAGATATATACTACCTCAGTAAAAAGCTGGAAAACAATTTTCCAATCAAGTGGTCCTAAAAAACAAGCAGAAATAGCCATTCTAATATTTAATAAAATCAACTTTTAACCAAAATTTATTAAGAAACATAAGGAAAAACACTTCATACTGGTCAAAGGAAAAATCTATCAAGATGAACTCTCAATTCTGAACATCTATGCTCATAATGCAAAGGCACCAACATTCATAAAAGAAACTTTACTAAAGCTCAAAGCACACATTCCACCTCACATAATAATAGTGGGATATTTCAACACCCCACTCTCAACTACGGACAGATCACGGAAACAGAAACTAAACAGAGAAGCAGTTAAACTAACAGAAGTTATGAATAAAATGGATACTATATATATATAGTTATATATATATATATAACTTTTTAATGTTATATATATATATATATATAACTTAAATATAACTTTTTATAATGTTATATATATATATAACATTTTATCTTAAAACAAAAGAATATACCTTCTTCTTAGCACCTCATGGAACCTTCTCCACAATTGACCATATAAGTGGTCACAAAACAGACCTCAACAGATATAAGAAGACTGCAATAATCCCATGCATCATATCAGATTACCATGGAATAAGACTGGTCTTCAATAACAACAAAAACAATGGAAAGCCCAGATACACGTGGAAACTGAACAATGCTCTACTCCATGATTACTTTGGTCAAGGAAGAAAGAAAGAAATTAAAGATGTTTTAGAAACTAATGAAAATGAAGGCACAACATACCAAAACTTATGGGACACAATGAAAGCAGTGCTAAGAGGAAAACTCACAGCTCTAAGTGCCTACAGAAAAATACTGGGGAGAGCATACACTAGCAGCTTGACAGCACACCTGAAAGCTCTAGAACAAACAGAAACAAATACACCCCAGAGGAATAGACAGCAGAAAATCATCAAACTCAGGGCTGAAATCAACTATGTAGAAACAAAAAGAACTATACAAAGAATCAACCAAACTTTGAGAAAATCAACAAGATAGATAAACCCTTAGCCAGTCACCAGAGGGCACAGGCACAGTATTCAAATTAATAAAATCAGAAAGTAAAAGGGAGACATAACAACAGAATCCTAGGAAATTCAACAATCATCAGGTCCTACTACAAAAGCATATACTTAACAAAATTGGTAAATCTGGATGAAATGGACAATTTTCTAGACAGATACCAAGTATCAAAGTTAAATAAGGATCAGATAAACCATCTATACAGTCTCATAACACTCAAAGAAATAGCAGCAGTCATTAAAATGTTTCCAACAAACAAAAGCCCAGGACCAGATGGTTTTAGTTCAGAATTCTAGCAGACATTCAAAGAAGACCTAATATCCAAACTCTTCAAACTTTGACAAAATAGAAACAGAAGGAACACTACTCAATTCATTCTAAGAAAACACAATTATGTTTATATATGTAAACCACACAAAGACCCAACAAAGAAAGAGAACTTCAGACCAATTTCCCTTATGAATATCTATGCAAAATACTCTATAAAATTCTCGTAAACTGAATCCAAGAATACATCAAACAATCATCTATCATGATCAAGTATGAATGCAGGTATCATTCAATATACAGAAATGTATTAACGTTATCTACTATAAACAAACTCAAATAAAAAAAACACACAATCATTTCATTAGATGCTGAGAAAGCAGTTGAGAAAATTCAACAACTTTTCATGGTAAAAGACTTGGGAGAGATCAGGAATTCAAGGCCAATACCTAAACATGGTAAAAACAATATACAGGAAACCAATAGGAACCATCAAACTAAATGGAGAGAAACTTGAAGCAATACCACTAGAATCAGGAATTAGACAAGGCTGCCCCACACTTTCCCTACCTATTCAATAAGGTTCTGGCAGGACTAATATATAAAAAAATGGCCATCTTGCCACAAGCAATCTACAGAATCAATGCAATCCCCATTTTGATGGAATCCCCATCAAAATTCCAACTCAATTCTTCAAAGAGTTGAAATAGCAATTTCCACACTCATTTGAAATTCGAAAAAACCAGGATAGAGAAAACTATTATCAAAATAAAAGAACCTCTGGGTAATCACCATCCCTGACCTCAAGTCTACTACAGAGCAATAGTGATAAAACTGCATGCTCTTTGTACAGACAAAAGCAGGAAGATCATTAGAATAGAATTGAATACCCAGAAATGAACCCACACACCCATGGTCACCTGATATTTGACAAAGGAGCTAGCAACATCCAGTGGAATAAAAGACAGCATTTTCAACAAATGGTGCTGATTCAACTCCCAGTCAGCATGTAGAAGAATGAAACTTGTTCAATTCTAATTTCCTTGTACAAATCTCAAATACAAGTGGATCATAAAACCAGATACACTGAAACTAATAGAAGAGAAAGTAGGGAAGAGCCTCAAAAACATAGGCACAGGGGGCGGGGTGGGGGGAGTTCTTGAATAGAACACCAATGGCTTATGTTCTTAAAGAATATACAAATAAGACCTGATAAAACTGCAAAACTTCTGTAATGCAAAGGATACTGTCAATAGAACAAAATGGCAACCAACAGATTAGAAAAAGCTCATGAGACTTCAGGTAAAAACAAAACTTCTGGGACATGAAGCAGTGGTAGTAGCAATCACATTCTGGGGAACAATGTGTGTATATTTTGCAAATGATCTGATATTTTATAGGAAGCTCAGACCAAAGGTGATTCATGACCTAAAGAGGTAGAAGTAGTAATTAAAGATAAATCATCCTAGTTTGATCAATATCAATTTTATACATTTACTTTAATATAAATATGTACACCCTAAACATTGACAATAATTATGTGTTAGTCTATAATTGCAGGTTTTTCCTCTTGCAACCCAGTACCTAAAATAAAACTCAGAGGATTAATATTGTTTACAAATTCTTTATTCACAAGCTAGACTAGTTCCCTAATTCTAAACTTATTATTCTCTTTATTCTAACCTGAGTTCAGCTAAGTGGCTGGTTATTTCTTCCGGTCTCCTCTGTGTCCTAGTCGAAAATATTCCCTCATTCTTTATAAGCAGATAGTCTCAGGTAGAAGTCCCACCTTCCAATATTGAATCAGCTTCAAGCACCTTTTTATATACAGGTGATGCTTTCACACAGAACACAGGAATTATAAGTACATTGGTCCAAAAATAAAATCTAAGTTTATGGACTTCAACTTTGTTTGATAATTATCTCTCATTTATATACTCCAACATCATCACACTGTTATTATATGTGTGTAGAATTAATTCATTAACAATTTAAAAATAAGTAGGCTAAAATGCAAAAACATGCACGTCTCCATTGGAAACTCACAGAAAATCTGAAATGCACTTAAAGACTAGACATCTGTAAAAATAGAAATATCTATGCTATTTCTTTCCTTGATGTGTTTTCTTGCATTAATTTGTTAAACATGAGGATTAAACATTTTAGATTATCTAGTCTTCTAAGCTATTTGTTTTCTAAAGTTAAGCAACTTTACTGTAGATATGTTTGCCTGTTTAAAGATAAACTGCATCTGTAGGATGCACTACTAAGCATCAAATTGTAAAGAAGCAAGAAGCTGGTTGGCAGAAGGAACCGTGAAAAAGCCAGTTTGGAATTTTTGTTTTGTTTTCTATTCTTTTATTGTATCTCTCTTTTACCTTTATTTTATGATTATGGATGTTTTGTTAAATTATTGTCTTTGTAACATGTTCATACCCATTATCTAAGCAGGCCAAAGAGTATATAGGATCCTTGGACCTGGAATTATAAATGGTTGTTATCTGTGCCCTCTAGAAGAGGAAAGAGTGCCCTTACCAACTGATCTATCTCTTCAGCCTCAAGAATGGCAGTTTTATAAGGATGCTTTCTAGCCCAGAAGTTTGGCTCTATCCTGCAAGCTCACAACTATTCTATGATGATTCCATGAAATATCTTTATCTCTTTGATTTCATTTTTTCTCAGTAGTGTAGTATTAAAATCATATTTGGAAATTGGGATGTCTTTATCATAGTCTCCATAAACTACAAAATGCAAAGTCACCTTTCTATTATTCAAGTTCAATACCATAGCATATTTCTCTTTTAAAAAAAATCTTATTCATAAGTAACTTCCTGTTGTGAAGGACAAAGAACTCTTTAAAAGACAAGGAATAAAGTAGGGGATTTATATAGGCATGAACTAAATGACATATAACATCCAGAAACAACTAAACAATAAAAAGTGAATAGTTTTTATATTTTCCTGCATATAGGAAAATGGAACTCTATTGGATATATCTGAAAATTATGGAAAAAATACCTGGTTATGATTTCAAAAACAAAGAAAGGGAAAATTATTAATGATACTCTTGCTAATATATTTGGTTTTGAGAGGGACTGTTTTACAGAGAAGTATTAAACTACGATGACACCCAGGTTCCATATTACTTGAGTGTACAATGGCTAAAGGAGGACAGAAATGTGCCTCTTCTGACACTATGAAGTGTGTTCCAAGCACTTTAGTCATCTATAGAAGTAAATGTTTTCCAAACTCAAAAATATCTTTGGTTATTTATGCTGCATGAGTTTAAAAAACTACCTGAAAATAACAAAAAGCATGCAAAGAATTGCAAATGAATTTGGGTATTGAAACTCTCTGCTTTGTCTTTGATCAAAAATTTCTTTCAAATTTTACTACATGGTACTATTATATAAGCATGGGTCGCTGTCCTTAGCTCTTTCCTTTATTCCAAAAATCTCAACAACCTAACCACGCAAACATAAGCTGAACAAGGGCAATAACAAACAAGCTGCACTGGATGGGAGAGATTTCAATACAAATAAGTACATGCAACTGAAGAGTGGTGAGGGTGGGAGAAATAGTCTTTTCTAAGGATGAGCCCAACAAGTCAGTGTTTAACCAAATGTCATCCCTATAAACATATACACATATCATTATAAGAAGAGGGAAAATTATAGTTAGGGATATATATATATATATATATATATATACATACATACATACATATATGTGTGTGTGTGTGTGTGTGTGCACTAACAAAGAAAAGAGGCTACATATTGCAAAGAGAGCAAGAAAAAATATATAGAAGAGTTTGAAGTATAAGAAGAGAAATGGAAATGTAATTAGTTTTTCAAAGTAATAAAAATATGTATTGAAGTATGGTACATAATTTCAGTTTTAGAAAGCATTCAACAAAAAAACATAAAAGCAAAGCAAAACGAGAGAAAACAGAACAAGATGTGCAGATTAAACTGTGAGACAATTAAACCAGTCTTTTCTTTGTGGGGTTGGGAGCTTAGTTCCAGACTGTTTCCAATGTCTTCATTCTCATGATTGGGGACCTATTTAATTTGTACTATTTATTCTGTTATAATATAATTCTTATATTTTTGCTTAATGCTAGAGTGTAATTCTCCTTATTTGGGTATTCAAATTTCCTCCTGAGTTCTTCTACCACATTTTTTAGCCTTTCTATGCTATTCTTGAATTGCAGTTATGTTAATTTATGCCTTCACATTTTGTTTTCCTCAATCTGTCCTTTTCCTACATGGACAAAATAAATTCTTGTAATTTTGAGACACAACTCTTTATAAATGAACCCAAAGTGTCAAGCTCTTGATTTCACTCCTATTTTGAGATATATTTTAAAAACATTATCTGCCAGTACCTCTGGTGGCAGACTGTTCCAGCTTTTAAGATTTAACATTTTCAAATATATTGTATGGGTCTCTGATTCCAGAAGAATGATATCCTAGACTCAAAGAGTATGAAAAAGCCAAGAGTGTTCATTCTATAGAAATCCACCATGAAGGGGTACACAATTCACTGTGATAGAACATAATGGGGCAGGATGGAGCAGAATGGAACATGATGAAACGGGATGTAGCAGGGGACACAGAAGTGTGAGATATGCAAACTCCACTTAATGCCACTTAAGAATTCCAGGGAGGGGTAGGGGAACTTTATCCTGATTGGTTGTTTCTACGAGTGTCTCTGGGATTGGCTAGGGCTCCTAACTTTCCAGGAAGTGCCTAGAAACTATTGCTGTCTTATCTGAACTGTTCGGTTTTGCCTCAGGCTAGGAGACAAAGCAGCTCCTGCTTTATTTGGAAAAAGATAAAAAATCCTCAACCCAAAGGAAGGGATTTTACATTTCAAGATATGTCCCAAGTAACATCTAAAAATTACAAATCATTTTCATAGAAGATATTTTTGTACAAATTTTACATGTATTCAAGAGTGGGACATAAGCCCACTTTATGCTTGAACAGAAGCATAGAGTAGGAGAATGGAACTATCTGGAAGGGAAATAGACATGAAGAGGACTGCCCCGACCCACGGCACTCAATTATTCGTGGGTCCAAGTGGGATTCCCGGCCTGCAAAATATTATGAGAGTGGGTGAGACACAGAGAGTGAGACCAAGCAAGTCTTTGTCAAGGTCTCTGTTTTTGTACAGGAGGCAAGGGTTTATAAGCAGTAAGGAGGGAGAATGAGACAAAGACAATAAATCTTGAAACAGTCAGGTGGGATGTCTTGGAATGCGAGGGTAAGGACACTTGGGTGAAGGCCAGTTTTACTAATTAACTGGTTCCCGTGTAGAGATCCGGTACGCAAATAATTAACCAGTTTATTGCTTTAGCCAGTTCCTGGTACAGCAGATGAGAGAAGATGACAAATCAGCTGCACACGTGACTAGGAGTGCTTGTAAGATGCTTGCACTCCAGCCCCATAATTTAGGCATCAGGCTCCAACAGAGGACGAACTACCTTCTCATTGTCTACAACAAGGGTTTTAAAAACCCACTCAACTCTGGTTATCTCTGCAAAAGCCTGCTTCCTAGCAACTAGCAAATCAAACCCACCAGAGAAGAGATTTGTTGTATCCACTGCTACAGCAGACAACATCAATGTTCCTGCACAGCTGGTCTAGGGCTTGTACTAAGACCAAAGCATCATTTGTCTGCTGGTACCTGACTATCCACAACAGTGAGGCTTGCCATCTTTAGAGCTGACTCATACAAAGGTACACATCAAAAATGACAGGTCAAACTACAGTAGCACAAGAGAAACAAGGACCTTGTCCAGTAGGTCTTTGTATTATCCTTTTTCCTTTAGGGGAGTAAAGAAGTCAACCTTTCTAAGCAGAAAACCACAGTCTGGGGTCACATACATTTTAAACTCAAGCACTAGTATGGGTTTCTAGTGAAGGAAATTTATAGAAACCTTAATACAGTCCAATCAAGTCTGAAGAGTTCTAACAGACCCCTCTCCACCACTCAAGACCATCAGTTGGGGATGAAAACAGCAGGAGGGACAGACAGGGGAAGGACTACAAGATAGCACAGAGCTGGTTTGCTTAAGAAAAGCAGTGAGTCCTCAGGCCACTGCTTCTTGTGGCCAAGATACAATGTCTGTGGGAGTTATGTGACTCAGAGACAGCACTGGGAACCTAAATGCCATTGACAACATGAGATGATCAGAGTGACAAGGTTTTAAAAGAATGTGGATATATTCAAGCCTCTAGAAAGGACAGTGTTTTGTAGTGGTAAAACCAGGATACACAAGACTAGAAATTCTCACTACCTATAAGTGCTTCCTCATCAAGAAATGGGCATTCTATTCATGTGTTTACTGGAGGTTACACGTTACTACTTTGGTGTAAAATATATTTGATCAACGCCCCAAAGCTTTTTCTTTGTTTGTTTTATTTAATCATTTGTTTGTTTGTTTGTTTGTTTATTCATACTCTAGATTTTATTCCCCTCCTGGTCTACCCTCTCACTGTTCCACATCCCATACTTCCTCCCCATCCCCCTGTTTTCACTAGGATGCCCCACCCAAAAAGATGTCTAAACTCCCTAGGGCCTCCAGTCTCTTGAGGACTAGGTGCATCTTCTAGAACTGAACCCAGACCTAGCAGTCCTCTGCTGGGATGCCTTCAATTCTGTGGCATCAGTTGCTCTGTGTGTGTAGTGGATCTCCTGGGAAACCAGTTGCCCTGTGTGCAGCAGTCGTCCTGGGATGTCTCAGGCTGTGGTGTCAGATGCCCTAAGTGCGGCAAACTTCCTGGGATGGCTCAGAATATGGTGTCTTCAGGGAAGCAGACTAGCTAGCAGTCTGTCCCAGCTGAAAGGACTGGGAAGAAGGAAGGGTAGTATTTAGCAGGTGGGAATTTTGGTGGTGATGTGTCCCAAGTCCACAGCTACAGCTGAGAGACTTTGGGAGGGTTCTTGCCAAAAGCTCTGAGTGCAGACACTTCAGGATATGATGTCTTCAGGGGAGCAGTGTAGCTAGCAGTTTGTCCTAGCAGAAAGGACAGGGTGGAAGGGCCCAAAGTTTTTCAAACCATGATTGAGTTTCCCATTCATTTTTGCCCCCAAGCAGTAGTTCTTAGTGGCCTATAGACTTACTCTCAACTATTCTCTTTGGGGATAAGAAAATAAAACAATTCCCCCTAGGCTAGCCCTATTTAAGTGAGAACTAAAGTAGAGCATCTGGCAGTCTCCTGGAGACTAAAACAGCTTGAGAGACTAGATCTAACTTTCTAAGGATGGGGAATTCATTCAGGTAATATTTGGGAATTCACATGTGCCACCTTAGGATAAGAATTAGAAGACAGAAATCTCAATTCTCCTTTGTACCTTTCTCTACTGACTAATGACTATCTCTCTGTCACTGCATTTCTGCTGAATGGAGCCCCAGGCACTCCTCACAAAGGAAACTGGTTGGTATCATCAGACATACTTCCTTAAAGCAGTAGCCATATCTCTGGCTACAGTGGTGATTCTCCAGTTAGTTCAATACTTTAACGGGCTGCAGCATGCAAGCAAAAGACTTTCATATCATTACGAAAGGTTTGGAAAGCTCTTCAGGAATGAGTTTATTGTGTCTTGACTGGATAGAAGTTTGATTCGCTCTTGAATTTTCCAGGATGGAGACTAAGAGATAGCACAGGATATGGAGGTCTACTCAACAGTCATCTCCCTCGTTCTCATCCTCACCCTCCACAGACAGAGCAGCATACTTGCTTGAAGAACTGAACTTCGAGGCTGGATTCTTCCCAGATTTCCATGGCTCT
Source organism: Apodemus agrarius (assembly GCA_964023405.1). NCBI lineage: Eukaryota > Metazoa > Chordata > Mammalia > Rodentia > Muridae > Apodemus > Apodemus agrarius. Next base: position 56,506,651 of record OZ030022.1, read on the forward strand.
GGTACAGCTCTGAGTCTTGATCTTTTTTGCCTTCATTCCTATCCAACTTCTTCCAGTGGTCTCTGTTCCTTTCATCCCCAGGACCATGGCTTGAGTTTCCAGATTGGACTTGTGTAACACTCACCATATCTATTTTATTTTCATCTTTCACTGATGGTCCTTTCCTCAGAGGGCTGAGTTGGAGTACTTTCCCTCCACCATTTGTAGGGGACTGCTGTTCTGTGTCTGAGTTCTGAGATCAAGCAGTGTAATTAGTTTCACTTCACCCACTTACTCTCCTTTGGCAGACGGGGTGGCATTATCTTGAGACTGGTTTAGGAGCCTTAAAGGTTAGATAGTAACAGTATTCTTCTTTTAATTTATTTATTTCTATTAGATATTTGTTTTATTTACATTTCATATGTTAACCCCTTTCCATGTTACCCCACTGAAAACCCCTTATTCTATCTTCCTTCCCCCTGCTTATCTCCACTTCCAATTTCCTGACTTGTATTACCCTATTCTGTGGAATCAAGCCTTCGCAAGACCAATGGCCTCTCCTCTCATTGATGTCTGAAATGGTCATCTTTTGTTCCATATGTAGCTGGAGCCATGGGACCCTCCATGTATACACTCTGGTTAGTGGTTTAGTCCATGTGAGCTCTGGGGGTACTGGTTGGTCCATATTATTGTTTCTCCTGTCGAGCTGCAAACCTCTTCACTCCTTGGTTCTCTCTCTAGCTGCTCCATTGGGGACCCTATTCTTATTCTATTGGTTGGCTGTCAGCCATGGGTATTTTGATCCACTTTCCAATAAGGATCAAAGTATCCACACTTTGGTCTTCCTTCATCTTGAGCTTCATATGGTCTGTGAGTTGTATTTTGGGTATTCTGAGCTTTCTGGCTAATATCCACTTATCAGATATTGCATACCTTATGTGATTGGGTTACCTCACTCAGGATGATAGTTTCTAGCTCCACCCATTTGCCTAAGAATTTCATGAATTCATTGTTTTTAATAGCTGAGTAGTACTCCATTGTGTAAATGTACCACATTTTCTGTATTTATTCCTCTGTTGAATGACATCTGGGTTCTTTCCAGCTTCTGGCTATTATAAATAAGGCTGCTATGAACATAGTGCAGCCTCTGTCCTTATTACATGTTGGAGTATCTTCTGGCTATATGCCCAGGAGTGGTATAGCTGGAGTGGTACTTCCAGTGTTATGTCCAGTTCTGAGTAACCACCAAACTGATTTCCAGAGTGGTTTTATCAGCTTGCAATCCCACCAGCAATGGAGGAGTGTTTCTCTTATGACTCTATCCAAGAGTGAAAGATCTGTATGACTTCAAGTCTCTGAAGAAAGAAATTAAAGACGATCTTAGAAGATGGAAAGATCTCCAGTGGTCATGGATTGGCAGGGCTAATATAGTAAAAATGGCCATCTTGCCTAAAGCAATCTACAGATTCAATGCAATGCCCATCAAAATTCCAACTAAATTCTTCATAGAATTAGAAAGAACAATTTTCAAATTTATCTGGAATAACAAAAAACTCAAGATAGAGAAAACTATTCTCAACAATAAAACAACTTCTGGCAGAATCACCATCTCTGATTTCAAGCTGTACTATAGAGAAATATAAAAACTGCATGGTATTGGTACAGGGACAGGCAGGAAAATCAATTGAATAGAATTGAAGCCCCAGAAAAGAACCCTCACACCTATGGTCACTTGATCTTTGACAGTATTCTTCATTGAGGGTTTCCATTTCTAGAGATATCTTACTCTGTTTCCTTTTTGTATCCTGATCTGACTTCTTTTTGTCAGATGTGGCTGAGGTCACAGTCTGTGATGACTCACTTCCTGTCCTCCACTGTTCTCTTCCTGAGTTTCTTCATTCTGCTTGAGTGTCTCTCCAGGGACCTGGTGATGTAGTTTTGCCTCATCCAGCTGACACTACCACTTCGCCTCTTCTTTCTGTAGCTGCTCCTTTATCTTTCTACTTCTTTCTCTAGTAGCTGTGTCAACAGACTTCACCTGATATGTTTTTTAAAAAGATGAAGAAGTATAAGATATATTCTATGGGGGTGTGATGAGGTATGGGAGAAGGGGGTGCCTCAGCAGGCCCATGCAGATGCATCCTTTTCCCCTGAGAAACCAGCTACATGACAGTATAGTATAAAATAGAGTTCATTCAAGGCATGGGGAGGGGTGTTAGGGTAGTAGAGGCAGAGAAAGGCAGAGAGAGGGAGAGAGTAGAGAAGTAGAAGCTGGCCATGGCCATGAGCACATAAAAAGTGCAGGGAGGGAAGGGGAAGGGAAGAGCCCAAGTGGGCAAGAGAGAAGCAAGAGTAAGAGAGGGAGGAGGAGGGGCAAAAATCCCCTTTATAGTGTGGGTCAGGCCTACTTGGCTGTTGCCGGATGACTGAGGGGTGGAGTTTAGAGAGAATGCTAGCATTCCCATTCCGGTTTAATTTACAAAGAAAAATTAGAAGGAGGTGATGGCAAAGCAGGAATAGGGTCTTGTGATATTTGGCTGTTTCATTCTGGTACCGGGCTGAAGTGTCTCTAGGGAACCTAGAAGAATGGGTTCGGGAAGATGTAAGGACCGAGCTCAAGTGTGTGGATGCTGCAGCTTCTCAGACGAGGTGAAAGCTATCTCCCTTGCAGCTGCAGCGGGACACCTCAGAAGCAACTACAATAGTGCACAAACAGACAGGACCCAGTGGCAGCTTTGGTGGGGGTGGCAATAGGGGTGGGGTAGAGGGTAGCTGGTGGCACGCAAGGAAAAATAACCTCTGGCAGGAAGCAAAGACTCACTTTTCCTGCCTGGCACTGAGAGCAGAGCTAAGGAGAAGAGCAGGGCGGGCAGCAAGTTGGGTCCTGTCATGGGGCAGAACCAGACCTGCTTCTCAGCCAAACTGATTGAGCTAGTGACTGCAGCAGCCCAGAAATGAGCAGGGGGAGAGGGGAGAGTGGTGACTTGGGAAGACAGCTCTGGTCTTGGTTTCCCAAGCAGCCCACGGAGCAGTGGGAAGTATGGAGCAGTCAATTGGAGGTTCCCTGTACACATCATCTTCTTTTCAATGTCAAGTTGTTGACACATCTCCTTTCAGATGTGTGTGTGTCATCAGCCCAGTTGACTGGTTTGGAGACATAGGTGGTTGTTCCACCAGTTCCCCCATCCACAGCTAGAAAGTCTGTTAGGCAGGTGATCTTCCCTTTCTTCCTTTTGGCTGAGGCCTCCATGTTGGAAGAGAATGCACGGGGTCAATAATATTTAATCCTTTTAAATACTGCTTTTAGGTTTCCCATTGAATACACATGTGTGTGTGTGTGACACACACACACACACACACACACACACACAAATACACAGAGAAAGAGTGAATGAGCAACAGAGTGGGTGGTGCAAAGAGGTAGAAAGGTAGAGATAGAGAAACTGAAAGACAGAGATAAGGAAACTCTATTTCTTGGCCTAGCTGCCAACCGGTGAACATGCATGCTGCTTTCCACAGAGGCCAAATCTGTAGCTCACAAGCCTTTCCACAAAGAATAAAATGAATGCAGACTTGTATTTACTTTGCTCCTAGAAATTAAGAGTTTTCCATGAAACAGAAACATGATTTTTTTCCCATCAGAAAGAGTATAAATCTAATTTTTGAAAAAGTTGAATTTACACAAATCTCCAAAGCTAATAAAGTCTCAGAACTGAATAAAGCACTTCATTGACTAAGACTTCATTGATTGTATGTTAGAGTATTACTCAGTTCACTACTTAGACAGATAATTCAAGCAATGATACAAGGCTTTATTGATAGCCTTGGGCAGTTCACATATTGATCACTCAAACTTCTCACACTTCGATGTTTCTTTCATCTATTCTGAGGCACTTGACAATTTTTTCTTCACTTGAGTAGTTTTGCATGAGTAGGCTATGATGCATTTTAATCTCAGTAACAAATACTGTACAACATCATGTCAAAACTTCTCATTCTTACTCAGAAGATCTGATTGTAATTTGGAAAATAAAGCATACAACTGTGGTTGATAACTTCCCTATTGACTAACACTTTATTTGGCAGCATTTTATTCTGAATTTAAAATACCATTTATTTTTTTAAACATAAAACTGACATTTGAACAGGATTCATAGCATTGACATCAGTGAGTACTATCAAAATTTAACTGTATAATCAAGCAATCAAGAGTAATAAATAAATAATTGCCATTGATAGATTTCATATTGTTGTTGGTTGCTGTTTTAACTTTGAGAAGACATTAGTTTTCAGGAACAAATCTATTCTAATCATATGGTTCTTAGAGCCTGTCTTTATGCAATAACTTTTAAAATAACAGCATTTCTCATAACCTCAAAATAATTCCAGTGTTAATCTCTTCTATACTAGAACCCTATTGCCTTCAATAATAACATATAATGAAACTGAATTGTTTTCATTACCCTTTTTACCTGGGCATGAGCAATGTTAGAGTAAAATATCAATGTTCAATACTATCACTTTAGATTCATGAAAGCTGAATGCCATCATCTGAAAATGTGACAAATGAGAGGTAACAAGAGAAGGTAACAGGTGTTAACACTGAAAACTGTAGGAGGGAGGTGTGAAATTATTGTAATGATTAGCTTTCTTCTAGTACAACACTTGAGCATGGAATATAAGAACTATTCTCCAAGGTATTGTTTCCTTTTTCCACATGCTGTTTATCCATCAATAGTAGGGTTAAAATATTTTTTGAAGGTTTACTCAGTAAATGAATAAACATTTAAAAATTACTTTTTATCTATCTATTTACTTTTTATCTATTTTTATCTAGACACATGGCAAAAAACATAAAAAAAATTTTGTTTTGATTCCTCACATTTTAAAGTTTTCCATACTTGTTGGAATCTTTTCTTTTCACAAAGTATTGAGTATCTCTGTAAGTGTTGCAGTACTTTGTGGATTCACAAATTCATATGCATGGAGGATAGAAGCACTTGTATCTTCCTCATGCTAGGTAAATTCACCACCATGGAGTTACTGTTTGAGAATGACTTCTGTAGAATCAGATGTTTGAATATTGTTCACCACTTGGTAGTTATTAGGGATAATTTGGGAGATTTGGATTTGTGGCTAAAGTATGTTGTTTGGGAAGGGCTTTCATGTTTCAAAACCTTGTGACATTCTCAATGTGCTTTCTATGCTTCAAGTTTGTTGTTAAGTTATAAGCCCTCATTGTCTGCCACCATACCTACTGGTATTTGCTATGCTTTCCTGTTATAAACATTGGATTCTCATCCCCCTAGTTCTGTAAGCTAAATAAACTCTTCTTCCTATCAGCTACCTTGTTTTTATTATTTTCAGAAATAGAAACACTTACCCAATCCACAACTAGATGCCTTCAAAGGAAAAAGTAGAAAGTATTTTGTAAATATGGTCAACTGAAAATGCTTTAAAATTATATAATGTGGCCACATGAGTCTCTGTGTGTATGTGTGTGTGTGTATATGTGAGAGAGCGATAGAGAGATAGAGAGAGATTGTGCATGTGTGTACACATACACATGTTGAACATTTCTTTATGTGCTTCTCAGCCATTCAGTATTTCTCAGTTGAGAATTCTTTCTTTAGCTCTGTACCCCATTTTAAAATAGGAATATTTGGTGCTCTGTAGTCTAGCTTCTTGAGTTATTTGTATATATTGGATAGTAGTCCACTATTGGATGTAGGATTGGTAAATATCTTTTCCCAATCTGGTGGTTGCCATTTTGTCCTACTAACAATATCCTTTGCCTTACAGAAGGTTAGCAATTTTATGCGGTCTCATTTGTCAATTCTTGATCTTAGAGCATAAGTTATTGGTGTTTTGTTCAGGAAATTTTCCATTGTGCCCATGTGCTTGAGGCACTTCCCCACTTTGTTTTCTCATGGTTTGAGTGGATCTGGTTTTAGGTGGAGGTCCTTGGTCCACTTAAACTTGAGCTTTGGACACGGAGGTAAGAATGGATTAACTTGTATTTTTCTACATACTGACTGCCAGTTCATCCAGCACCATTTGTTAAAAAATGCTATCTGTTTTCCACTGGATGTTTTTAGCTCCTTTGTCAAATATCAAGTGACCATAGCTGTGTGGGTTCATTTCTGGGTCTCCCATTCCATTTTCTTGATCAACCTGCCTGTCACTTTACCAATACCATGCAGTTTTTATGATGATCACTCTGTAGTAGCGCTTGAGGTCAGGGATGATGATTCCACCAGAGGTTCTTTTATTGTTGAAAATAGTTTTTGCTATCCTGGGTTTATTGTTATTATTGAATTTGCAAATTGCTCTTTCTAACTCTATGAAGAATTGAGATGGAATTTTGATGGGGAGTACATTGAATCTGTAAATTACTTTTGGCAAGATGGACATTTTTACTATATTAATCCAGTCCATCCACAAGCATGGGAGATCTTTCCATCTTCTAAGATCTTCTTTGGTTTCTTTCTTCAGAGTCTTGAAATTATTGTCATCCAGATCTTTTTCTTGCTGAGTTAGTCACACCAAGGTATTTTATATGTGACTATTGGGAAGGGTGTTGTTTCCCTAATTTCCTTCTCAGCCTGTTTGTCCTTTGAAGAGAGTAAGGCCACTGATAAGTTTGAGTCAATCTTATATCCAGCCACTTAGCTCAAGTTGTTTATCACATTTAGAAGCTTTCTGGTGGAATTTTTGGGGTCACTAAAGTATACTCTCATATCATCTGCAAATAGCCATAATTTGACTTCTTCCTTTCCAGTTTGTATCCCTTTGACCTCTGTTTTTTGTCTAATTGCTCTGGCTAGGACTTAGAATAATATATTGAATAGGTATGGAGAGAGTAGGTAGCCTTGTCTAGTCCCTGAATTTAGTGGGATTGCTTCAAGTTTCTCTCCATCTAGTTTGATATTGGCTACTGTTCTCCTGTATATTGCTTTTTCTATGTTTAGCTATGGTTCTTGAAATCCCGTTCTTTCCAAGACTTTTATCATGAAGGTATGTTGGATTTTTGTCAAATGCTTTTTCAGCATCTAATGAAATGATCATGTGTTTTTTTCTTTGAGTTTGTTTATATAGTGGATTACTATTATTATTCTGTTATTATTATTACTATTATTATATTGAACCATCCCTGCCTCCCTGGGATGAAGCCTACTTGGTCATGATGGATGATTGTTTTGATGTGTTCTTAGATTCAGTTTGCGAGAATTTTGTTGATTATTTTTGCATCAATATTTATAAGGGAAATTGGTCTGACATTCTCCTTCCTTGTTGGGTCTTTGTGTGGTTTAGGTAACAGAGTTATTTTGGCTTCATGGAATGAATTGGGTAGTATTCCTTTTATTTCTATTGTGTGGAATAGTTTTAAAAGTATTATTATTAGGTTTTCCTTGAAGGTCTGATAGAACTCTGCACTAAACCCATCTGGTCCTGGGCTGCTTTTTTTTTTTTTTTTTTTTAATTTGGTACTGTCTCCGTGCCCTCTGGCTAGTCTGGCTAAGGGTTTATCTATCCTGTTGATTTTCTTAAAAAAACCAGCTCCTGATTTGGTTGATTTTTTGTATAGTTCTTTTGTTTCCACTTGGTTGATTTCAGCTGTGAGTTTGATTATTTCCTGCTGTCTGCTCACATTGGGTGTATTTGCTTCTTTTTGTTCTAGAACTTTCAGACACATTGTCAAGCAGCTAGTATATAATCTCTCGAGGTTTTTTTTTTTTTTTTTTTTTTTTTTTTTTTTGTGGAGGCACTAGAGCTTCGAGTTTTGCTGTTAGGACTTCTTTTATTTTATCCCGTAAGTTTGGATATATTGTGCCTTCATTTTCATTAAATTCTAAAAAGTCTTTAATTTCTTTATTTCTTCCATGAACAATTTATAATTGAGTTGAGTGTTGTTCAGCTTCTACATGTATATGGGCTTTTTATTATTTTTGTTGTTATTGAAGACTAGCCTTAGTCCATGGTCATCTGAAAGGATGCATGGAATTATTTCAATCTTCTTGTATCTGTTGAAGCCTGTTTTGTATTAGATTATATGGTCAGTTTTGGAGAAAGTACATTGAGGTGCTGAGAAGTATGTTTTTGTTTTTGTTTTTTTTGTTTTTTTGTTTTTTTTTTGGTTTAGGATAAAATGTTCTATAGATATGTTAAATCCATTTGGTCCATGACGTCTGTGAATTTCACTGTGTCTCAGTTTAGGTGCTGTTTCCATGACCTGTCCCTTGGTGAGAGTGGGGTGTGGAGGTTTCCCTCTATTATTGTGTAAGGTATAATGTGTGCTTTGAAATTTAGTAATGTGTTTTTTTATGAATGTGGGTGCCCTTGCATTTGGAACATATGTGTTCAGAATTGAGAGTTTTTCTTGGTAGATTTTTCCTTTGATGAGTGTTAAGTGTCTTTATCTGTTTTGATAAATTTAGGTTGAAAGTTGATTTTATTTGATATTAGAATGGTTACTCCAGCCTGTTTCTTTGGACCATTTTCTTGGAAAATTGTCTTCCAGCCTGTTTTTTATTATTATATTTTCTTTATTTAGATTTCAATATTATCCCCTTTTCAAATTTCCCCTCAGAAAATCCCCTATTTCATCTGACCTCCTCTTTCTCACTAACCCACCCACACCTGCTACCCTGTGCTGGCATTCTCCTACACTGGGGCATAGAGCCTTCACAGTACCAATGGCCTCTCCTCTCATTAGTATCTGTCTTCATCACTGAGGTGGGCTTCTTTTATGTAGCACAGTGTTGGATTCAGTTTATATATCCAGTCTGTTAGTCTAGGTCTCTTAATGGGGGGCAATTGAGTCCATTGATATTAAGAGATATTAAAGAAAAGTGATTTTAGCTTCTTTTTTCGTTAGAGGTGGAATTATGGTTTTGTGGCTATCTTTTTTTCATTTGTTGAATGAAGATTGTTTTCTTTCTTTTTCTAGGGTATAGTTTTCCTCCTTGTGTTGGAGTTTTCCATTTATTATAATTTGAAGGGCCGGATTTGTGAGAAAATTATTGTGTAAATTTGTTTTTGTCCTTGAATATCATGGTTTCTCTGTTAATGGTAATTTAGACATTTCTGGCTGTAGTAGTCTGGGCTGGCATTTGTGTTCTCTTAGGGTCTGTATGACAGCTGCCCAGGATCTTCTGGCTTTATATTCTCTGGTAAGAAATCTAGTGTAATTCTGATAGGTCTGCCTTTATATGTTACTTGAACTTTCCCTGTTATTGCCCTCAATATTCTATCTTTGTTTTGTGCTTTTGGTGTTTTTATTATTATGTGACAGGAAGAATTTCTTTTGTGGGCCAATCTCTTTGGAGTTCTGTAGGCTTCTTGTATGTTCATGGGCATCTTTTCTTTAGGTTAGAGAAGTTTTCTTTTATAATTTTGTTGAAGATATTTACTGGCCCTTAAAGTTGGGAATCTTTGATCTCTTCTGTATTTATCTTTAGGTTTGGTCTTCTCATTGTGTCCTGGATTTCCTTGATGTTTTGGGTTAGGAGCTTTTTTGCATTTTTAATTTCTTTGCCTGTTGTGTCAATGTTTTTTATGGCACCTTCTGCACCTGAGATTCTCTCTTCTATCTCTTGTATTCTGTTGGTCATGCTTGCATCTATGACTCCTGATCTCTTTGCTAGGTTTTCTATCTCCAGAGTTTTCTCTATTTGTGATTTCTTTTTCTACTTCCATTTTTAGATTCTGGATCGCTTTTTCAATTCCTTTACCTGTTTGGTTGTGTTTTTCTGTAATTCTCTAAGGTATCTTTGTGTTTCCCCTTTAAGGACGTCTATCTGTTTACCTGTGTTCTCCTGTATTTCTTTAAGGGAGTTATTTATGTTCTTCTTAAAGTTCTCTATCAGTGTTATAAGATGTGATTTTTAAATCCAAATATTGCTTTTCTGGTATGATGGGGGTATCTATGACTTGCTCTGGTGGGAGAACTGGTTTCTGATAATGCCAAGTAGCCTTTGTTTCTGTTGGTAAGGTTCTTGCACTTGCCTTTCACCATCCAGTTTTCTTTGGTATTAGTTGGTCTTGCTGTCTCTAGCTTGGGCTTGTTCCTCCTGTGGGCCTGTAATCCTGTGTCAGCACTCCTGAGAGATCAGTTTTCTTCTGGTGGGACCTGTGTGTAGAGGGTTGTGGAATAGCCTTAGCTCCCAGATGCAAATTGTGACTGGTATGATCATGTCCCAGCTTCTCCACTGTTCCTATGCCCTGTGAGCTCCTTGCTGATTCTGTTCCTGACAGTTATTGGAGAGAAACTGTAGATCTCACCTGGGAGCCTTTGAGGGAGAGCACTACTGGGAGACCAGCTCTTTCCTGCCTGGAACCATGCACAAAGGGTTGTGGAACAGCCTAGTTCCCATGTACAGATGACGACTAGAAGGATCCTTTAGATTACAGACTCTTTAAGAATGATTTTGGCATCCTTTATTTTTAATTAATTAATTTTTATTAAATGTATTTATTTATTCATCTTACCATCTCAATATCAGCCCACCCCCTTCTCATAGTACTCCTTCATACAGATCCTCCCTGTGTTCCACCATCTCCTTCCATTACCTTTATAATAAAGTTAAACTAAAAAAAAAAAGCATAACCTCAAATATTTTCTTCATCTTCCCAAGTTGGCTAGAATTATCTGCCATTTGAAGTTAAGCCTCTGAACATGGCCATCCATAAAATAGTGAATAATTTCTTCTCTTGTAATTTCTCTTATAATGGAAAGAATATTAGGCCTGTTTCCTTAAAGACTTTGGAGTTCAATGTGATTTGTGCATATCAATGGACATGCCACTGATGAAGGGCCTTTTCATCTTACTGACAGGGATCATATTGCAAAGCCAGAGAATTGGATGCTTGCCATCCAAGCAATTTAGTCTGTGTCTACCATTTCAAAAGAAACTTTTAGAAAATAGATATTTCTTGCAAGCAAGCTGTCAAAGTTGTCTGAAAAGATTATATGGTTGGAAAAGAAGTCAATGATATTTTTGCACTTCTACATGCAACCATTTCTGCTGCCATGTGCATACCCAGCTGTAGTCTGAGTTTTTGTTTCTTCTAAAGATTATTTCCTAAGCAATAAATTGATACATAACCCTCTTCTGGCTGATAAAAACTTATCTTGAACCCTTTAAATATCTTCAGTGAAGATGAAAAAAGTCATGATGCCTTTAAAGTAGTATTTCTATATAAATATTTAACATAGTCTATGAAAATTTACACTTAAATCTTCATTCAATTGAACTGAAACTAACAAAAACAGTAGGAAGACTCTACACCTTAAATGTTTCAAAAGGACTTATTAGAACATTTTATGTGAATGAAGATCATTAGAAAATGTTTAATTGGTAGTCTCATTTTTATTGGATATATTATTTATTTATATTTCAAATGTTATCTCCTTTCCTGATTTCCCCTCCACAAACCACCTATCACATCCCCTTTCCCACTGCTTCTATGTACCTGACCTACCTGTCCACCCACCCCTTTCTCACCACCCGATATTCATCTACACTGAAGCATGAAGCCCTCAGGGGACCAAGGACCTATCCTTCCATTGATGCCAGATAAGGTCCTCCTCTTCTACTTTTGCAGCTGGAACCATGGGCCCTTCCATTTGTACTCTTTGTTTGGTGGTTTAGTCCTTGGGAGCTCTATGAGATCAGGTTGGTTGACATTGTTGTTCTTTATATGGGGTTGCAAACCCCTTCAGTTCCTTAAGACATTTCCCTCACTCTTCTATTTTGGTCCCCAAGCTAAGTCCAATGGTTGGATGTGAGTATCCAAATCTGTATTTGTCAGGTTCTGGCAGAGCCTCTCAGGAGACAGCTATATCAAGCTCCTGTCAGCATACGCTTCTTGGCATCAGCAATAGTGTTTGAGTTTGGTGCCTGTATATGAGATGGATCCCTAGGTGGGATAGTCTCTGGGTTGCCTTTCCTTCAGTCTCTGCTTCACACTTTGTCCCTTATTTTCTTTAGACAGGAGCATTTCTGGGTTAAAAATTTGGAGATGAGTAGGTGACCCCATCCCTCAACTGGGTCCTTGTCTAACCTCTGCATATGGTTTCTATAGGTTCTTCCTCCACTTTTTTGGGTATTTCAGCTAATGTCATCACAATTGTGTCCTGGGAGTCTCTTGCTTTCCTGGCATTAAGGGCTTTTTGGTAGCTACTCCCAGTTCCTCAATCTCCTATTGCTATATACCTCTGTTCAATTTTCTGACCCTCAGTCTATAATGCATGTCTTCTCACATACCTGATCCTGCCTCCTTTTCTCTTCCTTCTCCTCTCTTCTTCCAAAGTCCTTCCCACCCTCTACCTCTGGTGAGTATTTATTTTGTTTCCCCTTCTAAGAAGGACTGAAGCACCCATACACTGGTCTTCCTTCTTTTCAGGCTTTATATGGCCTGTGAGTTGTATTGTGGGTATTCTGAGCTTCTTATCTAATATCCACTTATCAGTGGATACAAACCATGTGTGTTCTTTTGTGACTGGGTCCCTAACCTAAAGAAAAAAAGTACCCATAAACATTCAAGAAGGCTACAGCACCCCAAAAAGATTGGACCAGAAAAGATATTCTTCCCTTCACATAATAATCAAAACACCAAATGCACAAAACAAAGGAAGATCATTAAAACAGTAAAGGAAAAAGGTCAAGTAACATATAAAGGCAGACCTATCAGAAGTACACAAGTCTTCTCAACAGAGACTGTGACATCTATAAGATCCTGGGCAGATGTCATATAAGCCCTAAAAGAACAAAAATGTCAGGTCAGGCTACTATACCTACAAAAAACTCTCAGTGACTATAGATGGAAAAACCAAGATATTCCATGATAAAATCAAACTTACAGAATATCTTTCCACAATCCTAGACTGGCAAAGAATAATAGATGAAAAACTCCAATACAAGGAGGGAAACTACACCCTAGAAAAGGCAAGAAAGTAATCTTCATTCAACAAACCCAAAAGAAGATAGCCGCACAAACATAATTTCACCTCTAAAACCAAAAAAAAAAAAAAAAAAAAAAAACAGAAAGCAAGAATCACTGGACTCAATTCTCCAATAAAAAGACATAGTCTAACAGATTGGATAAGCAAACAGAACCGAGAATTTTCTGCACAAAGGAAACACACCTCAGTGACAATGACAGACACTACATGAGAGTAAAAGACTGGAAAAGATTTTCCAAGCAAATGGTCCCAAGAAACAAGCTGAAGTAGCCATTCTAATATTAAATAATATCTACTCTCAACCAAAAATTATAAAAACAATAAGGAAGGACATTTCATATTCATCAAAGGAAAAATCTACCAAGATTAACTCTCAATTCTGAACATCTATGCCTCAAATGCAAGGGTACCCACATTCATAAAAGAAACCATACTAAAGCTCAAAGCACACATTGTACCTCTCACAATAATAGTGGGAAACTTCAACACCCCATTCTCCCCAAGGGACTAGTTTGGAAAGAGAAACTAGAAACACAGTAAAACTTACAGAAGTTATGGACCAAGTGAATTTAACAGATATCAATAGAACATTTCATCCTAAAGCAAAATAATATTCCTTCTTCTCAGCATGCCATAGTACCTTTTTTTAAATTTGACTATATATTCTTGTTCACAAAACAGGCCTCAACAGATACAAGAAGATGGAAGTAATCCCATGCATCCTGTCAGATCACCACGTACTAAGGCTGGTCTTCAACAAAAGGAAAAACAACAGAAATCGCACATACACATGGAAGCTGAACAACTCTCTACTCAATGATAACTTGGTCAGGGAAGCAAGCAAAAAAGAAATCAAAGTCATGTTATAATTTAACTAAAATGAATGCACAACATACCCAAATTAATAGGAAACAATGAAAGCAGTGCTAAGTAAGAGGAAAACCCATAGCACTGAGTGCCTCCAAAAAGAAACTGGAGAAAGCATACATTAGCATCTTGACAATGCATTGCTGAAATCTCTAGAACAAAAAGAAGCAAATACACAGAAGAGGAGTAGACAGCAGGAAATATTCAGATTCAGTGCTGAAATTTACCAAGTAATTGGTAATCTTAATTACTTGTTGGGTATTAGATTTATTCCTTCAATTTAATTTACACATGTAATCATTACAAGATAGTAACATATATGTAAAATATAGTTCATTTATATACAAACATTGAGTTGGTTTTTGTGGATTGGATGCCATTGTGTTTACTAGCAAATTTATTAATGACTTTTCAGTATCGAGAAAACAAACCTGACTCTTAATTTTCATTTCAGTATTTTTTAAGTTAAATGCCTTAACTTAAATAACCATTCATAGAGACATTTACATATATTTTTACTGCTGAATTAGTCACAATTGCTAAAATGTACAATCAGCTTCGTGAGTGAATTGGTGAGTGAATAAAGAAAATACCCCTCTTTCTCTGCACATGTAAAGAGAGTGAAAAATCCCAGTTTAAAGGGCCAGAAAAAATCCTCCTGCCACATAATAATCAAAACACTAAATGTACAGAAAAAAGAAAGAATATTAAAAGTTGCATAGGACAAAGCCAAGTAACATTTAAAGGCACATGCCTGACTTCTCAACAGAGATAATAAAAGCCAGAAGGTCCTGGGCAGATGTCTTGCAAACCTGGAGAGACCACAGATGTCAGCCAATAGTATTATACTTAGCAAAATTCTCAGTCATCATAGATGGGAAAAACATTATATTTCAAGACAAAAAGCTTAAACAATAACTGTCAATAAATCAAACCAAATTAAGGGAAATAGAAGGAAAACTCTGACACAAAGAAGATAAGTACACCCCCAAAACCCAAAAAATTAATCAACTTGCAGAAAAACCAAAAGAAAAGAATGACAGACAAAAAGTCCCACCTCTAACATCAACAGGAATTGCCATGCATTGGTCATTAATATCTCTCAATAACAAAGGGCTCAATTCACCAGTAGAAAGAAACAGGCTAACAGACTGGATGTGTGCACAAGATCCATCATTCTGCTACATATAAGAAACATACCTCAAAAAAATAGATAAAAACTACCTCAGAGTTAAAAGCTAGTAAAAGGATTTTCATGAAAATGAATCAAAGAAACAAGATGGAGTAAATCTTATACCTAGTAAAATAGACTTTCAGCGAAAAGTAATCTAAAAATATGGGAAAGGACATTGCATGCTTAACAAAGGAATAACCACCAAGATGAAGTCTGAATTCTGAGTATCTATGCCCTGAATGCAAGCACATATGCACATGTCAAAGTTGTTTTACTAATGCTCAAATAACACATTGATCTTCACACCATAGGTGGGGCAGAATTCAACCCCTTCCTATCATCAATGTACAGGTCATTTAAATACAAACTAAACAGAGAAACAGTGAAACTAAGAGATGTTATGAACCAAAGGGTTAGAACAGATAACTATAAAACCTTTTACAGCAAAATAAAACAATATCCATTTTTCTTAGCATCTCATGGAATCTTCTCCAAAACTAACCAATATATTCAGGTTTAAAGCAAACCCCAACAGATACAAGAAATAATCCTTAGCATGCTATCAGATTACCACGGGGAAAGGCTGGACTTCAAGAACAGCCAATACAACACAAAGCCTGCATACTCAGGGAAACTGAACAACTCTTTATTCAATAATAACTTGTAAAGTGAAGAAATAAAGAAAGAAATTAAAGACTTTCTATAATTCAATAAGAAAATAAGGCAAAACATCTGCAAACTTATGGGACAAAATGAAAGCAGTGCTAAGAGGAAAATTCAGAACACTGAGTTTATAAAGAAATTGGAGACATCTCATACTAACAACTTAATAACTCACCTAACACTCTAGAACAAAAAGCAAACAGTCCAAGAAGAGTAGATGGAAGGAAACAGTCAAGCTCAAAGATTAAATCTGTCAATTAAAAACAAAGAGAAGGAATCAACAAGATCAAGAGCTGATTCTTTGGGGAAATCATCAAAAGAGACAAATCAATTCACCAGTAAAAAGAAACAGGTTAACAGACTGGATGTGTACACAAGATTCATCATTCTGCTACATATAAGAAACATACCTCGGACATCCCCGTGCCCTCTGGCGAGCACCGAGGCTGCTTTCTGCAACCAGCTCGCTGGCCCCTGGACCAGCAGAAGCGGCGGGCCTCCATATTGCAAGCAGGACATAGCTGGAAAGGCCCAGGTAAACACCCCTTCCAGGGCTGCCCTCACGGGGGATCTGCTAGGGTCTCGGACCCAAGCAGGCTGAGTTCCACCTAGGCATTGCGGGACATCCCCGTGCCCTCTGGCGAGCACCGAGGCTGCTTTCTGCAACCAGCTCGCCGGCCCCTGGACCAGCAGAAGCGGAGGGCCTCCATATTGCAACCAGGACATAGCTGGAAAGGCCCAGGACACAGCTGGAAAGGCCCAGGCTCTGTGGGACATCCCCGCGCCCTCTGGCGAGCACCTAGGCTGCATTCTCCAACCAGCTCACCGGCCCCTGGACCAGCGGTAGCTGCGGGCCTCCATATTGCAACCAGGACATAGCTGGAAAGGCCCAGGTAAACACCCCTTCCAGGGCTACCCGCACAGGGGGATCTGCTAGGGTCTCGGAACCAAGCAGGCCGAGTTCCTTGCAACCAGGACACAGCTGGAGAAGCCCAGGTAGACAGACTCCAACAGGGGCTACAATCGCATGGGTGGCAGCCAGCTTATGATCCCTTAAAGCAGCAGTCACACATATTCACCAGTAGAGAAACAACAGGTGAGCCCAGCCTCACAGGAGATTCAAACACCAGCCACTAACAACAAGGCCAACTAAAACCAGAAATAACCAGATGGCAAAAGGAAAACGAAGGAACGTTACTAACAAAAATCAAGGCAACATGACAGCATCTGAACCCAGTTCTCCAACAACAGGAATCCCTGGATACCCTAAAACACCAGAAAAACAAGACTTGGATATAAAATCACTGGTCAGGATGCTGGTAGCTGAACACATAGAAAAATCTCGTAAAGAAATAGAGGAGAAAATGGATCAAAAGTTAGAAGCCATTACGAGGCAAATACAAAAATCACTTCAAGAAATTCAGGAGAAGATGGATCAAAGAGAAGAAGACAATAAGGAAGAAAGACAAAAGTCACTTAAAGAACTACAGAAGAACGTGGGCCAACAAGTAGAAGCTATGAAAGAGGAAGCACAAAAATCTATTAAAGAAATACATGAAAACACAATCAAGCAAACGAAAGATCTGAGCACATCCATCCAGATACTAAAAACAGATGTAGAAACAACTAAGAAATCACAGAGGGAGACAACATTGGAGATAGAAAACCTGGGGAAGAAATCAGGGGCCTTAGACGCAAGTATCAACAATAGAATACAAGAGATAGAAGACAGAGTCTCAGAAGCCGAAGATACCATAGGAACCATTGATTCAACAGTCAAAGAAAACACTAAATGCAAAAAGGTGGTAACCCAAAACATCCAGGAAATCCAAGACACTATGAGAAGACCAAACCTAAGGATTATAGGTATAGACGAGAGTGAAGATTTACAAGTTAAAGGGCCAGCTAATATCTTCTATAAAATTATGGAAGAAAATTTGCCCAACCTAAGGAGAGAGATGCCCATGAATATACAAGAAGCCTATAGAACCCCAAAAAGACTGGACCAGAACAGAAATACATCCCGTCACATAATAATCAAAACTCCAAATGTAATAAACAAAGAAAGAATACTAAAGGCAGCAAGAGAAAAAGGCCAAGTAACATATAAAGGAAAACCTATCAGAATAACACCAAACTTCTCACCTGAGACCATGAAAGCTAGAAGATCCTGGGCAGATATCATGCAAACTCTAAGAGAACACAAACTTCAGCCAAAACTACTTTACCCAGCAAAATTCTCAATTGCCATTGATGGAGACATCAAGGTATTCCATGACAAAACCAAATTTGCAAGATATCTCTCCACAAATCCAGCCCTACAAAGGATAATAGGGGGAAAACACCAAGACAAGGACGGAAACTACACCCGGGAAGAAGCAAGATAGAAACCTCCTCTCATCAAACCCAAAAGAAGATAACCTCTCGAATATAAAAAATAAATAAGATAAATAAATATAATTTCAAAAATGTCTGGAGGTAATAATTACTATTCCTTAATATCTCTTAATGTCAATGGACTCAATTCCCCAATAAAAAGACATAGACTAACAGACTGGATACGGAAACAGGACCCTACATTTTGCTGCATACAGGAAACACATCTCAGTGTTAAAGACAAACACTGCCTTAGAATAAAAGGCTGGAGGACAATTTTACAAGCAAATGGTCTCAGGAAACAAGCTGGAGTAGCCATTCTAATATCAGATAAAATTGACTTTCAACCTAAAATCATCAAAAGAGACCCAGAAGGTCACTTCTTGCTGGCCAAAGGGAAAATCCACCAGGAAGAGCTCTCAATACTGAACATCTATGCTCCAAATGCAAGGGAACCCTCATTTGTAAAAGAAACCTTACTAAAGCTTAAAGCACACATTACACCTAACACAATAATTGTGGGTGACTTCAACACCCCACTCTCCTCAATGGACCGATCAGGAAAGCAGAAACTAAACAGGGACACAGTGAAACTAATTGAAACTCTGGACCAATTGGATTTAACAGATATATATAGAACATTTCATCCTAAAGCTAAAGAATATACCTTTTTCTCAGCACTGCATGGTACCTTCTCCAAAATAGACCATATAATCGGTCACAAGACAGATGTCAACAAATACAAGAAGATCGAGCTAATCCCATGCCTCCTATCAGATCACCATGGAGTAAGAGTGGTCTTCAATAACAACAAAAACAACAGAAAGCCCACATACACATGGAAACTGAACAATACTCTACTCAATGACACCTTGGTCAAGGAAGAAATAAAAAAAGAAATCAAAGACTTTTTAGAATTCAATGAAAATGAAGGTACAACCTACCCAAATCTATGGGACACAATGACAGCAGTGCTAAGAGGAAAACTCATAGCTCTAAGTGCATCCAAAAAGAAACTGGAGAGAGCATACACTAGCAGCTTAACGGCACACCTTAAAGCCCTGGAAGAAAAACAAGTTAATTCACCCAGGAGGAGTAGAAGACAAGAAATCATCAATCAAATAGAAACAAAGAGAACCATACAAAGAATCAACAAGACCAGGAGCTGGTTCTTTGAGAAAATCAACAAGATAGATAAACCCTTAGCCAGACTAACCAAAGGACACAGAGACAGTATACAAATTAACAAAATTAGAAATGAAAAGGGAGACATAACAACAGAAACTGAGGAAATTCAAAAGATCATCAGATCCTACTACAAAGGTCTATACTCAAAACAACTGGAGAATCTGGAGGAAATGGACGATTTCCTAGACAGATATCAAATACCAAAATTAAATCAGCATCAAGTAGACCAGCTAAATAGTCCCATAACCCCTAAAGAAATAGAAGGGGTTATAGAAAGCCTCCCAACCAAAAAAAGTACGGGACCAGATGGTTTTAGTGCAGAATTCTACCAGACCTTCAAAGAAGACTTAACACCAATACTCTTCAAACTATTCCACAAAATAGAGACAGAAGGGACACTGCCCAACTCATTCTTCGAAGCCACAATTACGCTAATACCTAAACCACAAAAAAGATCCAACAAAGAAAGAGAACTTCAGGCCAATTTCTCTTATGAATATAGATGCAAAAATACTAAATAAAATTCTTGCTAACCGAATCCAAGAGCACATCAAAACGATCATCCACCATGATCAAGTAGGCTTCATCCCAGGGATGCAGGGATGGTTCAATATACGGAAATCCATCAATGTAATCCACTACATAAACAAACTGAAAGAAAAAAACCACATGGTCATCTCATTAGATGCTGAAAAAGCATTCTACAAAATTCAGCATCCTTTCATGCTAAAAGTCTTGGAAAGAGCAGGAATTCAAGGCCCATACCTAAACATAGTAAAAGCAATCTACAGCAAACCATTAGCCAACATCAAAATAAATGGAGAGAAACTTGAAGCATTCCCACTAAAATCAGGGTCTAGACAAGGCTGCCCTCTCTCTCCATATCTTTTCAATATAGTACTTGAAGTTCTAGCAAGAGCAATTAGACAACATAAGGAAGTCAAAGGGATACAAATTGGAAAGGAAGAAGTGAAACTATCATTATTTGCAGACGATATGATAGTTTACCTAAGCGACCCAAAAAACTCCACCAGAGAACTTCTACAGCTGATAAACAACTTCAGCAAAGTGGCAGGTTATAAAATTAACTCAAGCAAGTCAGTGGCCTTCTTGTACTCAAAGGACAAGCAGGCTGAGAAAGAAATTAGGGAAATAACACCCTTCACAATAGCCACATACAACATAAAGTATCTTGGCGTAACTCTAACCAAACAAGCGAAAGATCTGTACAACAGGAACTTCAAGTCCTTGAAGAAAGAAATCGAAGAAGACCTCAGAAGATGGAAAAATATTTCTTGCTCCTGGATTGGCAGGATCAATATAGTAAAAATGGCCATCTTGCCAAAAGCAATATACAGATTCAATGCAATCCCCATCAAAATCCCAACTCAATTCTTCATAGATCTAGAAAGAGCAATTCTCAAATTCATCTGGAGCAACAAAAAACCCAGGATAGCTAAAACTATTCTCAACAATAAAAGGACTTCTGGGGGAATCAATATCCCTGACATCAAGCAGTACTACAGAGCAATTGTGTTAAAAACTGCATGGTATTGGTATAGCAACAGGCAAGCAGATCAATGGAACAGGATTGAAGACCCAGAAATTAACCCACAGACTTATGGTCACTTGATCTTTGATAAAGGAGCCACAACCATCCGGTGGAATAAAGATAGCCTTTTCAACAAATGGTGCTGGTTCAACTGGAGGTCAACATGCAGAAGAATGCGAATTGACCCACTCTTATCTCTTTGCACTAAGATCAACTCCAAGTGGATCAAGGACCTCCACATAAAACCAGACACACGGAACCTATTAGAAAAGAAACTTGGGAAGACCCTGGAGGACTTGGGCACAGGGGAAAAGTTCCTGAACAGAACACCAATAGCATAAGCACTAAGATCAAGGATCGACAAATGGGACCTCATAAAATTACAAAGTTTCTGCAAAGCAAAGGACACTGTCAGAAGGACAAAACGGCAACCAACAAAGTGGGAAAAGATCTTCACCAACCCCACATCCGACAGAGGGCTAATATCCAATATATATACAAAGAACTCAAGAAGTTAGACCCCAAAGAACCAAATAACCCTATCAAAAAATGGGGCACAGAGCTAAACAAAAAATTTTCACCAGAAGAAATTCGGATGGCCAAGAAACACCTTAAAAGATGTTCAACATCATTAGTCATCAGGGAAATGCAAATCAAAACAACCCTGAGATTCCACCTCACACCAGTCAGAATGGCTAAGATTAAAAACTCAAGAGACAACAAGTGCTGGCGAGGATGTGGAGAAAGAGGAACACTCCTCCATTGTTGGTGGGATTGCAAAATGGTAAAACCGCTCTGGAAATCAGTTTGGCGGATCCTCAGAAAACTGGGCATGTCACTCCCAGAGGACCCTGGCATACCAATCCTGGGCATATACCCAGAGGATTCCCCTGCATGCAATAAGGACACATGCTCCACTATGTTTATAGCAGCCTTGTTTATAATAGCCAGAAATTGGAAGGAGCCCAAATATCCCTCAAAGGAGGAATGGATATAGAAAATGTGGTATATTTATACAATGGAATACTACTCAGCAATTAAAAATAATGAATTCATGCAATTTGTAGGTAAATGGTTAGACCTGGAAAATATCATCCTGAGTGAGCTAACCCAATCACAAAAGAATGCACATGAAATGCAATCACTGATAAGTGGATATTAATGAGCCCAGAAGCACTAAATACTCAAGACACCAATAGCAAGTCAAAAGATTCCCAAGAAGAAGAAAGGAGAGGACCCTGGGCATGTAAAGATTGCATCCAGTTTAGTAAAGAAACTGAGGGGGGAGGGGGAATGATTGGGGAATAGTTGGGGGGGAGAGGAACTATGGGAACTATCGTGGGTGGGAACTGGGAAAGGGGAAAGCCCTTGGAATGTAAACATAGAATATAGAAAATAAAAATTAAAAAAAAAGAAACATACCTCAAAAAAACTAGATAAACACTACCTCAGAGTGGTGAAAGCTAGTAAACAGTTTTTCATGCAAATGAATCAAAGAAACAAGCTGGAGTAGCTAATCTTATACCTAGTAAAATAGACTTTGAACAAAATGTAATCTAAAAAATATGGGAAAGGGCATTTCATTCTTAACAAAGGAGAAAACAGAGTGGTTTTCATATATCTTAGCTAAATGTCACAGAGATAGTATTTATATCAATAAAATTTGAAATTAAAAGTGAAATATAACAACATAAGCTAACAAAATACAAAATATCATTAGGTCTCACTTCAAAAGTCTCTGTTCCATAAAACTGGAAAATATAAATGAAATTAATATATTTCTAGACAAGTGTAACATATCAAAATTAAATCATGATCAGATAAACTATCTAAACAGTACCATAACCATTGCAGCAATAAAACTAGTCACCAAAAGTCTCCAAAAGAAGAAAACAAACAATAAAAAAAAGATGGTTTGGTGCAGATTTCCACACCAGAGCTCCAAAGAGGAGCTAATACCAATATTCCTCAAACTATCCCATGAAATAGAAACAGCAGGAACACTACCTAATTGATTCGATGAGGACACAGTTACTGAGATACCTAAACCACACAAAGATTCAACAAGGAAAGAGAACTTCAGACCAGTTTCATTATTGAACATCAACACAATAATATTTCACAAAATTCTAACTAACCAAATCCAGGGACACATCAAAAACATCCTGCACCACCATCAAGTAGGCTTCATCCCAAAGATGTACAAATGGTTCAATATACGAAAATCCATCAGTATAATCCATTATAATATAAGCAAACTGAAAGACAAAAAAAATATGATTATCTCATTGCATGCTGAAAAAAAAATTTTTTTTTTTTGCCAAAACTCAACACATGGTAAAAGTCTTGGAGTGTTCAGGAATATCTGGTAAGGTCACCTGCACTGACTTCTGGTAGAGTCCTGTAATACAGGTCTCAGGGACTTTCTGTAGACTCTCTCCTCCCACCTACCCCAGGAAGCACTAGATTTCCATTCATTCTCCTGGCCTATTGGGGTGGGAGGTATAGCACGATGGAGTCTCTTACCCTCTCAGAGAAGTAGGGGAGAGGGGATATGGGAAGGGAATAGGTGAGTGAGGAGGGGAGACCCATAAGGGAAGCAGCATTCTGGGTGTAAACAAACAAATTATTTAATTAATTAAACAAATGAAAACCCAAACCAAACAAAAAATAAAAAACAACCAAACAAACAAAACAAAAAGAAAGAAAGGGATACATCTCTGATTCTGAAACCTGGAATTTTGGTCCCTTAAAAGGTAGGCTTCATTTCAGAAATCAAACTTGTGACAAATAGAGGTAGCTGGAAAGACAGAACATTCCTATGGCCCCAAACAGTCCTTCAGAGTAAAGGACAGCAAAATAATTTTCCTAGAAAACCCACCCCCTAAAACAACCAACCAAACAAACAAAAAACCTATACAGAATATCCATTCTTCTAAGATCAAAGAAAATTCTCTTTCTTTCTTTCTTTCTTTCTTTCTTTCTTTCCATGACAAAACCAAATTTACACAATATCTTTCCACAAACCCAGCCCTACAAAGGATAATTGGGGAAAAACACCAACACAAGGAGGGAAACCACACCCCAGAAGAAGCAAGATAGAAACCCCCTCTCATCAAACCCAAAAGAAGATAACCATTCAAATATAAAAAAATACTGTCAAAAATGTCAGGAATTAATAATTGCTATTCCTTAATATCTCTTAACATCAATGGACTCATTTCCCCAATAAAAAGACGTAGATTAACAGACTGGATACGGAAACAGGACCCTACATTTTGCTGAATACAGGAAACACACTCAGTGTCAAAGACAATCACTACCTTAGAGTAAAAGGCTGGAAGACAATTTTACAAGCAAAAGGTCTCAGGAAACAAGCCGGAGTAGCTATTCTAATATCAGATAAAATTGACTTTCAATGTAAAGTCATCAAAAGAGACACTGAAGGTCACTTCTTGCTGGTCAAAGGAAAAATCCACCAAGAACTCTCAATACTGAACATCTATGCTCCAAATGCAAGAGCACACTCATTCATAAAAAAAAAAAAAAAACAAAAAACAAAAAAACAAAAAACTCTACTAGAGCTTAAAGCACACATTACACCTAACACAATAATTGTGGGCACCTCAACACTCCACTATCCTCAATTGACTAATCAGGAAACCAGAAACTAAATAGGGACACAGGGAAACTAATTGAAGATTTGGACCAAGTGGATTTAACAGATATATATATATATAGAACATTTCATCCCAAAGCAAAAAAATATATCTTTTTCTCAGCACCTCAAGGTCCCTTCTCCAGAATCGATCATATAATTGGTCACAAGACAGATGTCAACAAATACAAGAAGATTGAACTAATCCCATGCCTCCTATCAGGTCACTGTGGAGTAAAAGTGGTCTTCAATAGCAAGAAGAACAACAGAAAGCCCACATACACATGGAAACTGAACAATACTCTATTCAATGACACCGTGGTCAAGGAAGAAATAAAGAAAGAAATCAAAGACTTTTTAGAATTCAATGAAAATGAAGGTACAACATATCCAAATCTATGGGACACAATGAAAGCAGTGCTAAGAGCAAAACTCATTGCACTGAGTGCCTCCAAAAAGAAACTAGAGACAGCATACGCTAGCAGGTTAACAGCACACCTGAAAGCCCTAGAACAAAAAGAAGCTAATTCACCCAGGAAGAGTAGAAGACAGGAAATCATCAAACTAATGGCTGAAATCAATCAAGTAGAAACAAAGAGATCCATACAAAGAATCAACAAAAACAGGAGCTGGTTCTTTGAGAAAATCAACAAGATAGATAAACCCTTAGCCAGACTAACCAATGGGCACAGAGACAGTATCCAAATTAACAAAATTAGAAACGTAAAGACAGATGTAACAACAGAAACTGAGGAAATTAAAAAAATCATCAGATTCTACTACAAAAGCCTATACTCAATGCAACTGGAGAATCTGGAGGAAATGGACAATTTCCTAGATAGATACCAAACACCAAAATTAAATCAGGATCAATTAGATTAGCTAAACAGTCCCAAAACCCCTGGAAAAATAGAAGGGGTTATAGAAAGTCTCACAACCAAAAAAGTACGGGACCAGATGGTTTTAGTGCAGAATTTTATCAGACTTTCAAAGAAGACCTAATACCAATACTCTTCAAACTATTCCACAAAATAGACATGGAAGGAACACTGCCAAACTCGTTCTACAAAGCCACAATTATGCTGATACCAAAACCACACAAAGATCCAACAAAGAAAGAGAACTATAGGTCAATTTCCCTTATGAATATTGATGCAAAAATACTAAATAAAATCCTTGCCAACTGAATCCAAAAGCACAACAAAATGATCATTCACCATGATCGAGTAGCCTCCATCCCAGGGATGCAGGGATGGTTCAGCATACAAAAATCCATCAATGTAATCCACTACATAAACAAACTAACAGAAAAATAACACATGGTCATCTCATTAGATGCTGGAAAGGCATTTGAAAAATTCAGCATCCTTTCATGCTAAAAGTCTTGGAAAAAACAGTAATTCAAGGCCCATACCTAAACATAATAAAGGTGATATACAGCAAACCAGTAACTAACATCAAAATAAATGGAGAGAAACTTGAAACAATCCCACTAAAATCAGGGACTAGACAAGGCTGCCCTCTCTCTTCATATCTTTTCAATATAGTACTTGAAGTTCTAGTGAGAGCAATTAGACAACATAAGGAAATCAAAGGGTTACAAATTGGAAAGGAAGAAGTCACACTATCATTATTTGCAGATGATATGATAGTATAATTAAGCTAGCCAAAAATTTCCACCAGAGAAATCCTACAGCTGATAGATAACTTCAGCAAAGTGGCTGGTTATAAAAACAACTCAAGCAAATCAGTAGCCTTCCTGTACTCAAAGAACAAACAGGCTGAGAAAGAAGTTAGGGAAATAACACCCTTCACAATATCCACCAACAATATAATGTATCTTGGCATGACTCTAACCAAACAAGTGAAAGATCTGTATGACAAGAACTTCAAGTCTTGGAAGAAAGAAATCAAGGAAGACAGAAAAATATTTCTTGCTCTTGGATTGGCAGGATCAATATAGTAAAAATGGTCATCTTGCCAAAAGCAATCTTCAGATTCAATGCAATCTCCATCAAAATCCCAAATCAATTCTTCATAGATTTAGAAAGAGCAATTCTTAAATTCATCTGGAGTAACAAAAAAAAAAAACTAGGATAGCTAACTCTATTCTCACCAATAAAAGGAATTCTGGGGGAATCAATATCCCTGACCTCAAGCAGTACTACAGAGCAATTGTGTTAAAAACTGCATGGTATTGGTACAGTGACAGGCAAGTACATCAATGGAATAGAATTGAAGACCCAGAAATGAACCCACAGAGTTATGGTCACTTGATCTTTGATAAAGGAGCTACAACCATCCAGTGGAAAAAAAATAGCCTTTTCAACAAATGGTGCTGGTTCAACTGGAGGTCAACATGCAGAAGAACGCAAATTGACCCACTCTTATCACCTTGTACTGAGATCAACTCCAAGTAGACCTACACATAAAGCCAGACACACTGAAACTAATAGAAAAGAAACTTGGGAAGACCCTGGAGGACATGGCCACAGGGTAAAGTTCCTGAACAGAACACCAATAGCTTATGCTCTAAGATCAAGAGTTGACAAATGGGATCTCATAAAATTACAATGTTTCTGTAAGGCAAAGGACACTGTCAGAAGGACAAAATGACAACCAACAAATTGGTTCACCAACCCCACATCTGACAGAGGGCTAATATCCAATATATACAAAGAACTCAAGAAGTTAGACCGCAAAGAGCCAAATAACCCTATCAACAAATGGGGTACAGAGCTAAACAAAGAATTTTCACCAGAAGAAATTCGGATGGCCGAGAAACACCTTAAGAGATGTTCAACATCATTAATCATCGGGGAAATGCAAATCAACACAACCCTGAGATTCCACCTCACTCCAGTCAGAATGGCTAAGATTAAAAACTCGAGAGACAACAAGTGCTGGCGAGGATGTGGAGAAAGAGGAACACTCCTCCACTGTTGGTGGGATTGCAAAATGGTAAAACCGCTCTGGAAATCAGTGTGGTGGTTCCTCAGAAAATTGGGCATGCCACTTCCAGAGGACCCTGGCATACCACTCCTGGGCATATACACAGAGGATTCCTCTGCATACAATAAAGACACATGCTCCACTATGTTTATAGCAGTCTTGTTTATAATAGCCAGAAATTGGAAGGAGCCCAGATATCCCTCAAAAGAGGAATGGATACAGAAAATGTGGTATATTTAAACAATGGAGTACTACTCAGCAATTAAAAATAATGAACTCATGCAATTTGTAGGTAAATGGTTAGATCTGGAAACTATCATCATAAGTGAGCTAACCCAATCACAAAAGAATACACATGAAATGCAATCACTGATAAGTGGATATTAATGAGCCCAGAAGCTCTAAATACTCAAGGCACAATTAGCAAGTCAAATGACTCCCAAGAAGAAAAGAGAGGACCCAGGGCCTGTAAAGATTGGATCCAGTATTGTAGACCCAGAACAGAGAAATCGTGGGGGGGGTAAGTGGGGTGTAGCAGGGGGGAGAGGAATTATGGGACATATGGTGGGGGGTAACTGGGAAAGGGGAAAGCCTTTGGAATGTAAACATAGAATATAGAAAATAAAAATTAAAAAAGAAGAAAAAAAATGTTATATTGTGTTAGTATATTTTGAAATATACATAAGAGATATGCATAGGAAAGTGTAATTTAGAAAGGTTACTAACTGTACAAAAATATATACATTGAAAATGTATATTTAAAATATATATTTTTCTTGAACATTTCTTCAAGTTCTTCGTAGTCATTCAAATCTTCTGTTGAGATTTCTCTCTTTAGCTTTCTACTCCATTTTTAATTGGGTTATTTGTTTCGTTGGAGTCTTACTTGTTTATTTTATTTTATTTTATTTTATTTTATTTTATTTTATTTTATTTTATTTTATTTATTTTATTTTACATTTTATTTTATTTTATTTTATTTTATTTTATTTTATTTTATTTTATTTTATTTTATTTTAATAAATTATATAGTCTAGTCCCAATTCCCCTCCTAATACATTTTGGGTATTAGCCCTCTGTCAGAAGTAGAGTTAGTGAAGATATTTTCCAAATCTATAGGTTGCCATTTTGTCCTACTTAATCATGAGGGAAATGCAAATCAAAATGACCCTGAAATTCTACCCTACACACGTCAGATTGAATAAGATTAAAACTTCAACAACAGCATGTTCTGGTGAGGTTGTGGAGAAAGGGGACTGCTCATTCATTGCTGATAGGACTGCAAACTTTTACAACTACTCTGGCAAATAATCTGATGTTTTCTCAAAAAATTCGAACTAGTTCTATGTGAAGACCAAGCTATATGGATCCTGGGAATTTACCCAAAAAAAAAATTTTCCAAGGACATTTTCTCCACTATGCTCCTAGAGGCTTTGTTTTTGTTAGCCAGAAACTCAAAATAGCCTACATGTTCCTCAACAAAATAATAAATACAGAAAATGTGGAAAATTTATATAATGTAATACTATTCAGCTATAAAAACGAGGACATCATGAGGGTTTTTTTTTGGGTGGGCAAATGGATGGAAGTAGAAAATATCATCCTGAGTGAGATAACCCTACCCCAAAAGGACAGACATGGTATGTATTCACTGATAAATGGATATTAACCATTAAGTACTGAATACCTACAGACCTAAAGAAGTCTCAACTAAGAAGTTCCAAGTGAGATGTACTGGGGTGGTTCTGATGTTGATAGGGAATCTGCAAGTGAATGCTAAAGGTCTTGTTCCTTAATTGGTTCATGACCTATTAGTAAAGATGCTAGTGGCCAATGAGCTGGGTAGAAGAGGTGGGACTTCCAGTATTCCCACAGGCAGGCTAGAAGACACAAGGGAGGAGAGAAAGTATTCATCATGCTTCAAAGGAAAAAGAGCCATCATCCATGTGAGACTTTTGAGTAGAGTGACCCTTGGCTACTTCCACAACTGGGCCTGGGGTAGTAGGCAGGATGTTAGAAACTTAATTAAGCTGAGGGCAGATTTAGAAGGTAACTGAGCAACTAAAGTTGACAGCAGATTTCGGGTGTTGACCTAGGAGTGAGAGGTGGGGTGTAATGACCGAGGAAGGCTTAGAAGAGACTGGCAATTGAACTAAAGCTATTAAAAGTAAGTTAATGTTTGTGTGTGTTTCATCTAAGGATCCAGGGTGGCTCCAGGGTGGAAGCTGGTAGCATGGTCTGCCTGGAGCTTAATGCGGGGGGTGGGGATAGTAGCAAAAGCTACATACTAAATGAGTATATAAGAATCTCACTTAGAAGTGGGAGTAAAATAGTCATTGGGGGCAGAGGGAAAGAGAGATCTGGATGGAAGAGGAAAGGAGGAGGGGAATAGGAGGGAAGGAAGAGGTGTGGAGAGTGACAGGAAAGAGGGCCATAAGGCCAGGAGAAGGAATGGAAATCTGGATCTGCTGGGGGTTGGGGGATGGGGGTAATCTCTAGGAACTTCCAGAGCCCTAGGAGGGGATAAGCTCTCAGAAATCAATGATGTTGACCTTAGTAGAGATACCTAATAGTAGACACATGGAACCTGAAAAGGCAGGACCCACAGTGGAGGGATAAGAACATCAACTCACCCCAAAAACTTTAGACCCTAAATTTATCCTGTGTAAAGAAATGCAGGGGCAAAGATGGAACAGAGACTGAGGTCCTGCCCAAGTAAAAACTAGCTCAATTTGAGATCCATCCCATGGAAAAGCATCAATTCCTGACACTATTAATGATACTTTCCTATACTTGCAGCCTGGAGCATAACTGTTCTCTGCGAGGCTGTACCCAGCAGCTAACTGAAACAGATACATATACCTACTGCCAAAAATTGGATAGTCATCAGGGAGTCCTAAGGAAAAGTTGGGGGAAGGATTGAAGGTATTAAAGGGAAAAGGAACTCCAAAAGACGAACAATCATTTAACCTGGGAGCTCTCAAAGATTGAACAACCAACCAAAGAGCATACATGGTTGGACTGAGTCCCCAAGCACATTTGTAGCAGATATGCAGGTCAGTCTCAACGTGGGTCCCTTGACAAGTGAAATAAGAGCTATTGCAGCCTGATTTTGGAATCTGTTCCCCAACCAGGCTGACTTGTCTGGTCTCAGTGGGAAAGGGTGTGCCTAATCCAGCAGAGACTAGATGTGTCAATGTGAGGGGATACCCAGGGGCGGGGTCCCACCCTCTGAGAAGCGAAAGGGAGGGGTAATGGAGGAAGGACTCTGTGAAGGGGAAATGGGAGGGGTAGCATTTAAGATGTAAATAAATAAATAAATAAATAAATAAATATTTTTTGTTAGTATCATGAAACTGGGAAATCTGATTTAGAAAGGTAAAATGAATTGAATAGTTCATTTCAAATATTATAGTTAAACTTATGGCTAGAATGTAAACTTGAAAACCTTATAAGAATAAATACAGTAAGTATGTAGAAGACCTATGGGATAGAACTGTCTTTCTTTGGTGTGCACCATGTAAATTGGATTTAGTGTAAAACATGATTAATATGGAATCAGATTCTTTTTACCAAGAACAAGACAAGAGAACTAGATCCTTGCCTCCAGCCTTATTCCTCATCTTATCCTTTGCCTCACCTGCCAAAAGACAAGGTAGTCTCCCCTGTAAACCCTGTCTACTCTGGCCAGGTTCAACTAATGATCTTTCTTCTGCCTTTCCACTTTCTGGTTCTAGTCCCCTAGACATATCCTCAGTTTAGTCGACCATCTCCTGTCACCTCCCTTTCCTCCACACACCCCCCACCTGTTCCAAAATGAATAAGTAGATCCTCTCCTCCAGCCTTCCCTTTTCAGCCTATCCTTTCATCTCAGCTGCCAACATCCAAAGTACTGTTTCCCTGGAAATCCACAGGCCAAGTCAGCCAAAGAATTAGATATGTGATCTTCATTCTTTTTCCTGTCTTCCAATTTTAATTCTCCGGCTTCATTCCTAGACCAGTAGCAAGCAACAGCCAGGGATTATCTTCCCTCACATTTTATATTTCCTGTGAATTTCATAGACCCTTGTAGCAGATTTAACTTTCCTTCGTCTTGTGTATCCTTTCCTGTCTCAACCTTTCTTTATTTTCTTTTTATTCTTTCTTGTTATTTGTTTCTCTCTTGCTTGCTTTACATAGGGTTTCCTTGTATAGCACTGGTTATCCTGGAACTCCCTTTGTAGACCAGGCTGTTTTCTAATTTAGAGATCCGTGTACCTCTGCCTCCAGAGTACTGGGATTAAAAACATGTACCACCAACCACTCCCACCCAGCAATTTTTTCAGGATATTTTTCTGTAAGTCACTGTTTACATCTTCGCAACTCTTCTTATTTTGTCTTGTGTGTTTTTTCTTTGGCTGTTTTTCTACTAAGTCACCTTTTTTGTACTATTCAGTTTTGTTTTTATTTTGTCTTATTTGTATTATTTTTCCTTCATATTAGATCCCTGTTTGTTTTCTAGTGAGCAAAAGCAAGAATGGGTACAGTTTTGGGTAGATGAGAGGTGGAAACAATCTGGAAGGAGTTGGGAGAAGGGGTACCATGATGAGACTATCTTGTGTAAAAAATTATTTAAAAATGTAACACAGTATATTTGAATACACTTGATATGGAAGTACCTCTGAAGGAGATGAGTTCATAAAGAAGAGGATACTTTCATCACCATCTGAAGATATCATTTGTTAGGTTGATTAGAACACAGCTGATGTAAGGTCAGAAACAGTGACAGTAGAGCATACAGTTGTTGTTAGAAAAAAAGCAGTAGAAACACAGAGTAAAGCCAGTCCACCTCTGAGAGTCTTGCTATTTATAACACATGGAGATATTTATGTATATCTTCCAGGTTCTAAATGAAAGAAATTTTATACACCAATAATAGTTTCTTAATAAGAGATTTTATAATGATGCTGATGCTGATGCTGATGCTGATTATTATTATTATTATTATTATTATTATTATTATTTGTAGGGGTGCATGTGTATACATACATGTACATGCAATAGTAACTGTTGGAGGTAAGAGGACATCTTGCAGGATTTTTTTCTCTATAGTTGAACAAGGAGACTGGATCTCAAATTAGAAATGTTACCTGGCAAGTGTTTTTATATGCTGATTCATCTTTCTGGCCCCAGATAAAGAGCTGTATGTATACAAAGAAATTATACCTGTGCTTAAATTGGGTCAGTATGTTGAGTTTCAGAAATCTGGGAATTGTTACCAGCTATATTTTAAAAAATGTGGTTTCAAATTCCTTAGCTAGTTCTTATTTATATTTAGAGACTTTATAGTTTATTTGCCCTAGTACTTAGCCCAGCTGATACGTTTTTTAAATTAAACTTTTGGTCTTCAGTCCCTCTGTCTTTGTTTGGGTTTTACTTCTGTAAAGAGACAATGTGTCTAAGCACTCATAAAGGACAACATTTAACTGGGTTTGCCATACAGGTTCAGAGGTTCTGAGATTCAGTCCATTATGATCAAGGCATGGCAACATCCAGCCACACATGGTTCTGAAGGAGCTGAGAGTTCTACATCTTGATCTGAAGGCTGCTAGGAGAAGACTGTTTCCAGGAAGCTAGGTGGGCCTTAAATCCCACCTCCATTGTGATACACTTCCTTCAAATAGGCCACACCTTCTCTAACAAGGCCATACCCTTAGTAATGCCAGTTCCTGGGCTGAATATATTGATACCACCACATATATAAAGACTCCTCAAAGTATTCCACAACATAGAAACAGAAGGTACACTACCTAATTCATTCTATGATGCCATAGTTGGTCTGACACCTAAACCACATAAAGACCCAACTAAAAGAGACAACTTCAGACCACATTTTCTTATGAATATTGACACAAAACAGAACCCTTCCTTTATACAAATGATAAACAGGCTGAGAAAGAAATTAGGGAAACAACCCCCTTCAGTTATATAGTAGCACGGGAGAGATTCCGTTCAATGCTGCTACCACTGAAAACAATGAATCCATGAGCCAAGGAAAACAGATGGTGGCCTCTAGACAATAGTAAGAAAATACATTTACCCAGTGCCTTTACCAAAGAATTCATGCCTTCCCATGACTTAATATTTTGTGCCAGCAAGACCTGTCAGAATCATTGTCTCTAAGACTGAAAGACCTCATGTATTGTTCTTTGAAAATGAGAAGATTGTTAGAACAGCCATAAATACCAATACCTTCAATAACATCTGATGTAAGAACTTGAAGTATGTTTCTGTTAATTTGAGTCCTAGTCACTTATGTAAGTAAAATGTACAATCTTGTTACTTTACACCAGCTTTGATTCAATCAACAAGTTCATCTGAGGCAGTGTTGCCATAAACTAAAGACTGAGCCAGTGATAAAGGACTGACATACAGTTCAAACTAATGAAGAGATTTGTAAAAGTACATAATGAATTTCTGAATCATTTAACCACAACTAAATATAAACACTATACTCAATGAAAAGTTAAAACTACAGGAACTAACTTGAACTTTTAGGATTAAAAATATTGAAAAATTTGCTGTAACAAAAATGATATTTAAATGGGCATCTGGATAATCTGTAAAGTTTATCTACAGCAGGGTTTACCCTACAAGATTTAAAACCCCAGGAACAGCTGTGTGTATATCCTCAGTTGGAAAGGTTGCAAATTTAGAGACCCAGCACCTCTAGGAGCCATATTGTCTCTTCTAACCTTCCCCCATGGTAAGCCTTCACTCAGATTTTTTTAAACAAGCTGTGTTTGCTACTACAGTCTTCTTACAAAGTGTCTTTCTCTTCATAGTTGTGCATCCATAGTATCTACTTTCTAGATCTTTATTTATTTATTTTTTAAAACCCACTCCCCATATCTCACAGCTGAATGTAATCTCTTTACTTCAGCACTTATCTGTGCCTCTCATGGTATTTATCACACTCTTCTTTGTGGGCTGGTTATTTTTGAGCATTTTTTTACTTCCCAGACTAGACTATAGATTTTTCAGCTTTTCGAGTGTTCTTGGAAAGTGTGAAAGGGCAGAAAACGGCATATGGTGTGATAGCACTGAGTGTGATACAGCCATTGAGTCTGAGAAATGCTGGAGAGCTGAAAAACATGAACATGCTGAAAAAAATTCAAGCTGAATAGAGGCATTGATAGCATCTTAGCCTTTGTCATTTCTCGGGAGTCCTGTAGCCACATGCGGATAATCATCTCTCAGTTCAACAATTGTTATGAGCCTCGTTCCTGGCTTTCTGCTAGTTTCTCAAGTTTGGAGATAAACTTCAATGATCTATTTAAGTAAAAACTCTGCCAAAGTATCTTAAGCTTTTCTCAAGCCGAGTGAGCTGGCTAACTATAATCTCAAGCATACATTTAATGTGAAAATATAGAGAAAAAAAGGATGGAATCTGATTTATCCGAGTTTTCCTTACTTAGCATAGAGAATCCGAATATTTGAAAACACTTCCACATTGCATATAGGTAGATTATAGATAAACCAAATTGCAAATCATAATGTATATTTTTCTTCCATTTACTGTGCTTTATAGTACTACATGTATAAAGATAGGCTGTATTCAAATAAAAAAAATTAAAGCAACATTTTAAAAAATGTCATTGGTTATTTTATTTACATTCCAAATGTTATTATCCTATCTGGTTTCCCCTCCATAAACCCCCATATCCCATACCCCCCTACCCCCTACTTCTATGAGGGTACTCCCCTACCTACCCACCCACCTACTCCTGCCTCACCTCCCTAACATTGTCCTATGCTGGGGTATCAAGCCTTCACAAGACCAAGGGCCTCCCCTCTCAATGATGCCAGATAAGGCCATCCTCAGCTACACGTGCATCTGGATCAATGGGCCCCTCCATATGTATTCTTTGGTTGGTCATTTAGTCCCTGGGAGCTCTGGGAGGTCTTGTTGGTTGATATTGTTTTTCTGACTATGGGGGTTGCAAACCCCTTCAGCTCCTTCAGTTCTAACTTCTCCAAGGGGGTTTTAGCCTGAAAAGCATCTAACTGAATGACTATTGCAAGCCAACAGGTGGGCTCTCCGAAGCAAAACCATGAGCAATCACAGTCTGAAAGTACATCTGGACTAATCTTGCTTGGCCATTGTTAAGGAGTAACTCTGGGGTATGTGCCTGAGAAAAGCTATGTGGCTCTTCCTTGTACTTGGGTACAGCTTGGGTTGTTCAGCTGCAGATCAAGATCTCAGACCCCCCTTTTATCTTTAAATGGAGTCCTGTCCCATGATGGGATAGGTTTGGCCTCCCATTGTGACTTTTTAATGGCAAATATTGACTAACCTGTATTTCAGAGTTTAAATCTTATTTCTGTTTTATGATATTCAGATAATGTGAAGAATTAATCTACTATAAACAATAAATATAAATTTGGTTATTTTTATAACTCGATATTTAATCTGCATAATATTGAGCCTATATAATTCAGGGCCTAGCACATAAAAAGAATAGGGATTATTCCTGATAGGAGCACACTCAAGATATCTCATAACCTATTAATTAATAGTAGCTTTAAATTACATTCTAATTTACATTTAATACTATATACATTTAGATATACATTTAGGTAATTTTGTGATTTTAGGTAAGATAATGTAATGACGTACTGGTCATGACTCAATGGGTATTTAGAAAGAGTAGAAGAACCCTGTTTTCTAGGGCTACACACTAAAATATTTGTGAATGAACATCTATAGTATGATTAATCTATTTAGAATATTTTTGCAAAAAAATAAGCAAATGTGGCAGAATGGTAATAATTACTCTTTGATTATGATTTAATAGTTTGTTTGGATGGAAGGTCTAAAAGATTACTGTGTTCACATCAGCAATTCATACTTAAGGACAAAAGTAGGTGACACACTCAAGTACTGTCACTATTAAATTAATTACAATATTCTTGCTTTCCCTATCTCTTGGTCATTTGAGAATCATATCCAAGTTATATTGTTTTGTAGTAGAGTTAATATGTAGCATATATGTCACATTTATTAATTCCCAGTGATGTATATTCAAGTGAAAGTGTTGATTGTAGAGCACTCAATAATGCCTGTTAGATTTCAGAATAAATAAGAAAGAAAATTCAAATGAATGTCTTACATAAGAAACAGCAACTGTTCACTGTGGTCAGGGGATGCACTCTCTGTTTCAGAGTACATTCTTCTCCATATATTTGTTATATATCCAGAATTTTTATTAATATGATCCGAAATAGAGTATGCTACAATAGTATCTGGAGAAAGGCACAGATTCTTGCACTAAACCATTTAGTCACGCTTACCAAATGTTTATAACTTTATAAGCTTCATGCTTGACATTTATACTGGCCTTCCTTCAAAGATGGAATGAGTAACCTCTGATGAAATTATGTAAAGAAATAAATCTCCCTTAACTCCATGTGCTTTGCCATATAAACTAAAACAAAATAAGTAATTATTCCCATAAAAAAGTTGTGGTTCTCCTTATTTCCATGCCTGTGTTGTCATTCTACTAAAATATTGTCTTCTTTTTACCAAGTCTATAACAGATAGCACATTATTTGTGAATTAACCTGCAAATCTTAATTTTTTTTCTGTCATACCCAGGGAATTTTCATTTTGAATGTATTATTTAGCATACTCTTGAATTCATATGAACCTAAATATGATCTGAAAAATTTAAATAATTGTATATATTCATGACAATATAAGTCCTTACCTGGAAACATCAGATAACCTGTCTTGAACTAAAAACAAAACTAAATAAACAAATGATGTTGATAGGCCAGAAGTCAATTGCATTTTTAACTAAGTTGTTTGTTTCATTTTAGTTCTCATGAAATTTCTTAAAAAACACATTACCTTACAAAGCATTTATTTAATGAGTGCTCTTATTTTGTACGCCCAAATAGTCAAAAAGAGAAGTGCTAACATATTCCAATTTTATAAAAGAAAATTTAAATATCTTCACTCAAAAACAATATTCTGGCTAGTCGTTGATAATCATTTTCATTCTCAATCTGTAAAACCCAGAATATCTAGAAAAGTAAATTATGGATGCATTGCTCTTATAGATGACCATTTTATTTGCATAGAGAATATACTGGACAAGGCAATATGGAATCCTACAGAACATGGTGAATGGGTCAAATAAAGAGAAATGTTCAAGAAGCTACATATATTTATCAGATGTAGCAGCATATAGAAGATCACAGCAAGGAAAGAGAAGCAGCTGAGGAACTCTCTAGAACAGAGTTGGGATACTTCACAGGGTGTGTAGACACCCTTGCCAGACATAAAACAAGTGAGAATAGATTCAGAACATTCAGAAAAAAAATAAAAATCTAATTCTTTTCAGTTTCATGAGATTCCATTTGCCAATAGTTGCACTTCATGGAACTAAAAAGTTTCTGTAGGGCAAAGAACACGGCCAGTAAGAAAAAAAAAAAACATACAAATTGAGAATCTTCACTAACTCTACACTCAATGGAGGGCTACTATCCAAAATATAGAAAAGAACTCAAGAAGATAGACTCAAAGGGGGGAGAGGAATTATGGGACATATGGTGGGGGGGGGAACTGGGAAAGGGGAAAGCCTTTGGAATGTAAACATAGAATATAGAATATAAAAATTAAAAAAAAGAAAAAAATGAAAAAGTCAAATAACCTAATTAAATACTGGGGTACTGAGTTAAAATGAGAATTCAGAGGAATCTTGAATACCTGAGAATCACACTTATTATTAGGCATCACATTAAGCGTTTTGTTTTGTTTGATTTTTACTTTTGTTTTACAAATGTTTAACTTTAGCGGTAGTAGTTTTAAAATGCATTGAGTTGTATGTAACCTGCCTACTTGGCTCTATTATATTACTATAAGGATATCTTTGTTTTTGCATTTTTTCCTAAATGTAAGCATTTTTCTCTTATGTAAGCATTATGCTATTTTTAATTCTATATTAAATATTAGCATATTATTTTAATGTCATCCTATCTCTTGTGAGTATATAGTCTAATTGTATTTATATTTACTGTTTTGTTAATTGTTATCAGTAATCATATTTGATTGCTTTTTGTTTGTTTAGTTGGTTGGTTTGGTTCTCTTGGTTTTACAAGAGAGGATTTCTCTGTATAATAAATCTAGCTATACTTAAACTCTCTCTGTAGACCAGGCTGGCCTCAAACTCACAGAGATCCACTTGCCTCTGTTCCCTGAGTGTTGGGATCACAGGCATGTGCCATAACACCAGGCTTTTCATTACTGTTCTTAAACATAATATTTTGTATATTCACCTCAGTATTTTTAAATCCTAAGGCATATGTGGTATTTTAAATTCTCTTTTGAATAATTATGTCATATTACTGGTTCCATCATTTGTTGAATAAAGTCTTTGACACATTAAAAAATCAAAATGTTCAACATCCTTAGTTATTGGGGAAATGCAATCAAAAATACCCAAGATTCCACCTTACACCAATCAGAATTGTTAAGATGAAAAACTGAAGTGACAGCACATGTTGGTGAGGATGTAGGGAAATAAGAACACATCTCCATTGCTGGTAGGATTACAAAATGTTATAACCAATCTGGAAATCGATCTGATAGTTCTTTAGAAAATTAAATAGTTCTACCTGAAGACCCAGGTATACCCCTCCTGAGCATAGGCACATACATTGCTCTATCATACCACAAAGGCACATGTTCTTCTATGTTCATAGCAACCTTATTCATAATAACCAGAAGCTGGAAATAATCCTGATATCCCTCAATTGAAGAATGAATGCAGGAAATTGGTTCATTAACCCAATGAAATACTATTCAGTTATGAAAAAATGAGAACATTATGCATTTTGTAGGCAAATAGATGGAACTAAAATATATTATCCTGGGTGAAATAAACCAGATCTAAAAGGACATGTATGATATGTATTTGCTGGTAAGTAGATATTATCCCCCAAAATCAGAATAGTCATGATACAGCCCATAGACTGTAAGAAGTTTAACATGAAGAAAGGCCCATGTGATGATTTTTCAATCTCACCTAGAAGTGGGAACAAAATTATCATCGGAGGCAGATGGGGGGACCAGGGTGAGATAGGGGACAGAGAGGGAAAAGGGAGGCAGGATCAGCTATGGGGTAGGAGACAGGAGAGAAGCCCAGAAGGTAAGAAGAATGAATGGAAATATGCAGCTGAAGGTGTTGGGGGCCACAGGAAACTCTAGAAAGTACCAGACACCTTGGATGTGAGAGCCTCCGAGGATTCAATGTGAATGATCTTAGCCAAAACGCATAACAGTGGGGAGATGCCTGTTTGTAAAGCCATTTCTAGGAGAGGCTGTTTTACAGCAGATGTCCTGATACTTTGGCCTTATGGTTTTTACCTACCCTTTTCTTTGGTTTTCCCCGGAACAATGGTCAAAGGATCTGTGATAGGAATGTGTCTGATCCTGTTGGGTGCCACCCCATACTCCATTGATCTCTGTATTCTTTTCAGTTGTGGATTTCTGTAATGTTTCTCTGAAATTTTTACTTGCTACAAGTTCTCCATTTGTAAAGTTTCTTTGATGTGAGGTGCTCCCTGCACTTACATCTAATGATTAAGAGCTAAAAACCAGACGTGAATGGGACATATTTAGCTATAATGAAAAATAAAATTTGACGGTAAATAAATAGGTATAATCAGGAAGATTGGATTCGTTTTCATGTGGAATCTTATGGAAATTCTTGTTCATTCGAGATACAGAGTAATGACAGACTGTATTACTGTCTGTAAAAAAAATGATATTACCTAAGATTAATTTTCCCATGAGTGTGTTGGGATTACTTATAAATTATAAGTTATTCAAGAAACTGCACCATGTAATGCTTTGCTGCAGCCTGGTTGAGGACTTGGAAAAACATATTACTGATGTAAACTTTCAATTAACTGCATTACTGTCCTGAAAGTGTTTGCCACTTACTCTGGGAACAGCCTTAGAAATCACATTAGTTTTGTACTCTCTGCATTTTAAGAGCCCTTGTTTTCCCAGGCCTTGTGAGCACTCTCTTTTCTTGAGAATATGTTTCAGTCCAGAACATACAGCTAAGTAACAATTACCACCCCTTCTTCTGGTTCTTATATTCTTCTGTCATTTCTTCCTTAGGCCTATAATGTATGATATAAATGTCTAGTTATATATTTTCACATCTAGTTGAACCTGAGTTAGTGTTCAGATCACCCCCACATCTAAGCAAGACTGTTGGTAATTCTTTCTCAACAGCTTGTGTGGTAATTCATGACACTAACAGTAACACATGCTTGGGAAGGTTTTTTTTTTTTTTTGGTTTTTGGTTTTTGGTTTTTCAATACAGGGTTTTTCTGTGTAACTCTGGCTGTCCTGGAACTCATTTTGTAGACCAGGCTGGCCTCTAACTCAGAAATCCTCCTATTTCTTCCTCCCAAATGCTGGGATTAAAGGCATGCACCACCACTGCCCAACTTGGGAAGGTTTTCAAGTAATCCTGATTATTCATTATACAGGGAGCAGTACACACTGCACAGCATATTCAGTATTATGCTATTGTTTTACCCACTAGTTATGGCATGAAACCAATAGCAATGTACAAAATTAAGGGCATCAGAGATTTTTCAACCAAATCTTTTATGAGTCCTTGCAATGCCTTGTCTTTGGTTTGGTTTGGTTCTTTGATATATACACGTGACTTAATTTAAACTTTAAATTAGTTTTACTATTTTCCAGATGCTTGTCCAAATCTATAATATGCTTATACCTTAGCAATATAAACTGAAACTCTGATGGGCTATATGGAAAGATATATAGGAAGCCAATGGAAGGGAGCCAATGCCCTAATGTCTCAATCCCTTTGGCAGAGAGAAGATTTCAAACCAGACTTTATAATAAAGAAAGTAGATAGAGTATTTTTTAGCAAAACAGGAATAAATATAATCTTTGGAATAAACAGGCCAACACAAGCAGTAAAGACACTACCTAGTCAAGAGAACTTTTATTTCTTTATTTTTCTGTTTACTGTTCCCTAGGCCTTTACTGAGAGTGTGTTCTTCCAGGAAAGAGACAAGCCAAGGAAATAATTTTAACTCAGTATCCAGTCTACATAGATGTATATGATGTAAGACTCTGTGTAGGGGAATAAGTACCCTGCAGGGAAGACTTGAAGCCAATTCAACCAGACCCCTCCAGACAAGGATTTTATTCCCCTCTCTTTTCTCCTTCTGCTAAAGAGAATTAAGAGCCAGGTCCATTTATTATAACTCTCAATCTTGCCTTCACTCTAATTTGCTTTCTCCACATATATGGCTCTTAATAACCTATGTCAAGGCTGGAAGAAATTTATCTAAGTCTCTACTACCCCTTTTCTTCAACTCTTATTTTTCTGCCATGTTCTGTGAAGTTAACTGATCCTTGGATAGTACCTTTCTATATAAGTGATTTTAAGGAAGGAGAAAGAACTACAATTATCGCTCCTGAGATTTTAAAATGTTATGTGAAAGAAGGGAGAAAGAACTGGTAGGATAACTCATCAGGTAAAAGGCTTTGCTGTCAAAATTGAAAACTTGATTTTGATTCTCTGATTCCACGTGGTGAGGTGAGCGTACCAAGTGTTGAACATTGTTCCTCTGACTTCAACATGCCTACTGGTACTATAAACATAGCCAACTGCCTATGTTTGGGGAAGTTGTAGAATATATATACACATATATATGAACAAACACATGTACATATAAAATCTCCTTCTGAGCCTTATGTAGCAACATCACAGCAATATATAAAAATAGTTTGATTCATTATGAAACTCAGTCCATAACTAAGACCCTTGCAAAGAAAGGTTTGCTCCAACACTAATGCTAACAGCACTTGTATGCTTCCTTAAACCTTTAAACTGCTATTTTCATAGTTTTCCAGATGTTTATCCAATAAAAACAAAACAAAACAAAACAAAACAAACAAACAAACAAAAAAAAATGGGTAGGTGACTCCCAGAGATCACATCACTGAAAAGTTTTATCTGATCATGAATAAAACCTTCACAGAATTTGAATCATGGACCGCCCTGAAAACATTAAAAATTACCCAATTTTAAAATAGAGTTAAGTATGATAGGCATAGATCAGAGTTCAGATGGTCCTGCTAAATTGTATAGATTCCATTATCTTGAAACAAAAATCATACCTAGTACATATGAGCAATAGTATAAATAGAGGCTTCAAAAGATGGCAGAATAACGTGCTCCCAGAAATGTAATTATAATTTTGTCAGTAAAACAGTAAAGTAATCAAAAAACTGTGGGCCAAAAAATTTTTCCTTTTTTTTTTTTCTTTTTTGTGAGGCACTTACATAATGTCTACCTTTTCTGGCACTGGCACATAGTAGGCTTTTCTCAAGTATGCTCCATTTCTTACATTTTTTTCTCTTGGTGCATGGTTAAAAAATTCCTGCCAGTCGTTATATGTATATGTAAATGTATATGTATATGTATATGTATATGTATGTATTAGTCTGGATTCTCTAGAGTTACAGAACGTATGGGCAGTCTCTATGTAGTTAGGGAATTTGTCGATGACTTACAGTCTGTAGTCTAACTCCCCAACAGTAGTCAGCAGCAGCTGTGGATGAAGTCCAAGGATCTTGCAGTTGCTCAGTCCCATGAAGCAAGCTGGCAAGGAAGAATGAGTCTTCCTTCTTTCAATGTCCTTATATATGTCTCCAGTAGAAGGTGTAGCCCAGACTAAAGGTGTGTGTATCCATGCCTTTAATCCCAGATGAACTTGAACTAGAATCCATAGCCATAATCTGGGATTAAAGGTATATATCTCCACACCTTTAATCCCAGATGACCTTGAACTGGAATCCATGCTTCAAGATCTCCATGCTAAGTCCAGGTCAGAAACTTATATCTCTGAGCCTCCAGATTAGGATCATAGGTGAGCCTTCCAATTCTAGATTGTAGTTCATTCCACATATAGTCAAGTTGACAACCAGGAATAGCCACTACAATGTATATATATGTATATATATATATATATATATATACACACACACACACACACATACATACACATATATGTATATATATATGTACATATATATACACATATATAAAATTATAATGTATTCACATTAGATATCTAGTAAATTTATAGACTTAAATGTCTCAGGATGGAAACCCATGTTATAGCCAGATTTTTGCTTATCTTTTACATATTAAACTTACAAACGCACTGATTTTAAAGAACAAAGGAAGAACACAATTACAATTATCACTCCTGAGACTTTAAAACATGAGAAGAAGGGAGAAAGAACTGGCATTAAAACTCAGCAGGTAAAAGGCTTTGCTGTCAAACTTGACAGCTCGATTTTGATTCTCTGATTTCACATGGCGAGATAATGCAAACGCTTGAAGGTTGTCCTTCTTACTTCTACATGTATACTGCTACCTTAAACATGGTGAATAGCCTATGTTTGGGGAAGATGTAGAACCTCATAGAGAATAAGTAGTTTTGTTGGGTGCCTATGAAACAGCCTTCTAACTAATTTTGTCTATGCCCTGAGATTACTTCTCATTGTCCCTTTGGTTAGAGAATTTTCTTTTTGCAGTGGAAACTTTTAACTGTTGATAGATATGACCAGATGTTCAAGGTGATAAGAATGAGTGATGGTGGAATGCTTAGCCATAAATAAGACCTCCCGTGGCGCATTAAACATTATGGATGAAAGAACAGAAAGGATCTAAGAACTGGAGAAAGAGTCTGGGTGTTGTGGAATGCTTCCTTCCACCCATACCATAGCTATTGAATTCTTGAACACATAATAACTCTCATTTCCTATATCAGACATTCAAAAGATTGGTTAGGCCATTCTCATATAACAGATAGAAAGGTGCTACTTGAAGTGGGACTCCTCCTAAATTATGTAATGGAAACCTTAAATTTACTGGGAATAAGAAAGACAATTTTTTTCTTTTGCATATACCCAGGTATGATGTCTATGAGTATGTAACCAACTCCAATGAAATATCAT
The DNA here is from genome assembly GCA_964023405.1 of Apodemus agrarius. Taxonomy (NCBI): domain Eukaryota; kingdom Metazoa; phylum Chordata; class Mammalia; order Rodentia; family Muridae; genus Apodemus; species Apodemus agrarius. The sequence goes on from OZ030022.1 coordinate 56,551,095, forward strand.
TGTCTCACTCACAATAAGAATAATAAAGAAAGAAACAATGCCCATGGAATCAGAAGGTGGACTATTTTGGAAGAGGAAGGATATGATGATCAGCAGAACTGTGAAGTAGACAAAAGTGGATAATGGAGAGTAATTAGGTGCAAAATACATTGTATGTATATATAGAAATGTCAAAACTAAACCCGTTCTTATTCATAATTAAATATGCTAATAAAATGATAGTAACAATAGTAATTGATAAAAATAAAACAAAATTGTTTAAACCTTATTTAAACATTTAGGTTAGTGCAAGCATCTCTGTAGCCCTTGCACCTCTCATCCGTCAAGTGACTTATTTTCTTCAGAATGATCTATTACCTTTCTCTAATCCCTCTTCATGAGTGTCTCCTATCATTCTGTAACAAATTCTGTCCCCTCCAGTTACACTGTATGGATATCATCTAAGTTATTCTTATATAGATCACAAAGGAACCACAGAGCTAAGGAGGAGCCAAGGATATATCTCATTCCAGTAATGCAGAACATAAAATGAAACCTAAATATAAAAAGATGTAATATTTTGTGATTGTTGCAATTTTGTAAGTTAATAATACCCCTTCAGAATAATTTATTAGAAGATGAAATTTTAATTGGAGAAAATCTTATGTATGCACATGCATATTTGTAACCAGAAAAGCCAACTTTAGTGTTCATATGGATGTGTAACAAAGCCAAAGGTTATCAAGGCAATTTTGAAGGAAAATATGGTGAAGACTTTCTCTGCCAGACTTCAAGATATATAATACTTCTGTGGTTTTAAAATAGGATGGTTTTATATGAGATTAAACAAATAGATCAATTGAACAGAACAGAAAACTGAAGCGTCACACATAAATATGTCATTGAGGTGTATAAATCAGTTGGGAAGAGGACAAACTATTTAATAAATCATATTGAAATAATTAGTTATCTTTATGGAGTACAATAAATTTAGCATCCTACTTCATAATGTGTATGAAATCAAACTCCATACTGAATAATGATCTAAATGTAAGAAGCAATTTTACAGCACACATAAAATGAATTAATTACAAAAGAAATCACAGGCATGCTTATAGTTAATACTTTGTAACACAATGATGGCAATATATAAAGCATATAATTGGACACACAAATTAAATCAGAAAGTTAAAATATATTGCCAGAGTATTTATATATTGATGTAATACTGAATTTTTTATAATGTGCTTACAAAAACAAGGAACTCAAGCTCTGATATTCATCTTTTGGGGACTCTGTCTTCTCTTGACTGCCCCCTTTCTCTTTCTATCCTATCTGAGATAAGGTGAATAGTTTTTATTCTTTATTATGACCTCCGTACATTCCTGGACCAATCCTCCCTAACTGTGAACCACCCAAAGCCTTCCAGGAAGCCCTCTGTTCATTAATTAGAATAAGTTTTGATTTTGTGTTCCATTGTGGGATTAAAGACTCAGTGTGGCGTGAGACCAATTAAGCCCCATGTGGTAATCTAACATGAGTTATATACATAACATGAAACCTTTATGTATTTCTTGTTATTAACAAGATGGACTATTATTTTGTCACATGGTCACAGTCACTGCTCAGGAAGTTTGAATGGAAGTCAGAATACTAGGCAGACATTGCCCAGGGTGAACTTGAGTAACACATAGGGAAGAATAAACAACTTGACGAGTGATGAATTCACACACACACACACATACACACACACACACACACATACACACACACACACACACACACACACACACACAAACACAATACACCACAGGACACATGCTCCTCTATAGTCATACCAGCCTTATTTATAATAGCCAGAAGCTGGAAAGAACGCGGATGTTCTTCAACAGAGGAATGGATACAGAAATTGTGATATATTTACAAATTGAGTACTACTCAGCTATTAAAAATGATGGAGGCAAGGAGCCCCTCCAAGTGCCGATTACTCTGAGCAGACTTATTTATAATAGCCAGAAGCTGGAAAGAAACCAGATGTCCCTCAATGGAGGAATGGATACAGAAAATGTTGTATATTTACACAATGGAATACTACACAGCAAGTAAAAACAATGAATTCATGAAATTTTTAGGCAAATGGTTGGAACTGGAAAATATCATCCTAAGTGAGCTAACCCAATCACAAAAGAATACACATTGAATGCACTCACTGATCAGTGTATATTAATTAGCCTAGAAGCTCTAAATACTCAAGACAAAATTAACATATCAAATGGTTCCCAAGAAGAATGAAGGACATGTTCCTGGTCCTGGAAAGGCTTGATCCAGCATTGTAGGGGAGTACCAAACAGAAATGAATGAGGGTGATTGGGGAAGGGGCAGAGGGAAGAGGGCTTATGGGACTTATGGGAAGGGGGGAACCAGGAAAGGGGAAAGCATTTGGAATGTAAACAAAGGATATAGAAAAGAAAAAAGACTTGGTTACCTCACTTAGTATGATGTTCTCCAGCTCCATCCATTTCTCTAAGAATTTCATGAATTCATTGTTTCTAATGGCTGAATAGTATTCCATTGTTTATATATACCACATTTTTTGTATCCATTCCTCTGTTGAGGGACATCTGGGTTCTTTCCAGCTTCTGGCTATTATATATAAGCCTGCTATGAACATAGTGGAGCATGTATCCTTATTGCATGCTGGGGAATCTTCTGGGTATATTCCCAGGAGTGGTATGGCTGGGTCCTCCGGAAGTATCATGTCCAGTTTTCTGAGGAACAGCCAGACTGATTTCCAGAGTGGTTGTACCATATTGCAGTCCCACCAGCAGTGGAGGAGTGTTCCTCTTTCTCCACATTCTCGCCAACACCTGATGTCTTCTGAGTTTTTAATCTTAGCCATTCTGACTGGTGTGAGGTGAAATCTCAGGGTTGTTTTGATTTGCATTTCTCTAATGACTAATGATGTTGAAAAAATGATGAATTTATGACATTCTTAAGCAAATGGATGGAACTAGAAAATAACATTCTGAGTGAAGTAACCCAATCACAAAAGAACACACATAGTATGCACTCACTGATAAGTGGATATTAGCCCCAAAGTTCAGAACACCTGAGATATAATTCACAGACCACATGAAGCTCAAGAAGAAGGAAGACCAAAGTGTGGGTGCTTTGGTTCTTCTGAGATGGGGAACAAAATACTCACAGAAGTAAATATGGAGATAAAGTATGGAGCAAAGACTAAAGGAAAGGTCATCCAGAGACAGTCCCACATGAGGATTCATCCCACATACATTCAGCAAACCCCAATACTATTGTGGATGCCAAGAAATGTTTGCTGAAAGGAACCTGATATGGCTTTCTCCTGAGATGCACTGCCAGAGCCTTACAAATACAGAGGTAGATTCTCACAGCCAACCATTGGACTGAACTCAGGGTCCCCAATTCAGGAGCTAAAGAAAGGACTGAAGGAGCTGAAGGGGTTTGCAACCTCATAGGAAGGTCCACAATATCAACCAACCAGATCCCCAGAGCTCCCAGGGACTAAGCCATTAACGAAGGAGTACACATGGCTTCAGCTGCATATATAGAGGAGTAGTGCCTATTCAGGTATCAATGTGAGGAGAGGTCCTTGGTCCTATGATGGTTGATAGATGCCCCAGAGTAGGGTAATTGAGGGCAGGAAGGTGGGAGTTGGGTGCATGGAGGAACACACTTATAGAAGCAGGAGGAGGGAGGATGGTATAGTGGGTTTCCAGGAGGTGGGAAGAAACCAGGAAAGGCGATATTTGAAATGTAAAAAAAGAAAATATCCAATGAAAATATAAATAAAAAGAATTCCAAATACAACAATGCATTTTTATTGTTTTGTTAAGGATGTCACTATTTCAGTTGATTCAATAATATGATTCACTGCGGCAAATTGTGTCAGTGCACCAAATATGAAAATGACCTTTAAATAATTGTTACATATAATTAGATATTGAATTTACCATATTTCTTCATAGGCATAACTTAATAGTAAGACATTATTTAAAGACAAGAAACACTCAGGTATTTTTAGCTAATAAACTGACTATAATAATTACTCATCTTTTTGATAAATATGAAAAATTTTAAAATCCTTGAATGTCACCATCTCATAATCTAAGCTGCAGGTATTTAGCAAAAAGATAATGATGGATACATTTTCTGTAATTTTTTATAGAGAACAACTTTCAGTCATCTTGCAACCCCATGACCTTAGGAATCTATGTGTCAAATAACAAAATTCATGTTAAAACTGATTCTTAGAATATCAGATTGTACCAAATGTCTCCCAATCAAGTGTACTTGTGGTAGTTTTTTTATTTTTTGGGTTTTTTTTTTTGGTTTTTTGGTTAAAAAAAGTATTGCTTGCTTCTTTGTGTTCTGAGTTATGTAATCATGACTTCATCTATCCATTGAATCAAACTATGAATTCAACAATGCTCTTTTTAATGTCTAATTTTCCTTACAAATACCTTAAGTTGTTATGATCATTTGCTACCAATATTCTATAAATTACATGTTTCTCAGTTTGTTAAATAATGTGGAAACATTTTCATAGATTATATTTCATGATATATTAGTAAAGTTTGCGTATTCAGTTAATTAATTTTATTTTTAAGCATTTCACAATTAAAATTATATGTTGGAGTGTTTCCATATTTAAGATGTATAAACCTGAGGAGACAGATGGCAAAATATGTCAGATAAACAGAATACAATGAATAATTCAAGAAAAGTTGCTAATCGTACACTTGTCCACTACCCTAGTTCAATCTGCTCCTGTCTACACTGACAGGAAAACTGAAGAAAATGTTAATTAGAAAAATGCTATTTTTCATTTTCTTTGAGAAACATTCCTGATCTTAGTAAAACTGATGTATCTCTTATTTTATAATTTTTGTAACAAAGATCATAAATACTTTATAACCCACCATGATGACATGTACTGTATATTATGTTGCATAAGCTAGACAACATTTGGTATAGCTCATTTTTCAAAGTTTCTTAGGATTCTATTAACATTGGCAGTTTAATATCTCAAGTATAAAATATACACTAAACAAAACTACTTGGTGGAGTGAACACTAAATATATTAAACAAAGTTAGCATAATAATAAACAATCTGAGTTTATGAAAATAAAATATTTTGAATATACAGGTCATTGTTTTCTGTCTTGAGAGGTATAATTGACAAAAATATGTTTCTATTTTACTTTTGAAAACACTTTTTGAGGGGTAGAGTGATATTATAGCACTTGTAGACCCTGGTTGCTATGCAGAGGACTGACATGCAGTGCTTAGCACCTAAGTCAGGTACTTCAAACTCATTACTTCACCTCCAGGGGAATTGATGCCACCTTTTGGCAGATACAGGGAACTGCACAACACACACCTACACAGATACCAACACATACACATGAAAAAACTCACACAGTAGCATAATGTGTATTTGAGATCTGTTTCAAGCAATGTACTTGCAATGAGCAATTCTTGGCTTCTCACTGAATCATAGCAGTGAGAAATGTGTAACCCCATTCATGGAAATGCAAGGATACAAAACAGAAAGCTTATTAATAAATTATGAATGATTATAAAAATGGGGAAAATTGGGGCATTGAGATTTCTTAGGTTATAAAGGTGCTTGTTTGCTGAATGACATGAGTTTGACCTCTTAAGCTCTCATGGTAAAAAGTATGTGCTGACCTCCACCTATATATGCTGTGCCAGGGCATACAGGAATGGACACTCACACACATATACACAAAAGTATATAAATATAAAACCTAAAGTAAATGTAAACATAATATATATAGAAACTTGAAACATACAATATATAGAGAGGGTGAAAAACCATAAAGCAAAAAATTCACATTTCAGAAAAGAAACAAAAGCAAAAATAAAAAAAGAAAGCTGGGGTCACTAGGTAAATATCAACTCTTACTTATTGCTGTGACCCAGAGGAGGACCATTTTCCTATTCTGGAAAGGCAACAAAGCATGAACCAGACTGGCTTTCTATTCTTCTCCTTGTGCCATAGAAAGTAGTGTTTGGCTCAAATATTGAAAACTGCAGATCTAGAGGGTGACTTAATCACAGAGTGAGGAGCTTTCTATCTTCTTTAAATTGGCAGAATATGAGAATCTGACTCTTATGTTTACTTTCATAAGTGTGACACAATCCCATAAAATATCCCCCAACACACACATAGAAACACGCGCGTACACACACACACACACACACACACACACATCTCAAACCCCAAAGCTACTTACCTTCATCCTTACTTGAATTATATTAGAGGGACGTGCTTAGTCATCAACTTATTGATGTATGCATAGTGAAAAATGGCTGAGTTTTCTAACTGTTTAAAACTACACACCATGAAGACGGTTCCTCTAGTGATTTGCTAACCTACAACAACAAGTTACCTCATTGGGGTTGGGGGATGATTTCAAACCACATTTTACAGCTCTGGATGCAAACATATGAACTGCTTTCCCCCTGCAAAGTCTAGAAGAACACTCTTGCTTTTTCTTATTTCTACATCTAGAGAAATCTTATGTGATTGACAGAGAATCTTATGAAAAAGGCAAGGAAGAAAATGTGAACATTAATGCAAAAACAGCTCAATAGTGCAGACAAAGAAAACAGATGTCTGTCAGAATAAATTGTATAAAATTTCATGTATCAAACATATTATTTTTTAAGCTAGTAATACAGATTACCCAGAGATTTATGACAAATTTGGTGAATGGTAAAAGACATCTGTACCTACCAAAACTTGTACTCTCTTCCTTTTTCACATGAAAGTCACTCAATCACATATTGATGCTTTCTGTGTTTCTTTTTTAAACAAAATACAAGACATCTTTACAAAATCAGATCAAAGTGTGCCGACAAACATTGCATAATATAAAACCATGAATGGTTTTATATTCATTTTAAGATCATAATAGAAAATAGGCCTGTCATATCATTTATCATTTGCTTTCATAGCAATATCTTGTTTCACTTTCTGTTGGAAAGTATCAAAAACATAAAATAGTAAATGCAGAACCATGCATCTGTGAGGAATTCATGCAATTGGTTTTGATGAGAAATAAAAATGATCATACAGAATATTCTTTCCAGTTTCATATTTTAGAAAGCCTAATCTCAAATGTATAATTCCAGGTTCTGACTTGTACTCATCTTGGTTACTTCAAATAAGATTTGTACCCTGTACCATATCTCAAAATTTATACTAGCTCCACTTGAATAAATATATGAAAGTCAGGGGTTTAGAACATTGATCTTTACCCAACTTTGGCTCCTAATACATGCACACACTGATAATCCATGCCATCATATTTTTTCAGTTCATAACATGCAAAATAATGTCTAGATTACCTGTGAAAAAATTAAGGAATTTACCCAGTTACAGTGTATGGCATCATCATTAAAATGCCTCATTTTATCTTACGATGTGTATAAATGGTCATAATATAAGTACTGAGACTTATATCAGTAAATGCATAGTAGTTGGGAGCACAGTTATAAAAAGTACAAGTACTTACTGGGACACTGTCTACTCTAAAATGACTTCTAAAATATAGGTAGCTGTCATGTCCCCAAAGTGAATTTCATTAGCCTTAGCTTAATAAGAATACTTTTATGTACTTTCATAGGAATTGCAAGTCTTTTCATGCCTAACTTAACGTTTCCCCTTCATGCATTTGTCTTTGGGGTATGGCTCAATGATATCATAATAAGGAATCACAAAGTGCAGCAGGTGATCTTGGTCCCTCACATATATTTCTTTAACAACAGAGTCATCAGAGATGTGATATCACATCAATACATCTTGTAAATGTTGTTGAATATTGTATTTCATAATACAAATAAGCATTCTAGGAAATTAATTTAACTAAGGAAGTTTTGACAGCTAAATACTGATATTCTAGTTGAACAATTTGCTCAAGGTTTTTACTGGCAAAATGAAAGGATTTAAGCAGATATTCAATCAATTTCCTGTCCTACTTAAAGGCGTACCTGTTATCTTTATCCTGTTTATAATTATATGCACTTATTATTTTGTAGGAATTGGCAAAGACTATATATGGAGTACCATTTAATTTTCAATGCCTATTTGATATATTTAGAGTCTCATTAAATACTTTTTTAATGGACAAATGACTTATAGCTGTTAAAGTTGCATCCTCATGTTTATAATATACATTGTAGTAATTTAATGCATTTATTACTGTGTGGCTTATTTTAATTACTGAATTGTATTTGCTTTCCCTTAAAACATTTTGGAGTGCATAATGATGAATTAGGGAAATATAATATTTTTATGATGGTTGCTTGATAAATTATTAAGCAAAGACTTTTAGCACACCTGTACAAATTCACTTGAAACCAGAAAATATAGAGCTGTTTTCCTAGTAGAAAAGTTGCATGGTGCTAAAACAGAAATTATCTCCATTATATTTTATTTCCAGATGGTACTGAGTTACAAAAGTTGACTCCCATTAAATTATTGTGAAAATGCGTGCTCTTTAAAAATAGATCTGCATAAATATACTTCTGAAACTGAAGGAACTGAGCTTGCACTATTAACACAATATAAATTATACAACTAGGAGTTTAGTTCAAATTAAATATTCAAGATTTTATTTTCTTTGGGCCATTAAAACAAAACAAAGAAAGAGATCTTGTCTAAGAGAGCATGCATTTTGCGGGGAAAAATCAGCCTGTTAAGCAAAAGAATATTATTTTGAGAATGCGGAAAAGTTGGTTGTTAAAGCAATATCAATCACTAGAAACATATTTTAAAAATTTGTGTATCTGTTCTTGCCCTTCCCATCATTTGTGTTTTATGCGTGTTTGTGAGTGTACATGCTTGTGTGCTTCTGTTTGAGTGAGAGTAAGATTTTATTTTTTAACTTTTAACCATTCTGGAAATCAATGTGGTGGTTCCTCAGAAAATTGGAAATAGTTCTTCCTGAAGACCCAGCTATACCACTTCTGGGCATATAACTAAAAGATGCTCCACCATATCACAAAGACCTGTGATCCACTATGTTCACAGATGCCTTATTAGTTATAGCTACAAACTGGAAGCAACACAGTTACCCCTAACCAAATAGGGGCTTTGTGGATAGACAACTGGGAAGGGGAATAACATTTGAAATGTAAATAAATAAAATGACAAAAAAGAATATAAAAGAAGAATTGATAAAGAAAATGTTCATCCTTTACACAATAGGATACTATTTATCTATTAAAAACTAGGACATCATGAACATTACAGGCAAATAGATGAAACTAGAAAATGTCATACTGAGTCAGGTAATTCAGACCCAACAAGACAGGCATGGTATATACTCACTGGTAACTGGATATTAGACAAGTATAGGATACAGATTGTAAGAAGTTTAACAAGGGGGAAGGTTGAAGTGAGGATGCTTCAATTCCACTTTGAAGAGGGAATAAAATAATCATGGAAGGCAGAGAGAGGGCTGGAACTTAGTAGGTTGGGCAGGGAGGGGAAATCGGGGTGGGGCAATGTATAGGGGAGAAAGGAGAGAAGCCCAGAGGGCCAGGAGAATAAGCAGAAATATGCAGTTTCGTGGGGTACGGGGTGGGATAACATCTACAAAGTCCCAGAGACCTGGGATGTGTGATGTTACTAGGTCTCAGTGGGGGTGACAGTCACTGAAATTCCAATAGTGGGGTGATGTGACCTGAAGAGACCACCTCTAGTATAAAAACAGTAGTAAAAAATCCCAGTGGAGGGATGTGGTCACCAACCCACCTTCAAAATTTTTAACTCAGAATTGTTTGTCTAAAATAAATGCAGGGACAAAAATGGAGCAGAGACTGAAGGACAGGCCATCCAGGGACCTGTCTGATGTCTGGACTTTCCTTGGGTGAGGAACAAACCCTGATACTATTACTCATGTTATATTGTGACTGCAGACAAGAGCTTAGCATGGCTATCCTCTGAGAATCTCTACCAGCAGCTGACTGAAAAAGATGTAGATACTTAGAACCAACCATTGGACAGAGGTGGGAAACCCCATAGTAGCCTTAGGGGAAGGATTGAAGGAAATGAAGGGGATGACAACCATGTAGGAGGATTAACAGTACCAACTAACCTGGACTCATGGAGAGCTACCAGGGACTAAGCTATCACCCAAAGAGGGCAGGTCCATGTCTCCTGGCACATATGTAGCAGAGAACTGCCTTGTCTGCCTAAATCCTGTAGAGACTCTATAAAGGGGATATCTTGGATGGAGGGAGGGGGAATACCCTCTCAGTGGTAAATAGGAGGAGGAATGTTGTGAAGAACTCTGGGATTGGGCACTGGGAGGGAGATGATATTTAGAATATAAATTAATACAATGATTAATTAAAAATAATAATAATAATAAAATTTTGTATTGATTCTTTGTCAGTTTCACATCATGCAACCCAGTCCCACTCATCACCTGTCCCCTCATATCTTCCCTCCCCTCTTGCAAACCTCCAACAAATAAAACACACAGAAACAATAACAAGCACTACCACTACCACTGTTACCAGAGCCTGGAGAATATCTTATTGTAGAAGATGTAGTGTACTACAGTATGGCCTACAGTATGTCCCTTGATCTATACTTCTTCATATGCAAGTATTTATTGCAATGAGTCATTGGTCTGGTTCAAGATTCTTGGCTTCTGTGATACTATCAATATTGGAACCTCATTGGGATTTTCCCCTGTTACCCTGTGGTTTCCCTGTGTCATGGAGATTCTGAAGTTTTGAAACCATAGGAGTGGTCCTTTCATATATGTCCATCATTCAAAGATGATTCAGATTTACGGTTGGATCAATTCAGAGCCCTGGATCTAGGCCTGGTTGGGAACTGAGCTGGTTATCCCATGAGCTAGGTCTCCCTTCTCCATGGCACCAGGGTGAGCTTTCCAAAATCATCTGGAGGGTCAGCTCTCCTGCTCTCATGTCCTCTGGCTGGCTCACCCACACTCATGCCTCCCGAGCCAGCTCCATTGTCCTGGCCAGTCAAGGTTCAGTGCCTACTCAGAGATAGAAATTTTTAAAAGAAAATGATACCTTGTATCTGTGAGTACATAAGAAAGATGTAGAAGTAGTTGGAAGGAGGGAGGCAAAATGATGTTAATCCCACACACTTATATGAACTGGAAGAAAAACTGTGGAATGTGAAATGTACATTCCTGGATGGAGCCTTTTAAATACTACCACGGTTCTCTTCTTGAGAAAATTATTCCTTTATGGAGTAAAGTAAAATAGTAACAAAAATTTAAACTCTATTTTTCTGTTTTTTTTATTAAAAATAGAGTCATCTTTTTTTTAAATTTTTATTTTCTATATTCTATATTTACATTCCAAAGGCTTTCCCCTTTCCCAGTCCCCCCCCACCATACGTCCCATAATTCCATAGTTCCCCTCTTTGCACTCTTCCCAGTTTTCCACCCTCTATTTTCCCTCTTCCCTAGATCCATGCTTCCTCCATTTCCTCATCAGAAAAGAAGAGGCTTCCAAGAGACCAGAACCAAACACAAAGCCGGATACAATAATACAAGGTAAAAGCTTCATCTTGAAACTGAACAGGGCAACCCAATAGGAAGAAATTATTCATAAGAGCAGACAAAATAAACAGATACACACTCTGCTCTCACTCTTATGAGTCCCTCAAAATTACCAAACTAAGAGCACTGCGTACACGTACACAGGGGCCCCGTGCAGACCCATGCAGACCACATGTTTGCCAGTTTAGTCTCTTTAATACCATGAGTCCTACTTAGTTGATTTCCTAGACCAAGTTCTCCTGGTGTTCTTCATCCCCTCTGAATACTACAATCTTTCCCTCTTTCTTCATGGAGATATCCAATCTCCATTAGAAGACTGGATGAAGACTCTCTTTACAAATAATTCCTGGCAATGGGTTTATGCACCTACAATCATCTGCTGCTGGAGGAAGGGTCTTGAAAGATGACTGGATAAGACACCAATCTATGAATATAGCAGAATATGAACATCACTTTAAATAATTTCATCTTTTATTTCCAGTTCTGTTTCATTCTCCTTCAGGTCTCTGAGTATGCAGTCTGGGTTTCTGGCCATGCAGGCAGTGTAGGGCCTGGGCTCCCTCTTTTCTTCTGGGCCTCAAGTTAAACCAAAAATTGCTTGCTTGACTAATCCCACAGGTTCTTTGCCACCAATGAATGCCCCAGTATATCTCTCAGGCAGGACAGATTCTTGGTGGAGGGTTTTGTGAATGCATCGGTGTCTATATTTCTCTTTCCATAGCCTTCAGATTACTTTCTTCTGCCAAAGACACTGGAAAGTAGTAAACTGCCTAATTGGGAGATAATTTAAGAAGAGTGTTTAAGATTCTAATCCATGTCTCCAATTCTGTTGAAAAAGTCACACTTAGAACAAATTTGTAGAACAAATTTGTTTCACTTACTATGATAATAACAGACTGTAATATACTGCTATTTAAAACATATTTAAGTGTAATATATAATACTGGATGGACCCTGTTTTTTAAGACTCTAGCAAAACACTGGATAATTAACTCATCTATAGAGAAGATTTATTTTGAATCTGGTTTTTAACCAATTCCATTACTGTCTGACTGTTGCCTGAGTCCTCAGTCCTACCTAATGTCCTTCTTGGGGACAATGGGTGAGAAGGCACAATTCAATGGCTGAGATTCCTAGAGCAGATGAGAATAAGATAGCAAGCTCTTTTATTAATTATCAAGGAGCACCTTTTATATACACCACCAGCATCGCATTGGTCCCATGCAAGCATGTCCTTCAAGTGGCAGTTCCTAATTGTCTGTAACTGTGTCACCAATATCTAATTTCTCAGGCAAGCTTCAGTTTGGCCCTCATGTGGAAATTGCCTCAGTTGCTACCACAATCACTGTTTACCCATGCTTATGAGACAGTGCTACTGCCCTGGTGGTGGGGCCTTTTTCTTCCTCCTATATTTGGCATTTCTTGGGATCTAATGTCAATGGTACAGAGCACAGACTGAAGCAACATTTTTTTCCAATGTTTGGAATTTGAAACAAGAGGACAGTCTTGTTGGTTCAGTCTCTCTTGAAAGTATTCCTCTATTAAAATAAACACCTATAGTAGCCCTTGAATGTCAATTAGACAACGCTATAACATGACACCAGCCAGTTCTGAGGCTGAAGTGGGTTTGTTATTTTCCATTCTGCTTCTAAGTACATAAAAGAATATGGTCAGTTCTAAGGCATGAACAAAGTAGTCAAAGAACAATCAAAATATAAACAGAGTAGTTATAGAACAAAGCACAAACAAAGGTCCGGTGATTACTGTATTCAGGGTATTAACAAGACCCATCAAGATACAAAGAACACATTCCTTAGCTGTATTCATCTTGAGCCTACTTCCTTGTCCTAGTCCAACGTCAAACTCAGGCCAGATTCCTAGAAATGGGTACCAAGAGCTCTCCAAAAGACCTCCTACTATAAATATTTTACTAACTTTCAGTAGCACCATCCTAGGAACTGTAAGAGTCCGTTGGAAGACCCTCATTGAAAAATACCATAGAGACCTGGATTGCTGCAAACTGCAAGAGGTTTATTGTTCCAATGCTCGTGGGGGTCCCTCAGCACACAGGCAAGAGGAGACCCTGAGCTCACAAAACACACACCTTTTATGTACATTTTGGCAAGGAAGTCTAGGCAGCAGCCTCAGTTGGACAACCGTGCTTGGCTACCCTGAGTGACATTTAAAACTATTAACTCATATGGAGAGACTGCCTTGGTTATTCGGCCCAATCCTGCCCATCTTGACAGTTTTCCTGAAATTGTTCCTCTGCTAGGTCTTTTTCTTATCTGGCCTAACCACAGGCAGGGTGTTTTCCTGTCATGCCATTCCTTTATCTGGCATCATCCCAGGCAGGGTGGTTCCCCGTCAGGCCATTTAGTCATGTGTGGAGTTCTAAGTCCAGTCTGAGAGCGGGTCGCCATTTTAGGCTGAGGTGAGCCAGTCTGTTGGTTCTGACATGGCTCACACAGAACCACATCTACAAAGACCATTCTATTAAAAGAAAAATTACAGTTTAAAGTATGGTAGGAACTATTGCTTTTTTTTCCTGTGTAAAAGAAAACACCACATGTGAATCCCAGTTACTATTGCCTTTAAATTTGGGGAAAAAATATCTATTTCCCCACTCCTCCAAGTCTAATATTTTGGGCAAAATTATAGAACAGGAATAATTCTTATCAAAAGTTTTTCATTCTGCTTGTCTCAGAACAAAAGCAAAGAAACTCTATTTTTCATATTAGTTGACATTATTGTTGTTACCAGTGATAAATTAAATCATCAAATTTGAAGTCATTGTCTTCCTAAATGAAAGGTATTATAGAAACAGTAAAAAAGCAACTTCGACTTTCAGACATCTAAATTCCACCGATTTCTCCTAGACTCACCTCTTCTTGGTTCTCTTCTTTCATGAATCATGCCTATTACACTGTAGATATTAAGTGTACATCTAATAGTTTAGTGTTTCAGAGACTGTAGCCACCACTGATACATATTATAGAAAATATCTTCTTCCTTATAATTATTAAAATTACTGTTTAACCATTCATTTTATTAGTGTGTATATTTCTGTGTTGGAGAGAAGGTGAGTATAGCAGTGCATGTGTGAATGTTAGAGGGCAAGACTGATTTGATTATCTTTCTATCTTTATGTATGTTTTAGCGATCAAAGTCAGGTTGGCAGGCATGTGTGACAAGCACCTTTACCTAGTGAACCATCATCTCACTAGCCCCTCTTTCATGTAATAAATAGCAATCTTTTAAAATAATCCCATTCATTATTTTGTTTATGTGGGGTAGGAATGTGTGGATGTGACAGCATACATGTAGAGCTCATAGAATCCACATGTCTTTTTCTAGCATATAATCCCAAGGATTAAATTTTGATCATCAGGATTTATGACAAACATTCTATTCTGCTGAGCTACATACAGGTGCTGCAAACTCTTAAGTAACAAAGTTTAAAATAATGTTTCTTAATTTTCCTAGAGGAAAAGTTCATTAGAGTGACTTCATAATTAGATAATTTGTATTGTATTTCTAGTGCATTATAAGTCATGTAGGGAAGAATTATTTGAAATTTTCTTAAATTATAATATTCACAAACTTATATTTAGTGATTGTTTCCTATAATATGGATCAAAATTTAACACCTAACCTTTCAGTGCTTTCTACTAAGCAGTTTTTCCTCTGATAAATAGTGTGATTCAAATTTTCATCAATATTTTCTAACTCTCTTATTGAAAATTTTATTAATATATAAACTATTCTATAGCACTGTTTTAAGGAACTCTATTTGCCTCAGAAATTTTTCATGTATTTCTGCCTCCTGCAATTTAGTTTACTTCTATCACTTTATTTTATTCCTTTGTCTGTTTCGTTACTTTCTGACCTGTGAATGTTTTGTGGGTTTTGAAAATGTCTAGGTTTTACCTATTATGTCCGATGCTGCCATATATTTTTGAATATGAAAGTTGATACATGTATTTATACATGTTAAAGCTATGGATGATTTGTAAATTGATATCTAGGAATTGAAATGTTGAGTCATAAAACTGTTCAGTGCATTGGACAGAAGTGTACGTTGGTTCCTGTTTTCCCACATCATAACTAAATACTGTATAATTCCTCTAATAGCATGATATGTGTACTTGTTCTATTTCCTCTTCTGTGTATTAAACAAAACATACACTTTCCTTAGTTACTTTGTCCACCAAATTCTCACACTATACTCTTTTCCATTTAGATGAAACTATGTTATGTTCTTGAAACTAGACTTATTTCCTATCACTTTTGTTCAATCATAATTGTGCCATAATTTTAAGTAAAATATATTCTTTTTTTTATTTTTTTTATTGTATATATTCTATATTTACAATTCATTTCCCTTTTTCTGGTTCCCCACCCCCAAAGGCCCCACATGTCCTTTTCCCTCCCCCTGCTCCCGCATCCACCCCCTCCCACTTTACTGTTCTTGTACTCTCCCACAATGATGTTTTGGTCCCTTCTAGCACCTTAAATAAAACTTGTATTTTTCATTTTGTTGCTATATTTTGCTTTGGGAGTTAGGATGTTGGTAGTAAAAACTGACCTAAATGTCATTATGTGGATACAGCTGATCTTGAATATATGTATGGTCATGCCTTTATATCCCAAGGGCTTTGATTACAGGCATGTTAAAGATACTATTTTTATATGGTCATGATAATATAATGCTGAACCTTATGCTTTCTAAGCAATAATTTCATAAACAGCTATAGCATGAGATATCTATTTGCTATCTGAAAACTTATATTATTCTGATTTAATCCCTACTTACCTTTGCTAGATCCTTACACAAGGTCAGATAAAACTAAAAGATGGAACTCATTCAATAATTTGAACAGAAGATATGCAGTATTGGCTTAAATACTAAAGGTATTTAATTTTGTATTAAATATTAACTTACTAAAGGTATTTAATGACATTGATTGTCATTCTCCAAAAACTATAGAAATTGAAATGTATAAATGAATACCTATATTTAACAAAATCACTTGTAACCATGTTGTTGAGATGTTCTTGAGAAAGAATTATCCTGAGTCACAAAAATTAGTTCTAGCCTCTGTTCAAGAGGTTATAACTAACTCACAGATTGCAGACAAATTGCTGTTGTATTGGCTGTTCTTGGAAGATATCCATTCTCTCTGGAACCAAAGATGTTGTTCACAGAAGGAAGTCTCATCAGAAATACTCTACAAATTCGTCTAAGGGCATGGCCTTGGGAGTTATCACCCACTGTTATCTGTGAGTGACATTTACCAGGGAGCTTTGTGTACTTCAAGAAAGGAGAGGGTTCAGGTAGTGCAGTGGTAGGATGCAGAAGTCTTAAAAGGTAAAACAACTTATTCCAATCTCCTCTTTCCAGAATACTTTACTGATAAATTTAGTGCTGTGGGTCCTGGTAAATCAATAAAGTATCTATATTTAATGTAAATTTTCACAGAACAGGCACAAAAGAATGGACTTTTGCCAAAAGGCTAGAGTTCTTGTTCTGGTGTTTCCTTTTCTTACAAACTTGGATCCTGTGAGTAGGCTTTAAAATGTCCACCATTGTTTCTGTTTCCATGTACTATTCTTATAAGAAACTATTCATGTTTATTTCACATGTATTTACTTTCAAAGAAATAGTCTCAAATAATGTAACTTTCAAATCTAAAGAGCAAAATGATTTAACTATGTGGCTGGGCACATTCTCTTTGTTGTCCAACATATATGGTAAGTTGAATTTACTTGTTAGTTTCCATTTCTCTTCTCCATTCTCCCTCAGCCATTCTAGAAAAAAATAGCTTCCAGTTTCTTTTCACCTCATTCTTAATCAATCAAATAGTAGTGACCTACCTCTCATGTATTTGATATATTTTCTTCCTCTTCTTTTTCTTCTTATGAGATTGGTTTTTTGAGTCAATGGCAGTATATGGTAATTTTTTCCAGCTGACCCTTCTGTCTTGAGTTGCAAGGTTCTAGTTCTCCCTTTTTGCTGTTAATCTAGTTGTTAGTAAAATGTAACCCTGGGCATGTAAATATTTTGCTTTAATCTCCTACAGATTCTCTATTGCTTATAGTAATATTTTTCATCCATGCTCATCAAAAACCCTAGGTGACCTTCATGTGTTAAACAGAATAGTGAACAGAAAAGGACAGAATGCTAGCTGGCTTTCACATGATGCTTCTCTTATCTTTTATATGTCCTTGGTGAATAAGATAAGCATGCATTGTGTCTTACTATAAACAACTTATGCCATCCAAGTCAGAAAATTTAGCAAGTACTCAGCTATGGAATAAATTCTAAATATTTGACATAACATCTGAATGGATTGCTACAGAAATTTTAACTGACATCTAATTCCTCATACTGTGCCAGGAAAGTGAAAGTTCAACCACATCCTTATTCAGTTGTTCAAGGTACCCTGAATAAGCTTGCATTTTTACATTCATTATTTAATAAATGTCTTTCATACTTAAGTTTGTCAGATTCTATTGCACATTCTGCAGAAACAGTAGTGATAAAGATAGAAAAATTGTCAATTCACAAATATATATATATATATATGTAAAATGCCTTAGAATGTGTAGGAAATTGGAGTAAATGATTTTAGGATATATAGTTTGAATATGACCATGATAGCTAGAGAACATCTCTTAAAGATATTGACAGATGAGTAGTGTTCCAAAATTAGATGATGATGTAAATAATTAGGTTAGAGAGGAATCAGTTTTCGTAGCATGAAGAATGCCAGTTTCCTTAGCAACAACACATGAAGAATATGAGAAAAACATCAGAAATCCAAAGTGAATATAGTGGAAAGACAAAATAATAATAAAAAATAAACAGTGAGATGATCTTTATGGTAATTAAACTATACTCAATCAAGCAAACTATTGAAATATTTCTTGGTTTTATACAAGGTGACATGCTTTCATCATTTCTTACTGCCACCATGGCAAAATACCTTAAACTGAGTACATAAAAGTAATGGAAGCTTATTCTCACATAGTTCTGAAATTCATATATTTAAAAATCACATGTAAGGAAAACTGTGTCACACCCTGTCTCTGAAGCTATGAAGGAGGTCTTTCATTGAAAGTTCCTACTTTCTAGTTGTACTTCTGTTTCTTGACATTCCCCATTTGCAAAATCAGTATCTGGCATTTTGCCCCTTTCTTCCTGTGCCATGCTCTGTATCTTTCCCTCTTTTAGTAACAGAAAAGGGGTAGACATTGATGAGATTAAGAGGAGCTAGATAAATATTTTCTTTCTTGAGTAGACCACAGATCAACTAATTATACCAACAAGGCAAGTATCTGACATACTGTTAGGATTTAATTGCATAATTGGGAAGAAACAATTCAATTTAAAGGTTCTTATTTTAAATGGCATGCGATTTGCATTAGATACTAGAAAGGGGCTTTTGTTTATTTATTTAAACATGTAAAGAAGACAAGATAGGAATCAGTGAGATCAGCAAGATTGATGAAAAACCATAGCTTGGATGTCGGGACCAAAAATAGAGATGTCATTAATTTGTGGCGTTTAATAGTATTTTAAAGGTAGAACTAAAAGAACTAGTTTCAGTGGTTCCACTGTAAGTTTAAAACAGAGCCACATGGTCTACTTCAACTATAGTAAATGGAGACATGAGTTCATGGACTAATAAAAGAAAAATTGGTTATGAAAGGTTGTCTTAGACACTATGGTTGATATGGTGAGCTTGAAATATTCTTCAATGAGTTTCAAAGATAAAGCAATAAGAAGATATTCCAAAAAAGATTTCATGATGAGCTAGTTTAAGCTTTCTTTTCATATCTTATCAATTTAAGTATGTTTATGGCATATTATGTCCTAACAAAATACATTGGCAGTATTTTCATTTATTCTGGATACCATAACAAATTATTCCAAACTATTTTCTTTACCCAAATAGAAAGCAATGCCCTACACATTTCTGGAGAAAGAAGGAGGAAGAGGAAGCAGAAGAGGAAAAGACTGAATATAAAACAATAGCATGTTTTATTTCTTCTATGCTTTTATTTTAAACTCTTTCTTTTCTCTTTCACCCTCTTCTCTCATTTTCTTCTCTGCTCTGCCTTTTTTTTAATTGTTCTCTGCCCAAGCCTCCTATTTTTCCCTTCTGGTTTTCTCATCTCTCTGATGCACCCCATTGTTTCTACATGCTGGTTAGACTTAGAACACACTCCAAAACTAAAATAATTCCACCTTGAAATATTAAATACATTGTTGAGAGAGCTAAAAAAAACTGGGTGTGCAAGGTGTTTACACATACTTTTTACTAATTCCTTGAGAGTTTCAAATAATGTATATTAACCATATTTACCTCTGATTCTCCCATAAATACTCTTTCCATCTTTGACTTCCCACCCACCCAACTTTGTGGTTTTCTATTTCTGTCACCCAACTACTCTTAAAAATAGTGCCTTTTTGGAGTGTAGTTGAACTGTAATGTAGTTGATCATCACTGAATAAAACTTTTCTTTCCTTTCCCAGCAAATAGCAAATGCCAGTATTCCCTCAGTTGGCAGTGTAATTTTGTGCCATAATTCCAAATACCATTGTAGAAATTTGTCTTATATAAGATTGTGTTGGTCTTATATATGGTTTTAAAATCCCTGAGTTCTTATGTGAATTGTCCCTGTCATGTCTAGAAAATACTATATCATTTAATTTATCTATTACTTCTGGCTCACAATATTTTTTCCCATCTTTAGTAAACATCCCTGATCCTTAGGGGAAGGGGCTTAATATATGGATTGTACTTAGGGCTATACACTCTGAATTTGTAACTGCCCCCAGCTATAGCAAAATGGGACCCTTGAAGAGAAGCTGGGATAGATGGGAAGATGGCGAAAAGGAACAAAGGCCAGGACAACACAATTGCTGATTTAGGCTCCAAATTTATTTGCAGCTCTGACCACATAAGGGTTCTTGAGGTGAATCTCTTGAGACTCAAGGTGTGTTGTCTCCATGGTTCCACATTACTCAGTGGGTAGCCTGCTTGATTCAGGAAACTGTAGGTCTGTCAGATCAAGACTTCACCATGATCCTAGTGCTCTGCCCCAAGCTAGCACCAGGTGTTGGCTAGTGGTTCACAGGTATTCACAGAAAGTTGCAGGCTCTTAGGAGAACAATGGGTCAGACCCTCAAAGGTTGGATTGTAGCTAGCCCCAAGGCTGGCAGGAGGATGCAGTTCCCAACACTGCAAAAATGGCTCACTACATAAATTCACTTATTCTTTGTACCTTGAATTTGAGGTTTTTCTGTCAGTCACCATTTACTGGAAGAAGAAACTTCTCAGATGAGGGTTGAAAGATGTTCTGAGGTATGGGTATAGCATTAAGTCATTAGGAGCCATTTTGAGATTTTTATTTGATTATTTTGGAATATAATCAGGATTTTTTCCTAGTTAATATGTTAATGACAGATCTCTTTGCAGTTTGCAGGGAACTGGGCATTCATTTAATCCACTACAAATCACTAAACTAGGTTATGATGAACCTTAATTTTGTGTTTGTAAGATGTGTGCATTTATGTATTTATTATTACATATATACTATAGTTTTCCTTTTTCTCCTCCCCCAGTCTCTCAGCCCATCCTCCTCTCACCCCCAACATCCAACCCTCCACCTTCAGTGCCCCTCAGAAAAGAACAGCCTCCTTCAGACATCAACCAAATACAGCAAAACAAACTACAATAAGATCAGCCTCATACCATCAAAACAAAACTGGACAAGGTAATCCAGTAGAAGAAATAAGATGGCACAAGCAGACAAAAGAGTCAGAGTCAGACCCAACTGTTAGAAATTCCACATGAACACCAAACTATAACATATGTGAAGAAGAACTAGGTCAGACCCCTATCTGCTCTCTGATCCCAGTTGATTCTGTGGGCCATATTCGTGTGGTGTCCCTAACTCCTCCGGTTTCTCCAATTCTTCTTCCACCACCTTCTTAGATTCACCAAGTTCTGCCCAGTGTTTAGCAGTGGGCCTCATTATCTGTTCCCATACGGTGGTGGGTAAAGTCACTTTGGTCTCTCTTATGATGATTATGCTAGGTCCAGGTCCCAGAATACTCTGCGGACAAAACTAAGTGTAGGTTGAGAGTTTTGTGGATGGGATAATGTCCCAGTTCATCCATTTGAGGACATTTCTGGTTACAGAAGATTGTCAGTTCAGGCTCTATATTCCCTGTTAATAGGAAGCTTTGTTAGGGCCACTCTCATAAATTCCATGGAGTTTCCATTGCATTAGGCTTCTACCTTGCCCTCCAAATGATCCACAATTCATGTAATTTCTCTCTATCTTTCCCCCACCCACTAGACCCCTCTTTTTCTCAAACCAACCTGTCCCCAGCCCAGTAGCAAAACCTATTCTATTTCCCATTCCCAGGAATATCTTCGCTTCCCTTCTTATGTTTTCTCATTTACTTAGGCCTGTTTCATAAGTAAGGGAGACACATGGGAACTGAGAACAGGTCTCACTTCGTGATATACATGACAACAGAATAAGGCATTGCCTTTTGATATTTTCAGCAGTACATGAATGGAATGGCTCAGTATTATATGTGTTATGTCAGTATGAGGTCTGAAAGATTTATCAAAGCCCTGGCCTATAGTAACACAATTTAGAGGAAACTTAAGCAAATGAAAGCTGTGAATATATTAAATGTGTCCAGGATGAAGGACTAGAAACAGTTAAGCTCTCATAGAGTGTAGGGTTGGGATTTTCCACTTGTACTCAGATCATGAAGTAATGACTCTGAGACTGAATTATTTATGAATAAATGCCTAGGACTTCATCTCCCACAGATTCCAAGGTGAATCTCTCTGCTTTTCAGAATGCCCAGAGTTACTTTCTCTACCAGAATTCCCACCTGTTACTTTCTCCTTTTTACTAATAGGTCATCTGCTTTTTATTGACAGGTGATGCTTAAACACAGTGCAC
This sequence comes from Apodemus agrarius, assembly GCA_964023405.1. Classification (NCBI taxonomy): domain Eukaryota; kingdom Metazoa; phylum Chordata; class Mammalia; order Rodentia; family Muridae; genus Apodemus; species Apodemus agrarius. The sequence goes on from OZ030022.1 coordinate 56,573,697, forward strand.
AAGATATTCTATAACATATTATGTGGAGAGTAGAGTGACTGTTCTTGATAGAAGTTTTCATTATATATTTTATGTCACAAAGTATTTTTATTTGGTAATGTATTATAGCTCTTGATGGTATTGCTAATGTGGATGGTTAAACAAACAAAAATTATATAACTTATTAGGGCAATTAGGTTAAGCAAAATACTATTATAATATTTTGTTACAATACAAAATGCTATGAAACACATTGCGCTATACAGGACATAGAGAAGAAGTTGAAAGTAGTCCTTTTTAACACAGTCTTTAATTTGTGTGCTAAATTCACCAATGCCCATCTCCACTAAATCTTTATTTTAACCTCTAGTAATCATTTTTTATATTTTCATTCATACTTAATAAGGGCTTGCTTTTAACCTTTTCAGGCCCTTAACTAAAAGCTATGCTTTGTGGTATTTATATTGACTCAGCAAACAGTTTAAAAAATTGAGTTTTTGACTTATTATAAACTGAAAAATGATTCAGCAAATCAAATAAAAAGTAATAATGCCATGAAATGGGACCTGTCCAGGACCACAATGCAGCCAGGGAAAGCAAGATCCTTCCGGTTTCCATCTGCACCCAGGAACTGACCCTGCGCCATAGCCTTCCTCATGTCAATCAAGCCTAGAGAAAACTTGTCCTCAAGAAATGTTGACACACTGAAACTCACAGGTGAGACCACCAGCATTATCCCAATACTTGACACAAGTGGGACCCACCTAGAACCCAGTGGACCCAGGAACCACTTTGCAGATGGAGATAGGATCCTTCTGCTCCTGGGAGCTGAACCTGTGCCACAGCCTTATGTACTCTAATCCCACTCAGAGAAAATTTGTCCCCCAGGAGTGTTGACACACCCAAGCTCACACAATCACAGGAGAAACAAACTCCAGTGAGAGAGAGTTAGCCAGCTAATACCATAGATAAACAGATGGTGAGAGGCAAGGGCAAAAACATAAGCAACAGAAACCAATACTACTTGGCAACATCAGAACCCAGTTGTTTCACCAAAGCAAGCCCTGGATACCCCAACACACCAGAAAAGCAAGAGTCTGATCTAAAATCACATCTCATGATGATGATAGAGGACTTTTCAAAGGACATAAATAACTCTATTAAAGAAATAAAGGAGGACATATGTAAACAGGTAGAAACCGTGAAAGGGGAAACAAAAAAAATTCCTTAAAGAAATACAGGAAAACACAGCAAAATGAGTGAAATTCAACAAAAACATCTTGGATCTAAAGAAGCAAATAGAAACAATAAAGAAATCACAAATGGAGAGAAACCTGGAGATGGAATAACTTAGGAAAGAAATCCAGAGTCATGAATGCAAGCATCACACATATTAAACAAGATAGAGGAGAGTTTCACAGGTATAGAAGTTACCATAGAAAATATTGACTCAACAGAAAAAGAAATTGCAAATTGAAAAAACCCTCCTAACCAAAACATCCAGGAAATTAAGGGCACAATAAGAAGGCCAAACCTAAGGATAATAGGTAAAGAAGAGAACAAAGATACCTGAACTGGGCATGACACTTCTGAATGATTCTGCTCTACCACTCCTGTGCATATATCCAGAAGATTCCCCAGCATATAATAAGGATACATGCTCCACTATGTTCACAGCAGCCCTATTTATAAAAGCCAGAAGCTGGAAAGAACCCAGATGTCCCTCAATGGAGGAATGTATACAAAAAATGTGGTATATATACACAATGGAGTACTATTCAGCCATTAGAAACAATGAATTCAAATGGATGGGGCTGGAGAACATCATTCCAAGTATGGTAACCCAGTGTCAAAAGAGCACACATGGTATGCACTCACTGATAAGCAGATACTAGCCTAGAAACTTGGGATACCCAAGACACAATCCACATATCAAATGATGTCCAAGAAGGAAGGAGTGACCCCTGGTTCTGGAAAGGCTCAGTGCAGCACTGTAGGGGAATACCAGAACAGGGAAGTTGGAAGGGGTGCATGGGGGAACAGGGGGAGGGAAGAGGGCTTATGGGACTTTCAGAGAGCAGGGAGCCAGGAAAGGGGAAATCATTTGAAATATAAAGAATATATCGAATAAAAAAAGTTATAGAAGAAAACTTCCTTAACCTAAAGACAGAGATGACCATAACATACAAGGAACCTATAGATGACCAAATAGATTGCATCAGAAAAGAAAGCCCACTTGTTATATAATAATCAAAATACCTAATGTACAAAACAAAAATGACTATTAAAAGAGGTAAGGGGAAAAGGTCAAGTTATACATGAAGGCAGACCTATTAGAATTACACCAAACTTCTCAAAAGAGACTCTAAAGGCCAGAAGATCCCAGCCAGATGTCATACAGACCCTAAGAAAACAAAAATGTTAGCTCAGGCTACTATATCCAGCAAAACTCTCAATTGCCATAAATGGAGAATCAAAGGTATTCCACAACAAAACAAAATTTAAACAATGTCTTTCCATATGAAGGATATTATTCCCTACAAAGGAAAATAGATAAAAAAAAAAACTCCAACACAAGGAGGAAACTACACCCTAGAAAAAAGCAAAAAAAGTAATCTTTTTTTAAACAAACCCTAAAGAAGATAGCCACATAAACATAATTTGACCTCCAATAACAAAAGTAATAGGAAGCAACAATCACTATTCCTTAATATCCCTTAACATCAATGAACTCAATTCCCCAATAAAAAGACAGAGACTAACAGATTGAATACATAAATAGGACCCTGCATTTTGATGCATACAGGAAATGCATCTTAGTGTCAAAGACAGACACTACTTCAGAGTAAAAAGCTGAAAAAAATTTTTTTAAGCAAATGGTCCTAAGAAACAGACTGCAGTAGCAATTCTAATATTGAATAAAATCGACTTTCAACCAAAAGTTATTAAAAAAGATGAGGAAGGTCACTTCATACTTGTCAAAGGGAAAATCAACCAATATGAACTCTCAATTCTGAACAACTTTGCCCCAAATGTTGTGGCACTCACATTCATAAAATAACCTTTGCTAAAGCACAAAGTTCACATGGAACATCACACAATAATAGTGGGTGATTTCAACACCACACTCTTAACAATGGACAGATCATGGTAACAAAGAACTAAAGAGAAACAGAGTGAAACTAACAGAAGTTATGAACCAAATGGGTTTAATAGGTATCTATAGAGCGTTTCTTCCTAAAACAAAAGAATATCTTAGCACTTCATGGTTTCTTCTCCAAAACTGACCATATAATCAGTCACAAATCAAGCACAACAGGTACAAGAAGATCAAAATAATCCCATGCATCCTATCAGATCATCATGGACTAAAGCTGATCATCAATGAAAACAAAAACAACAGAAAGTACACATACACATGGAAGCTGAGCAAGAAAAATATACAGCTCTGAGTGCTTCCAGAAACACATTGGAGAAAGCATATTAACCACACATGTGAAAGCTCTAGAAAAAAAGTTAGCAAATATACCCAAAAGTAGTAGACACAGCATGGCTGAAATCATCCAAATAGAAACAAAGAGAACTATCCAAAGAATCAACAAAACCAGGAGATGACTCTTTGAGAAAATCAACAAGATAGATAAACCCTCAGCTAGACTAACCAGAGGGCACAGAGACACTATACAAATTACTAAAAAAAGAAATTAAAGGGGTGATAAAAGAACAGAAATGGAGGAAATTAAAAAAAATCATGTGATTCTACTACAGAAGCCTAAATGCATCAAAACTGGAAAATCTGGGTAAAATGGATAATTTTCTAGACAGATACCAAATACCAAACTTAAATCAGGATCTGATAATCCATCTAAACAGTCCCATAACCCCAAAAGAAATAGAAGCAGTCATTAAAAGTTCTGCAACCAATACATGCTCAGGACCAGATGATTTTATTGCAGAATTGTATTAGAAATTCAAAGGAGACCTAATACCAATATGTCTCAAACTACTCCACAAAATAGGAAGAGAAGGGATACTACCTAATTCCTTCTACCAAGCCACATTACTCTGATACCTAAACCACACAAGAACCAACAAAGAAAGAAAACTTCAGAATAATTCCCCTTAAGAATATTGATGCAAAAATACTCAATAAAATCCTTGCAAATTGCATCTAAGAGCACACCAAAACTGCCAATCACCATGATCAAGTAAGTTTCATCACAGCGATGCAAGGATGGTTCAATATATGAAAATCCATCAATGTAATTGACCATATTAATAAACACAAAGATAAAAACAACATGATCATCTCATTAGATGCTTAAAAACCTTGGTAAAAATTCAACATCCCTTCATCTTAAAAGTCTTATAAAGAAAAGAAGTTCAAGTTTCATACCTAAATATGGTAAAAGCAATATACATCAAACCACTAGCCTACATCAAACTAAATGGAAAGTTAAATCAATCCCACTAAAATCAGGGAATAGATAAGACTGCCCACTCTCTCCCTATCTATTCAATATACTACTCAAAGTTCTTTCCTGAGCAATTAGACAACAAAAGAAGGTCAAAGTGATGAATATTGGAAAGGGTAGATGTCCCACCATAGGGGAATGCTAGGGCAGTGAAGCAGGAGTGTATGGCTGTGGGAGCACTCTCATAAGCAGGGGGTGGGTAGGTAAGATAGTTGGTTTGTGGAAGGTAAATAAGGAAGGGCCATAGCATTTGACATGTAAATGAATAAAATAACCAATAGAAAAAGAAACAACATATAACTATGCTAAGAAAACATTTTGTTACAAGAAAGATATCTGTTATTCAAGACAGTTTACAGCAAAGGCATACAAAATATTGCAGAGAATTTACCATTGATTTTATAGGTATTGTGAACTGAACATTGGAACCTTCAATGTTCTTTACCTTCTATGATGCTCTAATTGAATGTAGGAGTTGATGAAGATGCACAAAAGTTTAATACTGATGCTCTAATCCTCCAATCTCTTTGCTTTTCACTGGACATGGGCTCTGAGGATGAGCCCTAAATGGGCAGAGCAATGAGGGAGTCACTGTCAGCAAGGATAAGTTCTTTCTGCTGAATATGGGTGACGAAAAATTCTTTAAAGGGGTGAGAATGGACAGGAAATTTAGAAAATTTGGTTAGACTTAAAAAAAACATCTAGTTTTAGTACCTGTTATGCAGTCTCTGCATATTTGGAAGGCTCAGAGCTTAACTGAGGTTCTGATTGGATTCGTCTAAAAGATCTGATTAGTCATGATGACCTGGAATCCATGGCAATCCCTAAAGCTGTTTTGGGGAGCAGTCATAGACAAGAACACTTTTGACTGATTTTTATTATTTGACAATCCCCAGCTTGTAGTAGATATATTTTGATTATTATAACCCCCAATTCCCCTCACATCTTTACTGTTACTCATCTCCCATCAAAGTCCAGTTCCATATTCATGTCTTAATTATTGTTGGTGATTTTTTGTGAGATATTGATCATTACCAATAATCATCTGTGAGAACATGTGCTTAGAACTCTCATAAAATACTGGTGACCTTCAGTGGGAACATAATGAAAATGATAGCCTCTCCTTTTAGGATCCTTCACTAATCAATTATTCAGCCTGGAGAGGTGGGGCCCTTCTGATTCATAATGGACTGTTGAGAAGCCACTTTTCTGTAGATTTATTGTGGGTAATTATAGATGCTATAGATGACAATAGTGTACTATGACCACAAAACAGCATTTAATAGCCCTTTTCCATATCTCCCAGCTCTTACATTCTTTCTACTTGCTCTCCTAAAATGTCTTTCAGGGTTATACCAGGTAACATAAATATCTTCCTTATGATTAAGCACCCAACCTTCCCTTAGCATCAGTACTTTGAGTGGCCATAGATCCCTGTATTCAATGCTTTTCACCAGAAAAAAAGAGGCTTATCTGATTAAAGACTGGTGTAATATTTGTCTATGGTTAGATACATATTGAGGCAGATTGGCAACACGAAAAGGTTCTTAAATAAGGGTTTTAGGTTTAGCCCTGTGTATTATGATGTGCCCTTCCATATTTTTAAACTATGTTCACAGTAACAAGTCTATCTCTCTCTCCTTTGGGTTGATTCTTAAATTCAGTTAGAGAGGAGAAAATTACTTTCATAATACTCATATCTCTATAAACACATCTCCAGCATGCACTTCTTTCTTAAATGGTTGATATTATAGAAGGCAGAATGCAGAGTTGGATAAGACCACTGATACCTTTTCTCCTCCAGCAGCCTGCACAGTACCTTCCAGTACTATCAAAATGACTCAGCATATAGGGAGCATCCAACTCAGGTCCAGCTTTATTCTCTAAATCTTTCATCAAAGTGTGTGACATCTTCAACCTAAGTGTCTCAACAACCAGCTCTGGTAGATAACAAGTTCTAAACAACTGTATTGTTGGAGAAGTCCCATATATCTGGTATGCCAAATACTTTTCCAGTAACCCTTGACTTTCAGGAATAGCAATTTCCATACATGTGAAAGTTATTTCTTTTAAATAATTTATATAAATATTCACACATATACCTATTCACATACAGTTCATTTTTGTAATGGATACTTTTGCAAAAAATAAAACAAATTTAATTTGATATTTTGTTATATTTAGCATTCCACTCAATCTTAAATGTCCCTGTTGTATAAAAATTAATGTGCTTAACTGTGATATTTAAAAGTTCATTGTACATTTCAGAGATGAAGGTAGGAAAATGTAGTTAATACAAGAAGAGGGCTAGTAGATGTACACAACTCTCAAGGCTGTCAAAAGCACATAAGTTAAGACCTTAGCCTTTAAGGTTGTCTTTCTTTTGACTTAGAGTAGATCAGTGATATGAGGATCTTTTTACCTGTATGATTATATTCCTCATTAAATAACATACTGTCCCAATTTGTATTTTAGCCATCCATGATCTTTATTCATGAATATTAGTATCATTTCCTACACTGTTTATTTTGTTTTAATAATTCTAAAACACTCAACCTTACTGACTACAATTCCTTATTAGCTTTTATATCCAGTGCTCCTCTCTCTCTCTCTCTCCTATAATGTTCCAATATACATTTGATTTATTGAATACTTAAAGTCCATTTTAGACAACATCACTGCTTATTCTCTCTAGTCTCTAAAACTCCCGATCTGATTCTCTAAATTTCTCCTTGATAGGGAATGTCCTTGACCATGCTACTCCTTTTGTTGTAACACTTAACATTTTGCTCTGATTATCAGGGATATTTACATTGCTTAAACAGATACAGCATACTTTTGAAATTCTGTCTTTCTTTTTATTGTTTTTTTTTTGCTTCAGTAGTCTAATAAAAACAAAACCACCTTCATTTTTCCAGATATGCTATCAATTACCTCTCATAAATTTTATTTATTTAAAAATTTCTTGTTCAGATTTTTCCTTCTCTATTTTAATATGAAACTGCATGTAATAAATATGTCTCTGATAAGTGATAAAGTATCTGAACTTTTCATCTTGTGTTCAGACTTTAGCTCTGTAAGCTACGCTGATACATAACTTCATTATTAGGAAATCAATATATTAACATTTTACAAATAGCAAATGACCATTCTACTTCTCTTTATCTTGTGATTCTCTCTATAGAAATTTGGAAAACCAAGGACAAAAGAAAGAATCAGAACGTTAACTCAAAACCACATATTTTCACAGAAGTATCCCTTGATTGCAACTTACTTTACCACAGTAGTTTGAGCATAATTTCTTTAAAGTTTCAGTACAGGACATTGAGTAGTATTTTAAATCTACTTCAATATTGTCTGTTTCCCCTTTATTGAGGTTGCTTTTTCTTAACTTCAAGTACTTTCCTGTATGTTCAAAGAGTCATCCTCCAGTAAGAGGTAATAAAAGCCAACTTCAACGAGTTCAGAGATTAGAGATTAGCTTTATAGCACAAAGGCTACAGATTTAAAGCTTCCCTTTAGCTCTTTTATGATCCAAGTTTCAAGAGGTTCAGCAGAAGCATCTCCCTGCTCAGCTCCATGTTTTCCTTCTATGTCTACTCAATTCATTATCTTTCAGTGAGAATGTCCTTAGATCTGTCTGTCCCACTCTAAAAATGAAGTTGCAAAATCTTGGAAAATAGAGATAAGTTAGTCTTTAATGCAAGGCATATATCCTGGCTTTATCTTTTGTTTATATGTATTATCATAATTTAAACAAATAAACGAAAATAAAAGTAAAGGCTTCTTTCCAGAGATGTGTTGTTTGGTCTAGTTTTAAGATATAATGTTAACATTATATCTTAGTGATTATAGTTATACCAAGGTTTTCTAAAGCTAGTATGTACACACATAAGTATTGCTACACATAATTAAATCAAAACTTTGAAAGTATTTTAGACTCCCATTTGCTGCACTTGGTCCACTAAGTATTGAACATAATCTGTTCCTTTTCACCACCACTCAAAATGACCCTGTAGCTACATGTTGTACCTCTTACCACATGGACATATAAGCACAAACATGCAGAGTAAAATTCATCAACAAACTCAGAGATATGCAAAACATAATTTGTACAGAAGATAACATGACAATCAAAATAGACAGGGAATTCATATTTTAAAAGCAAACTGAATGCAAATTTTCTATCAAAAGTATAATATTTTTGATTATATAAGTAATCTAGCGTCCCTGTAATGATAGAATACCAAATGGATTTACAACTATTTGAAGTCACTGCTTCATTCTGAATATATCATTAAAAACAAAGCTAGATTTTTCTGCTGAAACAATTACTCCTTTCTCTATTTGTATATTTCTTGTAAGAGGCACACAACACTTATGAGTAAAATTTAACCAGAAGTTTAAGCTGAAAGGACACAGTTCCTCTTTATGGAGAAAACTGAAATATGCAATGTTGTTGCGTTAAGCACTCAAAGGCTGGCCTCATCCTGAGCATTGCATGAAGAAGGTATGCCTTTGTTGTCCAGGGCAACACTGTGTGGTTCATGTCAGGGAGCTGATGCCAAAGGATTCTGGAAGAGGAACTTCACATTTTTCTTTTTATATAACAGTGCTTGAAAGTTTTATAAGAAGTGGCATTCGAAACTTAGGTGACAATAAAAATACATAATTTACTAAGAGAATGTATAATAAATGTTTTGTGAAGCTTGGACATTTAAGAACAATCCTTTAATCAAATAAAACAAAATACTCTGAATTTTATGAAGAAAGAATATACTTAGTAAAATTTATTTGAAAGAAAATTTGGCATTTTTAAAAGGTTGGCGTCAACTGTTTTCCCCTCCCTAGAGGTCATTTTAGGACCTTGGCTTTTTTAGATCAGGAAGACAGATTGTCACTCCTTTATCTATGAAATACTGTGACTTGCTTGTAAGGGTACTGGCAGAAGTGATGTTCCACCGTTTGGTTTTATTTTTTTTTCTTTTTTTGACATTTTGCCAAAAAAAAGTAAGGACACTTTCACACTGTTAACTTGCAAACTCATTTTGAAGTCTAACTAACTCCACATAAAATCCAAATGCTTTAGGGGCCAGCAGAAGAGGTCAGATTATGTGTTTGTCCAAACGTTTCATTCATAGCTCCAGTTAGTAGTTAGCATGAACCAGCGGATTCTGTATTCCAATTATCAAGTCACCCCTAACCTCAAGAGGATATCATAAAACAGAGGAAAAACCAGCATCCCTGTGCTGTGCCCGGATGCCTGACCCACAGAATCGGTGAGGGCAAAAATATTTAAATTGTATATCTGTACATTTTTAGGCAGTTCGTTGTATAACACAGACAACCACAGAATTAAATCAAAGAAAGAACAACCAAGGCTACACTTGTGAGCACATAAAGAAGGCAGGCTGTAGAGTGCTAGAAGTTACATCTGGAATACAACATGTGCCTCAAACATGTCTGAAGTCTGTGCAGCTTGGAGATTGAGCTAAGATTTACACCTAAAGCAAAATGCAAGAGCAGAAATGAGATGCCCCAGACATACAATAGACCATAATAAGAAATATATGACCACTTCCTATACAAGGGGGGTTAAATGTGTAGCATAAAACCATTTATGTCCAATAAATACACCCTACAAAGGGGAAGAAACTCCAAAGCTAGTCTAAACATGGTTCTGGAATGAAGTATAACAGTCACAGGATACAATATTCTACTGGAACCATGCAATGAGAGACTTCTGAAAAGACTTGGAAATTTCCCAGTCTTCTTTTTTGTTGGTTTCTTTTGGGATTTTGGGGGGGGACTGTGTAGTATTTATTTTGTTCTGAATAAAATAGAACATGCTCAATATTTTGTCAGTGGGCTACTTCCAGTTGTTTTCTTAAAAAGGTAATGTTGCAATTTATTTCCTTGTACACTCACTACCAAGTACATTTTCATTTTTTTCAAAGTTTCTTTTTAAAAATATTTTATTGGATATTTATTTATTTATTTTATATACATTTAATGTTCTTTTGTTTCTCCTCTACAAATCTTCGATTTCACCACCCCTGTACCCCTGCTTCTATGAGGGTGCTCCTCCAACCATCCACCCACTCCCACCTCACAGCCCTGGCATTTCCCTACACTGGAGCATCGAGCTTTCACAGACCAAGGGCCTCTTCTCCCATTGATGCCAGCCAAGGCCATCCTCTGTTACATACTGAGCTGGAGCCATGAGTCCCTCCATGTGTACTCTTCAGTTACTGATTTAGTACCTGGTAACTCTGGGGTTTCTGGTTGGTTTTGATATTGTTCTTCTTATGGGGTTGCAAAACCCTTCAGCTCTTTGGTCCTGTCCCTAACTCCTCCATAGGTGTCTCTAAGCTCAGTCCAATGGTTGACTGCAAACATCTGCCTCTGTATTTGTCAGGCTCTGGCAGAGCCTATCAGGAGACAGCTATATTAGTCTCCTGTAAGCAAACACTTCTTGGCATCCTCAACAGTGCCTGAGTTTGGTGTCTGTATATGGGATAGATCCCTAGGTGGGACAGCCTCTGCATGGCCTTTTTTTCAGTGTCTGCTCCATACTTTGTCCATGTATTTCCTTCAGACAGGAGTAGGTCTGGGTTAAAAACTTGGAAAGGAGTGGGTGGGCCCCAACCATGGTCTCTACAGGTTCTCCTTCCCTTTTGTTGGGCATTTCAGCTAATCTCATTCCTATTGGGTCCTGGGTATTTCTTGCTTTCCTTGCATTTGAGACTTCTGGAAATTGCCCAGTTTTAACTATCTGCAAAAGAGAAACAATCTTATTCCATGAATTACAACAGTCCATTTTTTCAGACTTATCTTCTCATATCTAAAATGATATTGTCAGCAAGGACATCAGAGTCAAAATAGCAAACACTCAGACCATTATAAAGAAATACAGTGTGAGCTGGCATACATGTACATTTATACCACAGTAATGAGGCAAATCCTTTATGACTATATGTAGGTGAGCCTATTAAAAGTCCTCTAGTTCTTTTCAGTGAAGTATTTCACAGGGTAATCATTAATCATGAAGGTAGTGAAGAATATAGAAATTTGAGGACAGGGAGATACTACAAAATAATTATCAGAAAACTTTGAACTAGTGGCCAGAATCCATTATTCATCAATGATGTTTAGTCAAGCATTAGTGATTGATACTTGGCCTGGTGGCATATACCTATAATCCCAGGATTTAGAAAGCAGAATTTCAGGGCATCCTTAGAAGCATAAAGTACTGGAGACTAGCCTGAGCTACATGGAAACCTGACTCAATAAAAGAAAATTTCAAATGATTAAGATGAAAACTGTCTTCTATTACTTTCCCTGGTATGGTATATTCTTAGACAGATGTGAAGATTAAGGAAACAGTTGAAATTTATCAGTGTTGATATTTGCTAGATGTATGTTAACTCTAAAGGGGAGTGACTTTAATCAGAGAATGTCATTTAAACTGTATAATGAGATCAGTGAGAAAATGTGGCATAGCAAAGGAATATGAAAAGCCATAGGGATGTTTCACTAAAGTGCAAGAGCAGCTGAAATGTGATAGGACAGAAATAGATTAAAAAAAACAGGTAGAATTTTTAATTTAGTAAATAATGTGACATGTTTGAGGTTTCAAATCCTTTTTTTCAATGTGTGAATAAGTTTATCCTGTGTTAAACACACACTGTACAATTAGGGTATTTGGGGAATCAGAAGATCCAAGTGATGTATTACCAAATTCTTCACATTTCATGTTGCATATGACATATTTCCATTATGCTAATTAATGTGAAATTTTGGAAACAATTATTCAAAAACTAAAAAGTCTATGTAATTTTATGTACATAGTCTTTTGAATAAAATTATTTATTTTGGTCAAAATATCTTTTAAAAGTATCCATAAACATATCCTAAAAATTTTTTTTACATAAAAGTTTAAATGAATAAAATTCCTATTTTAGGTATTTACATTACAAAGTACATAGTCTATATTGCTATAACAGAATGATGGATAAATTATGAATAAAAGCAGTTTATTTTATGTTTCTGAAGACTGGGAAGTCTAAGGTCATAGTTTCAGCATCTATAAATGACATCTTGGTGTGCCAAATTAGCTGTGGTACATAATAATGGGGCCCATGTGAAAGGAAGATACAGAATTAGCAAGAGAGAGCTCCCAAACTTGAACTTGCTTTTCTTGCAGTCTCTTTTGTGCTAGCTAGTATACTATCAAGGTATTAACCCTATTCTAGTCATAAGGCCACCGCTTCTTACAGGTCATAATTATACTTTAGAGGGACAATTGCATTTCTACATCAATATTGTATGGGATATTCAAACCATTTTGGAGAATAATTTTAAACCCTTTTGTAATTCTTGATTCAGTTTTTGACTTAAATTAATACACATTTTCCTCTAAAACACACATGCACATAAAAACTGCCACCAACACCAAGATAAAAAAATGGAAAGAAATGTGCAAAGTGAATATTCTTTTCTCAATATGACATGCACTGTAATCATAAGTACTGTACATAATATTTCTGTATATTCTAAATTTTTCAACTTTTCTTTTTAAATTGCTTAATTTATTCATCAATGCCTGCAATTGAAAGATTATTTATAGTTATGGAGACCATTAAGTTTTGCTGAGTATACAACAAATAATGACAACATGAAAATAATTGTTTAATATTACTTTATGAATATGTATAATCCTATTGTAAGAAATAATAATTCCTCCAAACTTTGTCATAAACAAGAAAAGTAGCGATAAATGAGGAGGACATATTCAATCACATTAAATCTACCTGTCTTTTGTCTTTCTGTGTGAATATGTATGTGTGTATGAACATGAATAGTTTTTATGAAAATCATCAAAGATTTAAAATTATATTTTAGATTTCAAAGAATACATTTTTATAACCATTCTTGAAAACAGGTATCTGACAATAAAATGGAACACATATTTAACTTGTTTATCATATGCTCTATTTTAATCCTTAACACAAATCACTTAAAAGAAGAAAGAATATATTTGGCTCAGATTGAAAGATTACTTTCATGGCAATTGGACATTTGGAAGCTCATCGTGAAGCACAGCATCATGGTGAAGGGAGAACATCAAAGAGGCAGTTCACATCACTGTAGACAGAAAACAGAGACACGGAGTGAACACACATGCAGACAGGGGCCCTAGATATAATAGATAGTTTCTCCATCTACAGTTTTTATTACATTTTAAAAATTTTCTACCATCTAGGAACCAATATTTTAATAGATAAGATTTCAGCATAAACAGAATTGTCTGTGTCCATGAAGGATATGCTCCAAAACTCCCAGTTTATGCCTTGGACCACATGTACTACTGACCTAAAAATGTAATATCATTCCAATGGTAACCAAGATCTTGTCTCCCACTATGGGTGTTGATTTTGTTTTTCAAGGTACAATATTAAGACTAATATAATTATTTCTAACCTCTTCAATTAACTACCACAAGATTTTTATTTATTCCTGATCCAAACAAATTTAACAGACACTTGTTTTTTAAGACTTTTCTTTGATGTATCTAAATAGAATCACAAGAATTACCTTTGTGCTTGCTTTAGAGCCACTATTAAATAAAATAAATGTTACATCAAAACAGCCTTGCAATATGGAAACTATTGTTCTTAGATGCAAGTTAGTTTCTAAGTGAGTAAATCATGTATACAAAGTATGGGCTGGACAAAGGGATTATGGGCAATTGAAGCTGTTTAAAGTGAGACTGCCAATGATGGGTGTTATAACTTTCTTTTCCAAAGCTATGATAAAACTGTCAGACCAAGTGCAACTTGGTGAGGAAATCAATTATGCAGGTCACAATTCTATGTCAAAATTTATTATTGAGGAAAAGCACGCAGGAATCTGGAGGCAAGAAATGTGAAGAATCTTAGTTGCTGGCTCACTCACTGGCTTGATTTCTGATAGTCATCAGAAATCAAGTTTCTGTATGCAGCTCCATACTGCCTACCTGAGGAATGGTGCTGCCCACACTGACCTCAGTTATTTATCAAGATAATCCTTACAGACATAGTCACAAACAAACCTGATAATAAGTAATTTTTCAAATGACACTTCCTTTGGAGAGCACACAGTTGAGTCAAGTTGATAGACTATCAGGCAGGAGGTGACTATAGACAGACATATTATTCCACAAAAGAAAGTGATGAAGTAGAACCAGAAATAAAACTTTCTATGAAGACACTTCCTTATAAAGAAAGCATGATACTCTTTAAGAATCAAAATTTTAGTAATTTAAAAGAGACATGCATTGAAATTTTCCTAACAGCATTTTAATATCTTCTTCAAGTGTGTGTAGTCAGTGTTTATAAATTATAGATTCAACACCATTATAAATGCTGTTGACATTTTTGTGATTATTGAGATATTGTGTAGGGATTTTTTGTTCTGTGATTTGATTTTGCTTACAACATGATCTTATAATATATCTCTGGTTTGCTTGACAATTGCTATGTAGACCAGGCTAGTCTCAGAGTCACATGAATCTGCTTACCTCTGTCTCAAGAGTACCAGGATTAAATGAATGTGTCACCAAGCCTAGCTATTTATTAATTTTTGATCTTTTAAGATACATTTGAATAAATTGTAGGTGTAAAATTTCAAGTCTGCAAGATTTCACTTAACCTAGGTCCCTATTTTTTCCTTACTTGGTAAATTTGAAAAGTAGCTTCTGATGAAAGTTAAATTTCTGATCCAATCAGTGGAGGGCATAGTATCTAACTTACTTAATATATTACTTTTTGCATACTGGGTATATCAAAAAGTGATACAATGAAGATACTTAAAAGACATTGGTAAAATTTACTCATACTTTTCCTAAGTTAGGTCACTGAAGTATCTGCCTACTTACCTGTATCCTTGACTTATAAAGAATCTGATCAGTTACATTTTGTAAGCTTGAAAGTGACCAAAGGATAACCTCACCCTTTAATAAGATACACAGTAGAAAATAATTCACTTTCTTTTGATCCTATTAGAGATGAAAAACTTAATTAATATGAAATTACCATCACGTTAAAGTTAAAAAGATGGTCTAGATGCTGACAGTGTATGAAATGCAGGAAAAACATTGTGGCAAGCACTACAGAGTATTTTAAATGCCAGTAGAGCAGTGGATTCCTTCCTTTATATAACTGGTTTTTTAAATATTATATCTTAATTACGGTGACATTTTATTTCCTTCCCCAAGAGAAAAAATTTTGTGTAATTATCCTTTTCCAGAAGTGAGTAAAGCAAAGCATAGACAGAAATGTAGTTGGTAGACAGAATATTATCCCAAGATATGTTGCACTATGCTATGAGTATCTATATATAACAAGTGTGCATCTATGTATCATCTATTATTCATAAAGAACACAATATATAAAGTAGAATGAAAACTTGGCTATGAAAACTTAGGACCAGAATTACCATATCTTTATTTATTATGTTATTTATGTTTCATTAGATTTTTTTTCAAATATGTAGTTAGAATTTGATAAACCAAGTATTTAAAAACCATACATACAGAAATGATACAGTAACATTAAATATTTTATATAAAATTTGCATGTCCTTATCTAAAGACTTTATGCAATCATATTTGTAAAAAATATCCACAATTGTTCCAAGAATACATTTTCACTATAGCTTTCATTTTATGTTTCAGTCTTTTGTTTCCATTTTATATTTAGTGGCTTTAATACTATTATACTATATGCTTTAATACTTTTACACTATATACATTAACTTTCTGCCACATAAAGAACAAGGGTATATAACTCATAATGAGATGAAGTTTATTTTTACTCATGATTCTAAAGGTTCCAGCTTATAACTAAGGAGCTTTATTGCCTTTGGCGTCTGGAGAAATAACAGTTTATTTTGGAAGCAAGAGACAGGGCCAGGCTATGCATTAATAGGCAAGAAGAGTATTATAAAGAGATATATGAGTATCCCAACTTTCAAGGGTACAGCCTCAGTGACTACAATGTCTCTCATGACCACCCTTTTCTTAATGGTTCACAGACCTCCAGTAGCATCACCCTGGGAACTAATCATTTAGCCCATGTATCTGGAGAATATTTAACATTAAAAGTACAGCACTGCATAATTTACTTGCTTAAAGTCACTTTTAGTATTTTCATAGAGCTGTACACATGTGACAATTCAAATTTCACAACATGGTGGCTTTCCTTCAAGAAATCATGCAACCATTAATTACCCATTCTAAATTCTGTTGACCCATCCTTTCCTAAAAACCATTCATGTATCATTTTTAAATGGAGAACTGTATATTCTAATATTATGTATATATACACATATACATACACACATACACACACACACGCACACACACACACACACACATATATATATATATATATATATATATATATATATGTATGTAATTTGAATCATACAATGCATCTTTTTTCTTACTCACTAAATCCAATATGTAACGCAGGCAAGACTCATTCTTTTTTCCTAGTATGTTAACTAATTAATGGCAATATAATGATGAATACTTTTTCATTGAACCTATATACTTTTTTATTCTAATGCATGGATACTTGACTCACTTGAACATTTTAATAATCACAAATGATGCTAATTTTGGATATTGTATGCATATTTTTATGAATATATATTTATTACATATGAAATTGGGTGGAAGGGTTATGTCATATATTTACATTAAAATTTTTTCTGAAACCACCAGAATATGTTATCAGAATAGATGCAACATTTTGCATTGCTGTCAATAGAACATACATGTTTCAATTTTTTCAGAAATATTTGTAATAATCCACATTTTAAAAACTACATATAATAAAGACACATGCTCCACTATTTTCATAGCTGCCTTATGTATAATTGCCAGAAGCTGGAAAGAATTCAGATGTCCTTCAACAGAGGAATGAATATGGAAACTGTGGTATACACAATGGAGTACTATTCAGCTATTTTAAAAAATGAATTCATGAAATTCTTAGGCAAATGGATGGAACTAGAAAGTGTCTTCCTGAGTGAGGTAACCCAATCACAAAAGAACATACATGGTATGCACTCACTGCTAAGTGGATGTTAGCCCAAAAGCTCAAAATAAAATAGTTATAATTCATAGACCACAGGAAGCTCAAGAAGAAGAAAAACTGAACTGACAGTGCTTTGATTCCTCTAAGAAAGAAACAAAATACTGACAGGAGCAATAAAGATGACAAAGTGTGGAACAGAGACTGAAATAAAGGCCACCCAGAGACTGCCCTGCCTGGGGATTCATCCTACAAATAGTCACCAAACCTGTGACACTATCATGGACAACAAGAAGCACATAACAAAAGGAGCATTCCATGATTGTGTCTGGAGGGGCCCTGCTAGAGTCTTACACATACAAAGGCAGATACTAGCAGCCAACCATTGGTCTGGGAGTGGGGTCACCAATGGAGAAGTTGGAGGATGGTCCAGAGGAGCTGAAGGGGTCTATAACCCCATGGGAATAACAATGATGTAGGCCACCCAGATGCCTCAGGACTCCCAGGGACTAAACCATCAAAGAAGGGGTACATATGGTTCAAGCCAAAAATGTGGCAGAGGAATGCCTTGTTGGGCATCAGTGGGAGGAGTGGTCCTTGATCAGGTGAAGGCTCAATAGATGCCCCAAAAAAGGGAAATTGAGGGGGAGGGAGGTGGGAGTGGGTCGGGTGGAGGGGCATATACTTGGAGGCAGAAGGTGGGAGGAGGGATTGGGGGTTTTCAGGGAGGGGGAAAACCAGGAAAGGTTTTACCATTTGAAATGTAATGAAGATTATATTCAATAAAATAAAAAAATAGAATATGTCTAGAAATGATTTTTCTTGGTAGTTTTTAATTTTATTTTTCTAGTGAAAAATTGTTAAATAATTTTTCATCTGTACATTGACTATTTTTATAATTCTTTAATGATATATTTTCTGCTGATTGATTTATTTGATTATGGTTATTTGTCTTTAAGTTGCTGACTCGTAAATTTTTAAATACATTTTCAAGTTCAATTTATTTATGATCTATGAATATATTTTCTCACTCTTACTGGTTTTATTTTAATTTGCATGACAGTATCTAAGATGTAAAGAAACATTCAATTTTTGAAGATGAGATACAAGAAAAATTTTCTTCCTCTATTTGGATTTTTAGTATCACATCTAAGAAAATTTTGCCAAAGCTCAGATTGCATTAATTTTTTCCTTATATTCCTTTAACTTTTTGTTGATGAATATCTTATATATTTAGGTCTTTGATCTAGTGTTGACTTAATGTATTTGATATGAAATGCTCATCAGCTTGAGATACTGACCAGCTTTCTCATTTTGCATGTGGGTTACTAATTGTTTTGGAGCCATTTCCTCTGTATTGAATGATATTCACATAATTCCCAAAATTCAGCCATAGATGTTTGGCTCTATTTCTGCATTGTCCCACTGACCGTGTTTCCCTCTTTCTAGGATTATAATATACCCTTATTACTAGAGCTTTCTCTTAAGTTCTGAAGTTGAAATGTTTGTAAAACTCCTGTTTTCTATTATTCTTCAAGATTGCTTTGGATATTCTTATTATCCTGTATTTCATATACATTTAAATTATAAAATCTACATTAGTGAATTTTAGCTTCATGGTGGTTCCTCAGTACTTAAAAGGAACTATTTTTAACTCTACAGATTCTAAAGTCCCTTATGTAAAATGGTATAATGTTTTCATATTACCTGATCATGTCTATCATGTTTTAAATCATTTGTTGTTTGCCTACACTATCTAATGCAATTCAAACAATACATTTATTTTTCTCCATACACAGCTTACTATATAGCAAGAGTGAATTGAATATATTTACATATTTAGAGGAGATGGTGGTTTCATATTTCATAGTTAATACTGTATGAACCAGGCATGACTCAACATTTAAAAAATATTATAGAGAGACTGAGGATCTATGACAATGAATAAAGCTGTGCAAAGTGTGCTCAAATATGATTTTTGTGGAGATTCAGTATAGAGTCAAACATATGTTAGATTGAGGTTTTACTTTACAAAATTTATTGAAGTTTTTGGCTCCTTATGATTCACAGTTTCTTGAATCCAGAGATTTAAAAATCTTGCCTAATTAGGGTTGACTAAAAATACATTCTTTAAATATATGTAGTTATGTATAATTAAATGCCATTTCAGTAGGCATTGATGTTATATGTGACAGTGGCAGCATCAAATCATCAGTGGTTGTGTGTCAACTAGTGTTGTATCTACTTTCATTTTACTAAGATTAATCTGTGATATTTTTACAACAAAATTGCCTAAAAAATTATTTCTCAAGATATATGTGTGTTTGTTACATGTTCATAGATAAATGTTTAGCTATAGATATGAATTTGTAATTACATAGACATATATATGTATCGAAAATATCTAATAAATAGTATGTCAATTGGAACTAAATTTCTTAATGGTCTCCATCCAAAAATACTCCATATACAACACTTTTTTTTTATGTTTCAGACCAAGTCTTCCAAGATACTAATCATTCTTTCTTTGAAATTATCTTTCCTTTATTAAGCATCTTAAATAAGTTGCATATAGAATATGAACCACGTAGTTTCAATATAGAGAATAACAAATTAAAAGTAACATTATATTATTTTCATTAATAATATATCTTAAATTCAGGACTTGAATATTTTTTCATAAGATGGCATAAAACCTACAATACTTTTTAATTTGCAATATTAGTCTAATTAAGTTGGCTTTACATGTATTGACATAGTCGTTGAAATATAAATCAAACAACAGTACACCTGCCCTAAAAATGTCTTCACAAGTGGTTTAGAATAGACCAAGTCTCTCAGAATTCAGGTTTTTGTTTTCCTCAGCTCTTGATATGCTGGTCTTTTAATTTTTTGAACTGTATGTATAGACCATGATTTCCTGTTCTGTGCCCTTCTACTGAAGCATGCTTCAAATGTCTGGAACAAGATAAAATCTCAAGTGATAGCCCATGCTGTCGAGGATGTAGAGAAAGGGGGATACTCCACAATGGTTGGTGGGATTGCAAACTAGTGCAACCACTCTGGAAATCAATCTGATAGTTCCTCAGAAAATTGGGTTTGTACTCCAAAGATGTTCCACCACACCCTAAGGACTTGTGCTCAACTATGGTTATAGCAGCTTTATTAATAATAACCAAAACCTTGAAACAACCCAGATGTCTCTCAATGGGAAAATGGATATGTAACATATGGTTCATGTGTACAATGGAATACTATACAGCTGTTAAAAATAAGGACATCATAAATTTTGCAAGCAAATGGATGGAAGTAAAAAATAACCATCCCTAATGAAGTAGCCCAGACCTAAAAATACATGCATAGTATATACTCACTGATAAGTAGATATTAGCCAAAATGTATGGAATATGCAAGATGCAACTCACAGATGCTAAAAGTTAAACAAGAGGGAAGGTCCAAGTGAGGATGGTTCAAATCCCACTTAGAATATGGAGCAAAATAATAATGGGAGGCAGAAGGAGAGAGGAACCCAAGTAAAAAAGTTGAGGAGAGGAGGAGAAGGGTAAGGAAGGATCAGGTATGGTAGAAGGCAGGAAAGAAGCCCAGAGGTCCAGAAAATTAATAGAATTATACAGCTGAGGGGAATGGTTTGTTAGGGGGACATCTAGAAAATCCCACAGACCTAGGATGGAGGATGTTCCCAGGACTCAATGTGGGTTACCTTAGCCAAAATGTC
The DNA here is from genome assembly GCA_964023405.1 of Apodemus agrarius. Classification (NCBI taxonomy): domain Eukaryota; kingdom Metazoa; phylum Chordata; class Mammalia; order Rodentia; family Muridae; genus Apodemus; species Apodemus agrarius. Next base: position 56,594,969 of record OZ030022.1, read on the forward strand.
CAAAACTGGAGAGAAGGAACCTGAAGAGACAACTTCCAGTAGTTCGATAGGGACCCCAGTGGAGGGACGGGGACACCAACCCACCATCAGATTTTTTTTTCAACCCCAAAAGGCCTGTATCTAAAACAGACAAAAATGGAGCAGAGACTGAAAAACAGGTTGACCAGTGACTGGCCTAAGCTAGGATTTAACCCATGGTGGGCAGCAAACCCTAACACTATTACTATATTATACTTGCAGACAAGACCCTAGCATGGCTCTACCAAGCAGATGACTGAGACAGATGCAGATTCATACAACCAAACATTGGACTGAGGTCAGAAGCTCTTTGGAAGAGTTAGGGGAAGGATTGAAGGAGCTGAAGCAGATGACAACCACAAAGGAAGACTAATAGCATACATTGGCTGGTATGAAGCCCCTGGCATATATGTAGTATGTTGTCTGGCTTGAGTGGAAAAGCAGACACCTTATTCTGTAGAGACTTGGTGCACTAGGGAAGGGGATTTTCTGGGAGGAACACCCTTTCAGAGGTGGACTGGGTTGATGGAGAGAAGAATTCCTCAAGGGGGACCAGGAGTGGAGTGAACGTTTGCGAAGTAAGTAAATAAAATAATTGATTAATACTAAAAAAGAAAACCTTAAAGTGGTTTGTAATTTCTTCATTGAGATTCGTTCCATTATCATGAAATAATTTTCCCAATTCCTTTTTTTTTTCATATTATTGGATCATTGTTTTATTTATTTTTTTAATTTTTATTTTCTATATTCTATGTTTACATTCCAAAGGCTTTCCCCTTTCCCAGTTACCCCCCACCATATGTCCCATAATTCCTCTCCCCCCCCTGCTATTCTCCACTCATTCCCCCCCCCACGATTTCTCTGTTCTGGGTCTACAATACTGGATCCAATCTTTACAGGCCCAGGGTCCTCTCCTTTCTTCTTCTTGGGAGTCATTTGACTTGCTAATTGTGCCTTGAGTATTTAGGGCTTCTGGGCTCATTAATATCCACTTATCAGTGATTGCATTTCATATGTATTCTTTTGTGATTGGGTTAGCTCACTTAGGATGATAGTTTCCAGATCTAACCATTTACCTACAAATTGCATGAGTTCCTTTTTTTCACTCTCTACCACATCCTCAGCACTTATGTGATTGATACAATATATGAATAGTTTCAATATTCTATTTTTTATACCTACCTAATTTTAGTGTTTGATCCTCATTTCCATTTTCTTCACTCAGAATCTGGGAACCATGATTTTTTTTCTACTGCTGATTTGAACTACTGAAGGAGACATGAGACATAAATTATGTTTTTAAGCAACTGACACCCAAAAACTAGCATATCCACCTTACATGTATAACTTACCACATATAATTTTGAGATAATGATTATTAGAGACTTCAAGAGAGGTGATTGCCACTTTAAATATTGACAAAGAATTTTACTTTTAGTACTTCAAACAAGGACTTCTGATGAGGTTAAGATCCCTTGTGTCAATAATAAAAGAAAAGCAAATATTCTAACACCTGGAGTACTCAGGCCTGGTTGCGGAGGGAAGATGATTAAACTGTAAGATATGCAAACATGTGGGACACTACATTTTCCTATGAGTTTTAAATGTTTTTGGATGGCTTTAATTTTTAACTTCCCCTATAACCATTTCTTTGATTATCAGTAAGTTAAATAATTGTGTCAGGAAATTTATCTTACAATGTGACAATGAGATTAAAAACGTCTTCACCTCACTCTTAATAAAAGCTCATTATAGATAGTAGATTAAATATCTGACTGTACAAAGCTAAACATAAATATTTTAAGATGTATCCATTTATCTCTGACATAGAACATATACTGTGAGATAAATTTGTTACATGGAAATTAAGACAAATTGTCACCAAAAAATTCTTGGTGGAGAATTATAATCATAGACAACACTATTGCTATTTGGTAAAGGCACACACACACACACACACACACACACACACACACACATGCACACACAAACATATATAGTGATTGAATAAAAATACATACATACATACATACATACATATATACATACCTACATACAAGAGTTTTTGCCTATGAAGAAGATTTGAAAATGAAAGACTATGGGTTCTATCAAAGTTGATAAACATCCTATCTGAGTAAAAGAAGCTTCACATGAAAGGCACAAATAAGGAAGAGAGAAACACAGAAAGAAAAGCAGATGATGAAGAAAGTTGAACCTTTGTTCATGGAGACAGCTCAAATAAACAGATGAAGTACAGATGGTTCATCCAACTGACAGAATGAAAACCTTGATGCTGAAATGGACATTTGCTGAAGGAAAATAATCAGGACTGCTGTTATGAAGGTTGATTACATCAACAGTTCCTCATGAGGCCATTTGGACTGTTACGTTTGTGAGATTGATAATTGTTTCTGTTGTAATTTTTAAAGTGCTCACAACTTTTAGCTCAAACAGAGAGGAGGAAGATGTGAAGGAATATTAATCCAGCAGCATGGCTGTTCTGGGAAGGGATCACATCTGAAGATGTTCTAGGTTTGTTAGCTCTTGGTGGAATTCAGACATGCCATACCTCTCAAATGCCTACGTCTGTAATAAAGACATGCCCTTAGTACACATGTTTTGTACCAAACAGTGTAGATTAGTTAGTTTGCAGGAGGAAGAAACCATGTTTAAAGGTGATATCTAATTGAGGAAGGGTAGTTCAATGAGTGTTGTTCGGTTGAGTTAAGGCAAAAAGCAGAGTTCCTGCAGCTTCATTTGGTTCATGAAGTCAATGAAGTCACTGCTGTTCAGTACATGGAATTCAGAGTCAGTTTTTCCATACAGAGCAATTCAGTAAAAAGCTGAGGGAATACAATTTGAATCAGTCAGTTTGGAGACAAGTTTTGAGCAAGAATAGCTGAGTTGAACCAGCCAGCCAGAGTTCAGAAGGGTCTAGAACGGAAAATTTATACAGCAGTAAGCTTTTGAGATGGCACTTACATCTGGCCAACAGATGTTCTTTTATAGTAAGGTCATTCAGTAGAAAGAAATTCATGGTGGTGCTCTAAATTCTAGCAAATTTTATGACTGGTGAGATCAAAAAACATAGATGGCAATCTATTATTGTCACTTGCCCAAACTAGCATAATTTTCAACTACATTACCAACACATCTCCTTACACCCAGAGTTAAATGTAGACATTTTTCATCATCAATAAGTTGTCTTATATACAGGAACCATTAGCAGAAATCCACAGCCATCAAATTTCGGAGAACAAAAACTGTAGTGTTAACATTTCCAACCTATACAACTAAATTGAATCCTCTACCTCAAATGATCAGGAAATATCACAGAGGAGGGAGCAGAGAGACTTTAAGGGACAGAGGTCTAGAATTTGGTTGATAGTACCTTCAATCAGGTTATGTTGTATTAACAAAATCTCAACAATATTGGCACATCTAAGAAGGAGAGAAAAACAGAACCATCAGTTGAAATGATAATAGAGATGGAGAAATAGCTCAGTGCTTCTCGAGAACCTCAGATGAGTAACTTTAAAAAATTGATGGCTGCTGAGAAAGATGAATCTGTTCTTTCTAATGACAAGCTCCTAGATAGGCTAGCCAATCCAAAGTTGTCAAAATGGAAGCAAAACGTAAAGTAAACTGTTACTGGTGGTATTCAATAGGGTAGGGAGGGTTCCCTAAGCCCCTCCTGTTATTATGGGGGTCTGAGATGGAAATTGTGAGGGAGATGCTCAGTGTTGGGGGCCAAGTTGGGACAGGGACTCCTCAGCTACTGAGGGCCTCTCTCTTGCTCTCAGAGTCCTTGCTGAGGTGGGTGTTCCAAGGCTTTTTACTCCTTGGAGGTCATTTAGACCATGAGATCCATGACCCTATTACTGTATCTGTATTCATTGTCATGCCAGGAAAAGAGCTTTACCAAATTGTCATTGAGAGCAATGCCAGCCCCAGTATCAAAGGTGAAGGAGTTCTATCATAATATACTCAGTGGTTAATTATATTGTTCAAAATTGAAACATTAAACCACAAATGTGTTTATAGAAAGAAAATAAAATAATCTACTTTTACAAGACAGAAAATAATAATATTACATAATAAATAAATATACCCAAATTGCAGACTTCTACAGGGAAAATAAGGAAATGTAATATTTAATGATTAAAACAGAATGCAGCACACTCATGGTATATAGTCTATAAAAATTATCATTATTGAAGTTGTACACATTTTAGTGCTGCTTGTATGTATCAAACATAAAAATGCAGATATGTTACCTTCCAGACAATTTCATGATACTTGTTATTGTTGGAAAATATCCTTGCTGTAACAGTGAATACTTGTTTACTTTTATAGCAATTTCTGAAATATGTATGATATATTTAAGTGTGAATATATTCTTGGTAGATTGCTAGATTATTATATATGAAATGAAATCCTGGGCATATTAAAATGCTGTGGTCCAATAAAAGACTAATATAACTTAGTGACTTGAAACTACAGAGTATACATAATATACTCATAACCACTGAGTATATTATGATAGAACTCCTTCACCTTCGATGCTGGGGCTGGCATTGCTCTCATTGACAATTTGGTAAAGCTCTTTTCCTGGCATGACAATGAATACAGATACAGTAATAGGGTCATAGATCTCATTTTTGTCGATGTAGGCATACACAATGCATTTTATAAACAATCAAGCAAGAGTTGTCAAAAGAATACACACTCTATAGGTGACTCTGGGATTCTCTTACTTTGTTTGTACCCATCTCTTCAGAGACTGGCCCAGCTAGGAATCCATCCCACCTGCAGACACCAAAGTCCTTCTTGGCTGAAGCCAAGAAGTGCTTGCTGAGAGGAGACTGGTATAGCTGTCTCTTAAGAGGCTCCACCAGCATCTGACTAAAACACATGCAGATACTCACTGCCAAACATCAGACTGAATCTGATGATCATAATGAAAGAATTGGGGGAAGAAATAAAGGATGTGAAAGGGATTACAACCACACAGGAAAAAAAAAACAATATCTACTAACCAGACCACCCAGTTTACAGGATCCAAACCACTAACCAGGAGTACACATGGAGAGATCCATGGCTCCAGCTACATATGTAGCAGAGGATGACCTTATCTGGCATCAGTGGGAGGGTAGGCCCTTCTTCCTGTGGAAGTGTGTTACCCCAGTATAAGGGGATGCTATAGCTTTGAGGTGGGAATGGGGTGGGTGGGTAGGTGAGCACCCTCATAGAGGCAAAAGGGAGGGGGATGGGATGGGAAGTTTGATGAGGGAAAACCCAGAAGGGTAACCACATTTGAAATGTAAAAAAATAAATAATCAATAAAAATAAAAAAATAATTTCATTCTGATTTCTCCTCCTTTTCTCCTCTCTTGTATTTTCTAGTGTTAATATGCTGTGTTTTTTTTAAAATGTGTATTCATGTACAGAAATGGGTTCCATGAGGATATTTAATGACTAGATAATATCCATCTAACATATTCCCTTGCATTTCTCCTCTCCTCACAATTCTCCACCCATCTTCCATGCCCCTGTATGTTCAGCTAGATAGATTAACATCTATGTTAAGGTAAAATGCACATACATGATTTCATATATCCATATGAAATCTATGAGGCACAGATAAAAGATAAAATGTGGTATTTGTCATCATAAGACTAGCAATTCTATTGAGTATTTTTGCATCGATGATCATAAGGGAAATTGGTCTGAAGTTCTCTTTCTTAGTTGGATCTTTCTGTGGTTTTGGTATCAGGGTAATGTGGCTTCCTAGAATAAGTTGGATAGTGTTCTTTCTGTTTCTATTTTGTGGAATAGTTTGAAGAGTATTGGTATTAGGTCTTCTTTGAAGGTCTGATAGCATTCTGCACTAAAACCATCTTGTCCTGTGCTTTTTTTGGTTGGAAGACTTTCTATGACCCTTCTATTTCTTTGAGGGTTATGGGACTGTTTATACAATCTATTTGATCCTGGTTTAATTTTGGTATTTGGTATCAGTCTAGGAAATTGTCCATTTCCTCCAGATCCTCCAGTTGTGTTGAGTATAGGCTTTTGTAGTAGGATTTGATGATTTTTTGATTTCCTCAGTTTCTGTTGTTATATCTCCCTTTTCATTTCTAATTTTGTTAATTTGGATACTGTCTCTGTGCCCTTTGGTAAGTCTGGCTAAGGGTTTATCTATCTTGTTGATTTTCTCAAAGAACCAGCTCCTGGTTTTGTTGATTATTTGTATGGTTCTCTTTGTTTCAACTTGATTGATTTCAGCCCTGAGTTTGATGATTTCCTGTCTTCTACTCCTTCTGGGTGAAATAGCTTCTTTTTGTTCTAGAGCTTCAGGTATGCCGTTAAGTTGCTAGTATATGCTTTCTCCTGAACATTGATGCAAAAATATTCAATAAAATTCTTGTCAACCAAATCCAAGAACAGATCAAAATGATCATTCACCATGGTCAAGTTGGCTTCATCCCAGGGATCCAGGGTTGGTTCAATATACAGAAATCCATCAATGTAATCCACAACATAAACACACTCAAAGGAAAAAAAAACACTTGGTCATCTCATTGGATGCTGAAAAAGCATTTGACAAAATTCAGCATCCTTCCATGCTCAAAGTCTTGGAAAGAACAGGAATTCAAGGCCCATACCTGAACATAGTAAAAGCAATTTACAGCAGACCAATAGCCAACATCAAAGTAAACGGAGAGAAAGTTGAAGCAATCCCACTAAAATCAGGGACTAGACAAGGCTGCCCCCTCTAACCATATCTTTTCAATATAGTACTTGACGTTCTAGCTAGAGCAATCTGACAACATAAGGAAGTCAAAGGGATACAAATTGGAAAGGAAGAAGTCAAACTATCACTATTAGCACATGATATGATAGTATACCTAAGTGACCCAAAAACCTCCACCAGAGAACTCCTATAGCTGATAAACAACTTCAGCAAAGTGGCTGGTTATAAAATCAACTCAAGCAAATCAGTAGCCTTCCTATACTCAAAGGATAAGCAGGCTGAGAAAGAAATTAGGGAAATGACACCCTTCACAATAGCCACAAACAATATAAAGTATATTGGTGTGACTCTAATCAAACAAGTGAAAGATTTGTATGACAAGAACTTCAGGTCTCTGAAGAAGGAAATGGAAGAAGACCTCAGAAAATGGAAAAATATTCCATGCTCATGGGTTGGCAGGATTAATATAGTTAAAATGGCAATCTTGCCAAAAGCAATATACAGATTCAATGCAATACCCATCAAAATCCCAACTCAGTTCTTCATAGAGTTAGAAAGAGCAATTCTCAAATTCATCTGGAATAACAAAAAACCCAGGATAGCTAAAACTATCATCAACAGTAAAAGAACTTCTGGGGGAATCACTATCTCGGACCTCAAGCAATACTACATAGCAATAGTGTTAAAAACTGCATGGTATTGTTACAGTGACAGGGAGGTGGATCAATGGAATAGGATTGAAGACCCAGAATTGAACCCACACATCTACGGCCAATTGATCTTCAACAAAGGAGCTGAAAACATCCAATGGAAAAAAGATAGCCTTTTCAACAAATGGTACTGGCTCAACTGGATGTCAACATACAGTAGAATGGAAATTGACCCACTCTTATCTCCTAAGCTCAATTACAGGTTAATCAAGGACCTCCACATAAAACCAGACACACTAAAACTAATAGAAAAGGAACTGAGAAGACCCTTGAGGACGTTGGCTCAGGGGAAAGTTCCTGAACAGAACACCAATAGCTTATGTTGTAAGATCAAGAACAGACAAATTGGACCTCATAAAATTACAAAGTCTCAGTAAGGCAAAAGACACTGTCAAGAGGACAAATAGGCAACCAACAAATTGGGAAAAGATCTTCACCAACCCTACATCTGACAGAGGGCTAATATCCAATGTATACGAAGAACTCAAGTAGTTAGACCAGGGAAAACCAAATAATCCTATAAAAAAATGTGGTAGAGAGCTAAACAAAGACTTTTCACCTGAAGAAATTCAGATGGCTGAGACACACCTTAAAAATGTTCAACATCATTAGTCATTAGAGAAATGCAAATCAAAACATCTCTGAGATTTCACCTCATACTAGTCAGAATGGCTAAGATTAAAAACTCAGGAAACAGCAGGTGTTAGTGAGGATGTGGAGAAAGAGGAACACTCCTCCACTGCTGGTGGGACTGCAAGCTGGTACAAGCACTCTGGAAATCAGTCTGGCAGTTCCTCAGAAAACTGTACATGATACTTCTGGGAGATCCAGCCATACCACTCCTGGACATATATCCAGAAGATTCCCCAGCATTCAATAAGGATACATGCTCTACTATGTTCATAGAAGCCTTATTTATAATAGCCAGAAGCTGGAAAGAACCCAGATGCCTCTCAGTGGAGGAATGGATACAAAAAAATGTGATATATATACAGAATGGAGTACTATTCAGCCATTAGAAATAATGAATTCATGAAATTCTTAGACAAATGGATGGAGCTCGAGAGCATCATACTAAGTGAGGTAACCCAGTCTCAAAAGAATACCCATGATATGCACTCACTGTTAAGTAGATATTAGTCTAGAATCTTGGGACACAACAGACACAATCCATATATCAAATGATGTCTGACAAGAAGGATGGTGTGGACTCTGGTGCTGGAAAGACTCAAAGCATCATTGTAGGGGAATACAAGAACAGGGAAGTGGGAAGGGGTGGTAGGGGGAACAGGGGGAAGGAAAAGGGCATGTGGGACATTTGGGGGCCAGGGAACCAGGAAAAGGGAAATGAAATATAAATTTAGAATATATCCAATAAAATTTTTTAAAAAAAGACTAGCAATTCTTTTAAGACACTAATCTCCAATTTCTTTGCATTTTTCTTCAAATAACATAGTTTTGTTCTCTTTGGTCCATTTCTTATGAAGACACTTGTGACAGATTTATGATTCATTTGAAAGAGCTAGATTAAATACTTATTGCCTTCTCATTTCTTCAAAATCTTTGCCATGTAAGATCATGTTTACATTATCCAGATAGTGAAAATTTAAATCACTGCTAGAGGACAAAGAAGTTCATTATTCATTTAATAATAAAGAAGTGAAATTAAACAAAAAAAAATTACTGCTGATTTTTGATTGGTGCAGACAATTAACAAGCAATGGATAATAATTAAACAAGGTTAATTAAATGATGCATACATTGCTGTTATAGCATAGGAAATCACACAATTAAGTCTGATAAAGACTGTGAAGAAAATGTGCAACGTGGTCAAGAATATTATGAGAGCTACTAAATCTAGAAAGTATTTTCTGACTCATTTTAGTTACCACCAGGAGTGTCTGGTTCATTTGAACTGTAAAGAACCAAGAAAAGACCTGCAGATGTCAGGAGCATGAGACCGTCATCTGAACAAGAGCTTGCAACATCCTGAAGTTTTTGATATTTCTTTGTCCAACTTGCTTTGTTGACTTTGGAAACACTAACAACAGTGTGAAAGCTAGAGTCAAGTTTAATTGTTTGATCTTAGGCTAGATAAATCTTGTAAATTGCATGAAATGGAATAGACTTGCAATAATTTGCATTTAGTTGTTATGTGATGACATTCAACAAAGTGCTTAAGTACCATGAGATATTGTTTTGGTATATCAGAAGCAGTCAAACAGCAATTAAAGATATCACTGAGAAGGAAGCCTCTTAACAAAAAACAGTAAAACTGCATAATGATAAAAACACTCGAAAATCCTCTCCATTCCACAAATACACATATTTCACAGTCCGGGAAATGGAAAGAGTCTGTGCCTGCAAGATATAATAGCAAGGTCACTTATTGAACAAAAATAATTTGCAGGTGAGGAAAGGTGAATTTGGCTGGAGAATCCTGAAAGGAGGGAGTAAATGAGGAAGCATAATGGATAGATGAAGGGCAGGAGGTCAGTAACCACTGGCAATGCTGATTTGGATAGGAATGTAACATGAGGAATATGTAAAGGCTCTCTTTTGAAGTGTATCCCTTCCAAGTATAATCGAAGTCTAAACATTGCCGAGAAAACATTCAAAACAATTTGCAACTGAATGTTTTTGCTTGGAAATATTTCAGAATGTTGACTTAGGGTCAGATTCTAAGAATTTTGATGATCTTGTTGAGGTGTGTGAAATTGTAGCAGCAGTCATACAGCACATGTTTTTTAAAACAGGAACAAATAAACAGTTCTACAGTTTGATCCTTTGTCTACTTCAGTCATCACTTAGCCTAGCTTATTTGCCACAGTGCATCAAGAAAAGAAATGTTAGCATTCAATGATGAAAGGCATTCTTACACTAAATTACTTGATCAGAGAACTATAACTTATGAAGTTACAATATAGGAGACACCTAAAATTTAAAAGAGGTACATATATGTTTTTTGTTGAAAACAATTTGTTTTAAAAAGATTTGTTCGAAAAATAAAGCACAGCTAAAATACTGAACTATTTTGGCTTCTAAGAATGTGAATATTCATTCTGTTGCTATAATTTTTAATGTTATTTTGGGATTTTAAAATTTTGATTTCTAGCTTAAGTTTGATTTTTTTTCTGAATTTAGAACTATATTTGAGTAGATAAATCATTTCTCCTCTTTTCAATTTTGTTGAATGTGAAATAGTTAAATTCTCAACTCTGTAACAGTAAGAAAAATTAAATCTTTCCTGAGGAAACCCCTCCATTTTTCTTTACAGCAGTTATGACTGACTGTGCAGAATTCTGAAAGGTAACCCTTCTGAACCAGTGGCATAGTATATATTTCTTTTAGTTGGTATTTACTATTATACAGTAGGAATATATATATATACATATATGTATATATATACATATATGTATATGTGTATGTATATATATATATATATATATATATATATATATATATATATCTCAGGACCAGGCAGGGGAATATAACTTTGGAAAGAGCCATTCTTTCTTGACAAATGTTCTTATCAATGAACTCTATCCTGAGGTACTTTAACTACTATAAATATCATTAACATCGGTCTCTATGTGGAAGTGATCTTCATGAAATGAAAATTCTTCGTTTTATTGAAAGTTAAAATTCATTGAGCCATCGTGTGCTTAATTCTTTATAACACCTGAAATCATGTTTAATATGTAAATATTTTATTTGTACTGGTTGGTTTTGTGTCAACTTTACACAAGGTGGAGTTATTACAGTGAAAGGAGCTTCAGGTGAGGAAATGCTTCCATGAGTTCCACCTGTGGGATATTTTCTTAATTAATGACCAAGGGAGGAGTGCCCCTTGTGGGTGGTTCCATCTCTGGGCTTGTAGTCTTGGGTTCTATAAGAAAGCAAGCTGAGCAAGCCAGGGAAGCAAGCCAATATGTAACATCCTCCACAGCCTCTACATTAGTTCCTGCTTCCTGACCTGCTTGAGTTCCAGTTCTGACTTCTTTTGGTGATCAAGAGCAATGTGGAAAGCTGAGTAAGTTCTTTCTTTCCCAATTTGCTTCTTTACCATGATGTTTTGTGCAGGAATAGAAACCCAGACTAAGATATTATTGAGAATATTATTTTATTTATATATCCCAAATGTTACTGGCCCTTCCAGTCCTTCCTCATAGATTTCTTACACCCATCCCATTCCTCTTTGGCTCTAAGATGATGCCTCCCCTGCGCCTCCCACCCTCCTGTGGCATCAAGTCTCTAAAGGATTAGACACAACTTTACCCACTGAGGACAGACAAAGCAGTCCTCTACTACATATGTATCAGGGGCCTTATGCTAGACCATATATTCCTTTTGGTTGGTGCCTTAATCTCTGGGAGCTCCCAGGGGTCCAGGATAGTTGACACTGATGGCCTTCCTGTGGGGTTGCCTTTTCATTTTTTTCAATCCTTCCTCTCTTTCACAGAGTTCCTGACCTAAGTCCAATGCTTGGCTGTGAGTATCTGCATCAATTTCAGTCAATTGCTGGGTTTTCTGAGGACAGCTTCTGTCTTCAGGCACAGCAAGGCATCAGTATAGTGTCAAAGTGTATTGCCTGCCCATGGGATAAATCCAAATTAGGTTGGTCACTAGAGGGCCTTTCCTTGCACTCTGCTCCATTTTGTCTCTGCGATTCTTTTAGACAAGAACAATTTGGGTTTGAAAACTCAAAGTTGGGTTCATGTCTCCATCCCTCCACTGGGGTTATTTCTAACTACTGGAAGTGGAATATTAAGGTTTCATCTCCTCACTGTTGAACTTTTAGGCTACAGTTCCCAATTTGCGTCCTGGGAGTCTCCACATCCCAGGTTCCTGAGACTTTTTTTTTCTTTTCTATATTCTTTGTTTACATTCCGAAGGCTTTCCCCTTTCCCAGTCCCCTCACCATATGTCCCATATGTCCTCTTCCACCCACCCCACCCCCTGCCTATTCCCCAATCACCACCCCACCATTTCTCTGCTCTATTCTGGTACTCTCCTACAAAACTGGATCCAGTCCTTTGAGGACCAGCGTCCTCTCCTTCCTTCCTCTTGGGAATCTTTTGACTTGCTAATTGTGTCTTGAGTATTCAGAGCTTTTGGGCTCATTAATATCTACTTATCAGTGATTGCATTTCATGTGTATTCTTTTGTGATTAGGTTAACTCACTTAGGATGATATTTTCCAGATCCAACCATTTGCCTACAAATTGCATGAATTCATGATTTTTAATTGCTGAGTAGTATTCCATTGTATAAATATACCACATTTTCTGTATCCATTCTTTCTTTGAGGGACATCTGGGCTCCTTCCAACTTCTGGCTATTATAAATAAGGCTGCTATGAACATAGTGGAGCATGTGTCTTTATTGTATGCAGGGGAATCCTCTGGGTATATGCCCAGGGGTGGTATGACAGGGTCCTCTGGAATTGTCATGCCCAATTTTCTGAGGCAACGCCAGACTGATTTCCAGAGTGGTTGTACCATCTTGCAGTCCCACCAACAGTGTAGGAGTGTTTCACTTTCTCCACAATCTTGCCAGCACCTTTTGTCTCTTGAATTTTTAATCTTAGCCATTCTAACTGGTGTGAGGTGGAATCTCAGGGTTGTTTTGATTTGCATTTCCCTGATGACTAATGATTTTGAACATCTCTTAAGGTGTTTCTTGGCCATCCCAATTTCTTGTGGTGAAAATTCTTTGTTTAGCTCTGTACCCCATTTTTTTGATAGGGTTATTTGGTTCTTTGTGGTCTAACTTCTTGAGTTCTTTGTATATATTGGATATTAGCCCCCTGTCAGATGTAGGGTTGGTGAAGATCTTTTCCCAATTTGTTGATGGCTATTTTGTCCTTCTGACCATGTCCTTTGCCTTAGAGAAACTTTGTAATTTTATGAGGTAACATTTGTCAATTCTTGATCTTAGAGCATAAGCTATTGGTGTTCTGTTCAGAAACTTTACCCCTGTGCCCATGTCCTCCAGGGTCTTCCCCAGTTTCTTTACTATTAGTTTCAGTGTGTCAGGTTTTATGTGGAGGTCCATAAAACACAACAACCCACAATCCACAACATTGAGAGCTGCATATTTCTACTCATTTTCCTTGCCCTCTGGGCTTCACTCCTTTCTCCCTCATACATGATCCTATTTACCCCTTTTCCTCCCATCTTCTACCCTGGTCCTTTGCTCCATCTGTCACCCATGTTTATTCTCTTACCCCTTCTAAGTGCATCCTCATTTGGGCCTGCCTCCTTACTTAACTTCTTAGGGTTTGTGGAGTGGATCACGGGTATTCAGTAACTTTGGCTAATATCCACTTGAGTACATACCATGCATGTTATTTTGGGTAGAGTTTGTCTCACTCAGAATGGTACTTTCCAGTTCCATCCATTTGCCTAGATAATCCATGATATCTTTGTTTTTATTCATGATATCCTGAATAGTATTCCATTGTGTAAATGTACCACATTTTCTGTATCTATGTTTTGGTTGAGGGACATCTGGGTTCTTTAAGCTTCTGGCTATTACACATAAGGCTTCTATAAACATAGTGGAGCATATGTCTTTGTTACCACATGGTGGTAACATATTTTGGGTACATTCTCAGGAGCAGGGGCAATATAGCTAGGTCTTCAGGTAGAACTATCTCTAATTTTCTGAGGAACCATCAGATTGTCTTCCAGAATCTTTGTACCAGTTTGCAAAAAGTGATGATCTTTTCCCAACATATATGTTGCCATTTTGTCCTATTGATAGTGTCATTTGCCTTACAAAATTTGTTCATTTCCATGAGGTTCCACTTGTCAACTATTGATCTTCTATTCCTGAGATTCTCTCTTCTATACTTTGTATTCTATTGGTGATGCTTCTGTCTGTAATTCCTGTTCTCTTTCCTATGTTTTCTATCTTCAGGGTTGTCTCCATTTGTGATATCTTTATTGTTTCTATTTCCACTTTTTGTCTTGGACTGTTTTATTCATTCCCTTTGCCTCTTTGACTTTATATTACTGTATTTCTTTAAGGGATAAGTCATTGCATCTTTAAGGTCTTCTCTCTGTTTGCCTGTGTTTCCTGTATTTCTTTAAGGGAATTATTTATATCCTCCTTAATGGCACCTATCATCATCATGAGATGGGATTTAAGAGCAGAATCTTGCTCTTCAGTTGATTTCTGTGAATTCTGACTGCAAAATTGCATTGGCTTCTAATGATTATATTGTTGTGCTTACCATTTGGCATCTGGTTGATTCTGATTAATTGGTCTGCATGTCGTGGATTGAAGTGTCTCATTTTCTGGGCTCTATGGGGGTCTCAGCTGTATTGGGTATTGGGGAGAGACACCTCACCCATTTCCCTGCTTAGAACAGACCTCCTGGATACAGGCTTTGTTATGGAGTCAGGGAGCAGGCATAGTGATCTATCATGGGTACAGGTGGAGTTTCAGACAGGAAAGTTAATGAGGCTCTGTCAGCACAGGACAACTTGAATTATTTTTGAAAGAAATTTATCTTGTAGAGAAGAACCATTAAAAGAATTATTCTGAGATTTCTATGAATACTAGTGAATAATTTTAAAATTGCATGAAAGTTAGCCTGCAACTATAGCATGCCTTATACTGATGGCATTATATATTGTAATTATATGTAACAATTTTTGATATCTACTAAAAGATTTCTTTGAATTTTTCATAAGTCATCAGTATGCCAGAATATCATATATTAGAACTTGTAATCAAATTTTAATGAATTATCTTTGTGTTTGTTATTTTGTTGGCTAATTATTACTCATATAACTTTTAATACACTTAGAAAATCTATACAGTTAGTATAAATTGTTATTTATTATTTCAAGTAAGTTATATATCATTGTTTTCATGTAGTAAAAATTGCATGAATTTTTTTTTTTTTTTGTTTTAACCTTAGTTAGACAGGATAGAGAGTTCCACATAGGTTGCAATTTTACATTTTTCTTTCAAGTATTTTTTGACACAAAGAGCTGCAGCTTTGGAAATGTCATTGTTACTTATGTGAAGACAGGGCCAGTTTGATTTGTCACATTCTTTGCATTATTCAGCACAATTCATGGTATGAAGCATGTAAACATTCTGCTAATACATATTCAAATGGAATCACAGCAAGAGACAAGTTTCACCACCCTCTAAGGCAAAGGAAAAACAAACAGGAAAATTTGAACAGCATCTTTTTATCTCTGATGTTGAGTGACTTTGTCTGCTTTATAAAACCACTATTTCAGATTCCCATGTATGAAAGGAATAACCTGTGCCTCTTGAGAGAGTTTTCATGAGATAAAGCAGCAGAGAAGACTGGTAATTCCATACTAGATATTAACCTGAATTCTGAGAAAGAAAAGCAGCTTATAGTTAATCACAAAGCCACTTAGATAAATAACTGCAGTTACCTAATCTCTGTACAATACGAAGGATCGTGGTCTAATGGCTGACCAATGAATGACCTTTCCACCTTTGGATCCCATGGACTGGCACCAAACCCTGACACTATTACCGATGCTATGTTCTGCTTTTAGACATGAGCATGACTGTCAGCTAAGAGGCTCTGCCAGCAGCTGACTGAGACAGTTGCAGATACTCACAGTCCCTGAGGTCACAGATGCCTATGGAAGAGTTAGGGGAAAGACTGAGGGAATTAAAGTGGATGACAACCCTGAGGAAGACCAACAATGTCAGCTTATCTGAACTCCTGGGAGCTCAGAGAGACAAAAACTAAAGAGAATAGACTGGCTGGTATGAGCGCCTGTCATAAATGTAGCAGAGGACTGTCTTGTCTAGCCTCAGTGGGTAAGGTTGTACTTAATCCTGTAGGGTATTGATGCCCCATGGAGGTAAGATGCTCAAGGAGAGGTACCCTCTCAGAGGCAATGGGGGCTGGGAAGAACCCTACAAGGGGAACCAAGTATGAAGATAACATTTGAGATGTAAATGAACATTAATAATAGTATTGATAATAATAATAATAATAATAATAATAATAATGAAGGATCATGGAGACTAAGTTTTGAACCATTATACATAAACAGAGCCGAAGTTAAATCCATTTAATATTTATGGCATTTTATTCCAGGACTTGTCTTTAGTTTTGTCCAAATATGGTATTTATTCATGAGACTGTGATGTAAATCAGATCATACAGTATTACTACATTAGGATCTATCTACTTACTAAAATATAAAAATATTTCTTTTATCAAATATTTCATATAATATAATTCATATAACACAAATATATAATGTAATAAATATACCATAATGTAAACATAAATTGTGTACTTTTTCTTTGTGAGTACATGGATAAAATTGTAATATCTTCCTAGTAGCCTTTTTCCCCTTTAATGAGTTATTTCTCATCTCCTCAGATGAGTATTCATTTGATGTTTTTTTTGCCAGCTATTACAATTTGTATGCCTGCTAGAATCATAGTTCCATTTTCTTAGAATAACTTCTTCCCTTCCTCTAACCTTAGGTGATATCCAACATTGATGGTGAGCTTTGTTTCTTGGAAAGAATAAAAGTATTGATCCAGTCTTTTTCTCATTTAACAACATTAATTAATTTACTCACTTTAAAATATGTTGCAGTAGTTAATCCTCAAGTGCTTCATTATAATAACCACTGTGTCAAGAGTTTGATGTTATGATCACAGTGGGTTTTTCTTTTTACCATTTGTACATATAAAATGTTAACCATGTCTTTTTACTGGGGGATTTGGGTTGTTAATATTTAGAGTTATTTTTGAATAGTAAGTACTAATAAATTTGCCGTTGTTTTCTTAATTGTGATCTTTGGATTACGTGTTCTGGAATTGTTCATTTTCTGTACCATTTTGAGTGTTTTAATCTTCTCTTCAAATTAAAGCACTCTTTCCAGTACTTTCTACAGAGCTAATTCAGTGCTCATAAACTCTTTAAATCTATTTTCATATGGAGGATTTCATTTTTCTCCATTAAAGAGTTTATCACATTTTCACTGCACTTTTTTTTACCTTAACCACATCATGATTAAAAACATATATGACTAAGCCATCTTAATGCTTAAATTGCCAAGAGCATTTTTACTTTAAATTAACAAAACCTTTTCAGTTTCCTCTTATAATCAGGACACGTGCAATCTCTTGTACACTTTTTTTTTGTCTAAATACATTAATCTCAATGGACATTACTCATTTAAAAATACATTGCAATAGTTCCTACTTGTTGTGCTTCAAAAGAATAATAACTGTGTCCAGAGCTTGACATACATTCACAGTATATTTTTGTCTTTTGCATTCATACATGTAAAATGAGATATTAGTAAAATCTTAAACTGCTATCCAATTCAAATTAGCCACTCAGTTCATTCTTTTCAAAACACTTTTTACAGTTATCATATTTGTATTAGATTATGAAAATACGAGCTTATTCATTTTATACTCTAGTATGGCAACATGAACATTATTGAACTTACTAGAGGACTGTCTTTCATGTGAAGAATTATATAAAATGAAGCAATCCCATTAAAATCAGGGACTAGACAAAGCTTCCCACTCTCTAGCTGCCTATTCAATATAGTACTAAAAGTCCTAGAAAGAGCAATTAGACAACAAAAGGAGGGTAAAGGGAAAGGAATTGAAAAAGAAGTAAAAATATCACTATTTGCAGATGATGTAATAGTATACTTAAGTGATCCCAAAAATTCCACCAGAAAAATCCTATAGCTGATAGACAACTTCAGAAAAGTGGATGGATATAAAATTAACTCAAATAAATCAGTAGCTTTCCTCTACTCAAAGGCTAAACAGGCTGAGAAAGAAATGAGGGAAAGGACACCCTGCACAATAGTCAGGGTATATAGAAATATATAGAAATAGAATATAGAAAATACATTGCTGTAACTCTAAGCAAGTAAGTGAAAGATCTATATGACAAGAGCATCAAGTCTCTGAAGAAAGAAATTGAAGATCTCAGAAGATGGAAAGATCTCCTATGCTCATGGATTGGCAAGATTAATATAGTGAAAATGACCACCTTGCCAAAAGCAATCTACAGATTTAATGCAAGCCCTGTCAAAATTCCAACACAATTCTTCATAGAGTTAGAAAGTTAAATTTGAAAATTCATTTGGCATTACCAAAAACAGTTTTTGAATAGCAAAAACTGTTCTCAACAATAAAAGAACTTCTGAGAGAATCACCATCCCTGACCTCAAACTGTATTACAGAGCAATAGTTATGAAAACTTTATGTTATTGCTACGGAGACAGGCAGGTAGACCAATGGAATAGAATTGAAGCCTGAGAAACGAACCCACACACCTAAAATGACCTTTGACAAAGGAACTAAAACCATTTAGTAGACAAAAGTATTTTCAAGAAGTGGTGCTGGTTCAACTGGCAGTCACCATGTAGCAAAATGCAAATTGAACAATTCTTATCGCGTATTTAGAGAGAAAGCTGCTTTTAAAAAGGGCCAGCAGCCTCAAGTCTAAGACAAGTGGGTTAATGGTTGTTTCTCCTAAAGAAAAATCTCTACAATTATGTTTTTTGGTTCAAAGTGCTTTTTATTCTCTTGAAATTACAGCTAGAAAAAGGGAAATTTGTTTGGTTTAAGTTTATGAGATTCATGCAATAGTTTTATTCTTGTTTGTAATTAGATTTAAAGGTATAAGTATATTTTGCATGTCTTGACTATATAGGGTATTGACTTATAAGTCATTGGAAATGATTTAAAAGGTATAATTTTGGTAACAAAAAGTTAGGTTAGAACTGGTATCTCAGGGTTGCAGCCATCTTAAACAACATGTGGCATGACGCATCCCAGGAAATACAGGTCTTTAAGATGTTTCTAAATTGGCATAGTGTTTTGTGTGAATCTTAACCTAGAAATAAGATTTAAAATAATGGCTCTTCAATTAATTATACTGTCATACATTTGAACATAAAAACTGACAGACAAACCTTGTGCTGTAAAAATAATGCATTTACCATTAATTTTAAACAAAATAGATTATTATTTAAAATAGGGTTTTGCTTCCAAAGTTGTAGTTATGCTCTAATATTGCAAGAGAAAATTAAGAGTTACAATAAAAATTGCCAGTGTGCCACTGGCTGCAGTTTACAGTCCAGTTAAAAACTCATGATTCTTAACATATTTTATAATTAAGATAATTTTAAGAGTGATAGTGGTTAAAAACAGCTATGGCCAGTATGGGCCTATTGCCATTTTTTCACAAGTTTATTGATAAGGTAGAAGCAATATTTAACCCTCCAAGATTAAAAAGGAGATCTCAATGGAAATTTCTTTGATATCAAACAGGCTCCTTTGACTACTATGAAACAGCAAGTAAAATTTTTTCAGGAACCCTGATATTACAGGTTCCTTTCATTATTTGACCCTCATACAAAGTCCTTGCAGGACAGGTGGTTTGGGGTCTAGTCTTAGACAATAGGCTCAGATTAGAAGATATTTACATTTGAGGAACCTCATACAATATCCTTGCTGGACAGGTGGGTGTTGAGCAGATTAAAAAAATACATTTGAGTTAATGCAAAATTCAGAGCTTCCTCAATAGAAGCTTGTGAGAAACTGCTTTTGTCTTGCAGACCCCACCTAGGGAGTTTTTGGCCAAAAGAACATTCTTGACAGACTTATTCAGGTGTGGTTCAAAATGCAGTTCAAACTCATGAAAGATTAATAAGGCTATGTAGAACTTATGAAGGCATTAACATTCGGCCTGCCTACACCATACAAAATTATGATAGATATAAGGAGTTGTTTTTTGCTTTACATTCTGATAATTATAAAAGCATTTGCTTCTTCTATGAGCTAACTTTAACAAAACAATAAAGCAATTTCACTAGAAGGTTTTCCCTCAAGGAATGGCTAATAGCCTTACCTTATGTGAAAAAAATGTTTTGTCTCTGCTTCAATACAAGAAGCTAGAATCTCAAATTTATCAGTGTATGTTGTTCATAAAATTTTCCTATAAATCTTTGCTCTTAATTGTGGGATTTTAAAATTTTTAAGTAAATAATTTTCAAAAGTGAGAATAAATTAATTGGCTAAGACATGGCTTTAAGCTTGCCACAAGAGGATTTAAATCTCTAATGTTTTTAAAATAAATGATGCAGCAATAAAATTGATTGCTATTGTTGGTTGATCTATTACATGGCAACCCTCTTTAGGCAAAATTAATAATCATTATCCAAAAGATAATTTGTTACAATTTGATCATGTTTGTTCTTTTGAGTTTCTCCCTGCCTCAGCACAGATAACTGACTTGTGTGCTGTAGCAGCTATTTTTAAGTGTTAAAAATCAAGCTTTATATATATATATATATATATATATATATATATATATATATATATAGCTTGATATATATGTAATATATATATTACATGTAGCTCATGGTTTACAATTGCTTAAAATTGTTCCTTTTTTAATACTGCTAATTCTTAATTTTTACAATTGTTTATGAAAATAGAATTTAAGGTTAAAAAAATGTTCTTTAAATGACTGTCCTATGGATATTTGAGAGATGATCCAAAGGCTAGAGAGATGGCTCAGCCATTAAAGGCTAGGTCCTCAATCATAAAACATAAACGCTCAGATCCCAGGCACCACACGGTGGCTCACAACCACCTATGATGAGATCTGACACCCTCTTCTGGCTACAATATACTTATATATAATTAATGTTTAAAAATATGATATCTGGACAAAGACCCCTTAAGGGAAGGCATATATGTAATGTTGAATGAAATCTCCTTTTATTCCCTGTAACAGGGATGTGGTCCCAATTTCCTGCTATAGCAGTCTGCATAAAACTGTGAGGTTAGATTTAACATTTCCTCCATTACAGTTGGGAAGTCCCTGATGTTAAGGTTTTATCTATCCCCAAAGGCCAGAATGTAGAGATGGAAAGAGAACTATATCTTGTCTCTCACAGAAAATTCAAATTCCTTAATGAAAAGATGAAAAACAAAAATTAAAAGGTGTGGTGGTTGAAGAAAAGTTGCTCCAATCTGCTTATATGTTGCATTATCTGAGAGGGATTAGAAAGTGTAGTCTCATAAGACTAGGTATGACTAGAGAAAGTGTGTCACAAATGGTGTGGTTTAGGGTTTCAAAAACCCAAACCAGCCCAATCACTCTCTACTCATTTTGCTTATATATCTGTATGTGAAATCTCTACTACTTCTCCAAGCCTGTATATGCCTGTATTGTGTCATGCTTCCCATAATGGTGACATTGGAATAAAACTCTCAATCTTTAAGCAAGCCTCAATTGAATGCCTTCCTTGTTAAGTGTTTCCACAGAAATGATGTCTCCTCACAGCGGTAGAACCCTGACAAAGACTAGTGGAGGTACCAGGGAATATGTTATTGATGTGAAAAGTCTGACCATGTGGATTGTTAGCAGAATAAAATACTCACAAACAGAATCTAAGAACACTATCCACAATAATCTAGTAGGCTTCATCCCAGGGATTCTGGGATAGTTAAATAGACAAAAATATACATCATCATAATCTACCATACAAAGAAACTGAAAGAAAAAAATCACATGATTATCTCCCTAGATGCAGAAAAAGCCTTTGACAAAATCCAACACCCTTTCATGTTAAAAGTCTTGGAAAGTTGAGGGATACAAGGTGTATATCAAAACACAAAAAAGTAATATAAGCAACATTCTGCAAGCTCTTAGCCAACATTAAGTTAAATGAAGAGTAATTTAAAGCAATTCAACTGAATTCAACCATAAGATAAGGCTGCCTCCTCTTTCTCTATCCAACAGAGTACTTGAAGTTCTAGCTAGAGCAAGAAGAAAACTAAAGAATGTCAAGAGGATACAAATTGGAAAAGCATAGGTCAAAGTATTGCTATTTGCATATGATATGATACTATATACAAGTGACCACTAAAATTTTACCAGATACCCATGATAACTGATAAACACCTTCATCAAAGTTTCTGAAAAGAAAATCAGCTCACAGGCTATGTAGACCTACTTTACACATCAATTGGTCTATGATCTAAAAAAGAATTTCACGAAACAACTCATTTTACATAAGCCCAAATAATATAAAATACCTTTGTGCAATTCTACCGAAGCAGGTGAAAGATCAGTGTGACAAGAACGTCGTCTTTGAAGAAAGACAGAGAAGAAGATAATAGAAGATAGAGAGATCAACTTGTTTATGGATTGGTAGGATCAACATAGTAAAACTGGCCATCTTACCAAAACCAATCTGACCTACTGATTCAATTCAATTCCCATCAAAACTCCTAAACAATTTGTTATTAATGTTGAAAGGACAATTCTTAACTTCATATGAAAAATAACAACGACCACAACCAAAAAACCCCACATGATAGTTAAACAATACTCTGAAATAAAAGAATTTCTGGTGTTATCACCATACCTGATCTCTAGTTTTACTCCACAGAGAGAGTAATAAAAAATGCACAGTATTGGTATAGGAACACACAGGTAGATCACTGGAACTGAATTGAAGATTCAGAAATAAATTCAGACACCTATAGACTTTTGATATTTGACAAAGAAGCCAATACCATAAGATGAAAAATAAAAGTATCTTCACCAAATGGTGCTTAATTAACTAGATGTTTGAATATAGAAGAATGCAAATAGACCCAAATCTATCACCCCACATGAAACTCAAGTTTATGTGTATCAAACCAGCACATGAAACCATACATACTAAATTTCATAGATGAAAAAGAGCAGAACTGCCTTGGACTCATTGACACAGGAGATAAATTCCCTGAACAGAACACCAATAATCAGACATTAAGATAACAATTAATATATGAGGTCACATGAAACAAATGTTTTTACAAGGCTAAGAAAACCATCAATAGAGAGATTTGGAAACCTACCGAATGAGAGAAGTTCTTCACCAACCTTATATCTGACAGAAGGCTAATATCCAAAATCTATAAAGAACTCAAGAAGTTAGACACCAACAAACCAAACAACACAAATAAAATTGGGAAACAGAGATGAATAGAGAATTCTCAACAGAGGAATCGTGAATGGCCAACAAGCACTTAAAGAAACATCCTTAGGCATCAGGGAAATGCAAATCAAAATAACTTTGGGATTCGATCTCATACCCATTAGAATGGCTGAGCTAAAATCTCAAGTGACAGCTCATGCTGGTGAGGGTGTAATAAAATGGGAACTTGCAACCATTGTTGATGGAGTGCAAACTTGTACAATCACATTGGAAACTAATTTTGCAGTTTCACAGAAACTTGAAAATGACTCTACATAGCTATACTATACTGCAACATATACCCAAAAGATGCCTCAGGATACCACAGTGACACTTACTCAAGTATGTTCATAGAAACTTTTTTCAGTAATAACCAGAAACTGGAAACAACCTAGATATCTGTCAACTGAAGAATGGATAAAGAAAATGAAGTACATCTACACAATGGGGTATTATTCAGCTATTAACAACAAGGACATCATGGATTTTTCAGGGAAATAGATGGATATTTAGAATATTATCCTGAGTGAGGTTTTATATATCCAGAAAGACACATATGATATGTACTCACTTATAATTAGACATTAGTCATCAAATCCAGGATAACTATGTTGCAATCCACAGATTCAAAGAAACTGGGGAATAAAGAGGTCCAAAGGAAGATACCTGAATCTTACTCTAAAGGGGAAAGAAAATAGTTATAAGAGGTGCATGGATAGAGTGAAATGGGTGTGAGAGGGAGTAAGGAGGTGCATGGATAGAGTGAAATGGGTGTGAGAGGGAGTATGAGGTGGGTGATTAGGCAGGCATAGGGGGGAAGAGAGAATGTAAATCAATGGAAGTCATCTCTGTGATAAGCATGAAACCATAGATAGACATGAACAAACCTGGAGTGTCCAGGACCCCACAAGAAGACCTACAGAATCAACTAACCTGATGGGAGAGGCTATGTGGAGTCTACAGGAGTAATACTAGTTGAGATAGATTCCTACCAGTGGGTACCACCTGTAGTCAGGCATTACATCTAGTGGAAGGAAGTTATATCAACCCACCCAAAAATCCTTCAAGTCAAAATTTGTCTTGCCTACAAGATGGGCAGGGATAAAGATGGATCAGATATTGAGAAAAGGGCTTATTAATTATTGCCCCAATTGAGAAATATACCATGTGACAGAGCCAAACCATGACACCATTAGTGATATTCTGTTGTGTTAGTAGACAAGAAACTAGTATAACTGCCTTCTGAGAGGCTTCATCCAACCACAGGTGGTAGCAGATGCAGAGACCCATAACTCAAGTGGGAGTCCTATAGGGGATAGACATGCACAAGCCTGGAGTGTCCAGGACCCCACAAGAAGACCTACAGAATCAACTAGCCTGGGATTATTAGGGCTCACAGAGCCTGAACTACAAACCAGGGAGTGTGCAGGAGCTGGACTTAGACTTCTTACTCATTTATGCCATATGTGCAGCTTGCTTTTCATGTGGATCCCCTAACTACTTGTCTAGCACTGTTTCTAACTCAGTTGTTTGCATTGAATCCCCTTCCCTTAGCTGGTTGGACTTCAGTAGAACAGTCCTGATGGGAATAGATGTTTCAGAGTGGGGTGGTATTCAAGGGGGATCAGTGTCTCCTTCTCTAAGGATGAGGGGACAGGGAGTTGGGGGAATAGATTTTAAGGGTGGGATTTGGAGCAAAGGATGGAGGGATAGCTGTGATTGGGATATAATGTGACTAAAAAAGAAGTTATGGAAGAAAAAATAAAATAATATGGACTTTGGGTGTTGGAATAAGAAAGCAGTTGATATCTTGAAGAGGGTCATAATGATCCATGCTATTAGGGCATGAAAGAGTGTTGTGAGTGATTTGAATTTTGGGAAAGTATGTGGCTGTTTTTTATCCTTATTTTAAAGATCTGCCTGAGGCTAAATTAAAGAGTTTTTGATTAATGGGATTGGCAGAAGAAAGCCCAGAGTTGACTCATTGTGTGTTTACATGTAGTCATTTCAATGCAGATATATAATGAAAAGGAGCAAGCTGAGACAGGAAATGCACAAAATGTACACTTTGAGGAGTAAAAGAGTGCCAAGAAAGGTACTGGAGCTAAATACACTGTTCAATAAGAGAAAAAAAGTTTACCTAAAGTCCTGAGCTGAGTGGAATAACAGAAGTGGTGACCTCAGGGAAGACCCCACCCATAAATGCTTCCAACTTATAAAAAGGAATTAAGGAAAAGCTTAAAATAAATGAATCAATTAAAAACTAAAGATAATGAAATTTATTTGAATAATGAAAATAAGTTCCAGTCTGCCTGTCCTTCCCCCACTCCCAAAGGAGAAAAGCTTTGCAGCTTTGTTCAATTAATTTTGGCTTTAGAGTCAAGGATACAAAGAGGATTGTTGAGCCGTCCTTATGGTTAATGAAACATGCTGAACCCAAGCATGGGTCAGGGATGTCCCTGAATGGAGGCCCAGAGAGTCCAGTGTGTGAATCTGTGAAGAAAACATGTGGATTGTGTTGGAGATGAAGCAGCTGAAAATGTCAGAGTCATAGGTTACCTGACAAGAAGAGCTACTCACAGGTTTTAGAAGTGTTTCAAGAAAGGGTAGTGTTTTTATAGTCAACAAGGCTGAAAAGAGTTAGAGATCTAAAGAAGAAATACAGAATTGTGATCTTGCCCTGCTGGCTTTCAGTCTTACTTTGGTCGAATATTTCTTCACTATGCTCCCTTTTCTCCTTTTTTTTTTATTGGTACTCTATGTTTGGTGACACTCTATGTTGGAAACGAATGATCTGCTTTATTCAATGTTTGATTTTACAAAGGTTACAGTTACGAGATTGCCTTGACTCTCAGAAGACTCTGAATGTTTAAACAGTGTTGAGACTGTGAGAGTCTCTGAGGACTTTTGTTGCTGGATTAAATGCTTTTGCTTTTGTTTGTTAGCTTGTTTGTTTGTTTCTTCTTCATGATATGGCTACAAGCCTATAAGGTCATAGAGTGGAACCTCAATTAAATGCATTCCTTTGTAATAGATGCAATGGTTATCGTGTCTCATCCTATTAGTAGAACATTAAGACAGGAGACTTGAAAAAATGGTTTGGCAAAGTTAAAACAAAGGAAAAGGTGTTTATATGAATATTTAAATTTATACTTTACTCTAAATATAAGAAAATATTAGTAAAGAAGTTCACAAGAAGAAGCAATATATAAGTAGACCCAAGAAGCTACTGAGATGATGATGGTTCAAAAGAGCAGTAAATCCATGAGCTGATCATTTTCCTCTGCTAAAAATATAGCAGCAGCAGTAACAACAACAGCAATACTAGCAATAACAAGAGCAACAGCAGCAGCAGCAGCAACAACAACAACAACAATATTGGTAATGAGTCTTACAACTTGAAATGGAGACTTGAATCCAGTCCTTTATATATGGACACAGAAGTGTGTTAACCACAGTTTACTATGCCTCTGTAACAAATGATATAGTGTATAAAAATTCTCAGCATGCCCTCTATAGCTGAAACACGGAGCATAACTTCATAAGTTAATGAGCATACTTTACTTTAGTTCTTAGGACTCTTTCATTCCTAAAGCCCAAGGGAATCTTTCAATTATTATTATTATTATTATTATTATTATTATTATATAAATTCCTCTACAGTTAAGAATAGACACATGCTAAACGCCATTACCAAAACAAATTTTAAAAAAAAAGAGAGACTAAAAATTTGAAGAAGAGTAAGGGGTTGTAGGTTCAGGAGAGAGTTTCGAGGAAAGAAATGGAAGGAAAATGACACAATTATGTTTTAACATCAAAACTTTAAAAGGTGTATTTATATTAAAAAGGATTTTTCTTAGCCCTATGTCTTTCCTCACATTAAAAATAAGCAATTCTTCATGTGGGAAGATAGCTATATTCATGAAAGGTTTATAGTGTTTATAGAAGATTGAATGCTTGTTTACAGGAGTATGAGCATCTTGGCAGTAGCTATAGAACTAATGACAATGACTCAGCCAACTAACTAGCATGAATCTGTGTAGAAATCATCAAAGTTGGGTAAAGATCTTGGAGTCCCTTCCCCTTCCATTCCAAGGTATGACCGTGGGTCAAAGAGACCCAAGAAATCTATGAAATTGGAAGAGATTCTAGTTGAGAAGAGGAAGGGAATTGACAAGGTATATATGATCATAAAGACAAGGGATGTTATTATCAACAAACTACATTAGGTACATGAATAAAAGTCTCATAGTAAATTCATTATTTATACATAATTTATGCCAATAAAATTACAATATGCATGACTCATACAATGATCTTAAAAAAAACCAAAGCAAGGGACTGCGAGCTGGACTCCTCCACTGTTGGTGGGATTGCAAAATGGTAAAACCGCTCTGGAAATCAGTTTGGCGGTTCCTCAGAAAATTGGGCATGCCACTTCCAGAGGACCCTGGCATACCACTCCTGGGCATATACCCAGAGGATTCCCCTGCATACAATAAAGACACATGTTCCACTATGTTTATAGCAGCCTTGTATATAATAGCCAGAAATTGGAAGGAGCCCAAATATCCCTCAAAGGAGGAATGGATACAGAAAATGTGGTATATTTATACAATGGAATACTACTCAGCATTTAAAAATAATGAATTCATGCAATTTGTAGGTAAATGGTTAGATCTGGAAAATATCATCCTAAGTGAGTTAACCCAATCACAAAAGAATACACATGAAATGCAATCACTGATAAGTGGATATTAATGAGCCTAGAAGCCCTAAATACTCAAGGCACAATTAGCAAGTCAAATGATTCCCAAGAAGAAAGGAGAGGACCCTGGGCCTGTAAAGATTGGATCCAGTTTTGTAGACCCAGAACAGAAACCGTGGGGGGAGGGGGAATGATTGGGGAATAATTGGAGGGGGAGAGGAATTATAAGATGTATGGTTGGGGGGGGACTGGGAAAAGGGGAAAGCCTTTGGAATGCAAACATAGAATATAGAAAATTAAAAATTAAAAAAAAAACCAAAGCAAGCTATAAATAACTTTGAGTCTGAAAAATTAAATAAATTCTCCCTTCATATTTACAAATGTATAACACAAATTTAAGGGTATTTTGTATCAAAACCAAACATCTACAATCTTGGATAATTATCAAATATTAAGAGTTATAGACATGTCAGTTATTATTATTTAATCCATTTTTTCAGATCTCAAATGAAGAAATATAGCTTTGCCACACTGCAAATGAAAGAAGACAATGAATGAAATATTTAATGTTACTTGGAACTTAATATGTTGAATACATGAGTTGTGGCCATCTGGAGGTGGTAGTCAGTGAGAGTTCCATGTATCACTATTCTCATCTTATTTAACCTTGGAGATGAAAGAGTGTTTGGTAACATGGGCTCAAAACAAAATGTACTTGAATAGTACATCAAGAGCCTGTTTCATAGGATAAAGGTTCAACAACAATACCAATGTGAAGAACACAAAAACCAAATATCACTCAACTTTAAGCATAAAAGTAATAGGAAGATATTTAGTTTTAAATATAGTAGAACCATATACAATAAAAATTAGACATAGACTTCAATAAATTACTATAACATACTAAACGGAAATGTCAAGAAAAATGACAAATATTGTTATGTTTATAAAATAAAGAAATTAAAACGTCATTTGAAAGGTTAACTATAGGAAATCCATTTTTAGATAAGTACTCTTATGATGGTCATAGAACACAGAAAATTATTAGAATCACCTGTTATCTATTCTGTAGTTGTAAGTTGTCTTATTTTGGTTTATTTGTTTCTTGCCCTGCACCAGGGCATCTTGGCAGTCAGGAGCCAATG
The DNA here is from genome assembly GCA_964023405.1 of Apodemus agrarius. Lineage (NCBI taxonomy): Eukaryota > Metazoa > Chordata > Mammalia > Rodentia > Muridae > Apodemus > Apodemus agrarius. The sequence continues at coordinate 56,624,344 of OZ030022.1, forward strand.
AATACCAAAACGTCATAATATTCAACAACCCTCACACAAGAAATGTATTGGGGAGAACAGAACCACAGAACCAGTTGACTGTATCCGATTGGAAAGACAGAAAGTAGTAGACTTTTTGGAAAGACAGGCTTTTATAATGTCTTTGGAGCATGCAGAGTGACCTAGCAGAGGCTTTCAGAAGCTGGGAAAAAGTATAGCAACTGTAACTATTGGTAGTTAAATCTGAAATATTTTGGCTGTTAATTCTGAGTCATGGGGGCAAGTATTTCCAGCATTATGGGGCAGGACTGGGACATTGTGATTACACATTTGCCCATTTACCCTACATTAAGATATAAAATTTATATTTTAGAACAACCTATGAAATCAAAAATTATGTGGGATATAGTTGAAAGTAACTAATTACTTTTAGACTAGTTGAATTTTCTCTAATGTTACATGACTAATAACACATAAATAAAACATTAAACTTGCCACAATCAATGTAGGTAATGACTACAATTTAATTTGGACAACTTTTACTTTCTAGGACTATGTTTAATCTTATATGGATGCAGTTACAATTAACTTACAAGTATTTCCACATTTTTTTTACTATTATTATACTCCTTTTTAAAAATAAGTGAAATTCATATAAGATCCTACTTTTAAATAATTCTATTATGTTTATATCAGCACATGAAGGCTTGTTTAAAAGCAACTGAAAAATAAATTAAATATAGACTTCTTGTCTTTATTAAAATAATATTAACTTTCAAAGAATGAAAGTGATTCAGTAAAAATCAATGGGTTTTAACTCATTATTCTGTAAAATGGCAATAGATTCATGCCTATTTAAGATTAGAATTTTTATTCAAGGAATATGAAATATTTGAAATCGCTTCAAGTAATGCTAAAGGTTTTTCAGTTTATCAACATATACTTATAAAATATAATTTTCTAATTCATTTGTAGACTTCCTTTCTGAGTTTCAGGGATTTTTGGATTTAAATGAAAAGTAAAGTGACTTTCCTTACTCTTAGGTATAAATCATGTCGCCAACATATTCCTATTTCGTTTCCTTTAACATCCTAACTTGGGGAAACTCTTGCATCTTTTTTTTTTCTAAACTTGCGACTGTCAATATTCCAACCTGCAAACTCATAAAGTTTCAGAAGCAGACCTGCACTTGACCTTTGTAGTGTATATTGTCCTGAAAATGTACACTTACCTTTGTCCTGCTACTATCATTCCTACTATGATATTCTAGCTTCAGGAATTCCTCACCAGTCTAATGGTCCAAAATCAGGCTTTTTTTCACTATATATTATATATGTCTGAGTGTGTGTGTGTGTGTGTGTGTGTGTGTGTTTGTGTGTGTTTGTGTGTGTGTGTGTGTGTGTGTGTGTGTGTGTGTGCAGGCACATGTGTACACATCTATTATTTTGGAATATAAGTTCAGACAAAATAATGAAATTAATAGTGTTTCATAATATGACACACTATTTATAAGCTGTTCCAAAGGCCTGCTCTAGTTGATTGATACAGTATGTTTTCTTTGTTTGGGTCAGTTTATAACACATTATTTTGTTTCTCTCCACTCTTTCTCTAAGTATATCTAACTTTCTCCTTTCTTTGCCTAGGACTCTAATAATTTTGAATTATGCCTCAGACTGTGAAATACCTTTAAAAACATACTTGATACAGTGAATGTTTGTGTATATTTCAAAGGTTTTCTCTTTTTTCCCACTTTAATCAAGTACTTCTAAATTAGCTATGTGACACCACAGTGAATTCACATGTGGTTATTTAAAGGAACACAATATACCTAGAAAAAAACTTTTTCATAACCAAAAAAAACATCAATTCTAAAAATAGGAGAACTAAAACACCTTCTACGAAGAATGTAGTATGAGCATTGTAAGTTTAAATATTGTACATAAACAACATATCATTTGGTGTCTATTGATTTTACTTAGGGAAAACACATTTAATAATTATTGTATAATATAATCATGGTGATAAATAATTTCAAATGTTGGATAAATTGCTTCCAGGATCTTAAAGAAGGATATTATAATCAATCATTTTCTAGTCTTTTCTGAAAAATAGTGAACAGAAGTGCTTTAAAGGATTATATATGCTTCTCTATGTGACACAGTTTATCAGATTATGACATTTTATTTCAAAGGACTCTTTGAAATATTATAATTCATTCCTTAATAATAAATATCAACTACTTTTATCCACTTTGCTCAAAACAACTCAAAATATCACTCTAAAAAACATGGAGTCCATAACTGTGAGTTATACTATTAATCATAGATATCATGCTTATCTATTGATTATTATTTTATTGTCCCACAAAGATAATAATTTCCAATATTCCCACCCAGGAAATATTCAATTTCCTATTTTCTCTGTACCCTAGAGTGCCTATCATCTCTTTATACTCATGATATTCAATGGAGTGTAAAATGAATTTGTATTGGTGAGGCTCATACTACTCTGACTACTTAAAAATACTTATTGTCCTAAATTTATGAATGTTTTGTGTATTGCCTATGTAAATTCTTTTTTTACTAATCTACTTTTTGATTTCCTCTTGGTAACTTGGTAGATCATTAGATATTAAAATATTATTTCTTGCAAGATTTAGAGCCTGAAATGTCCCAGTAAGCTAACACTTTTTTGATTAATTTGTCTGTTATTCTCATGGCTGAGAATGAATAGTTTACTAGTTTATTGCTCTGTTTTTTAATGAATTAAGACAATTCATAACTATATATATATATTTATAATGTTGAAGGACAAATATTTATTTCTTCTATTTCTGTGGAAAAAATGCTGCCAATATAAACAAAAAGACAAGCATCATCACATTAAATTGATTTAGTGTATTTATTTATTATGTAATAATACCTTTTTTCCAGTTATTATTGGCAAATACTTTCTTATATTGTTTCTCTAAGTTCTCAGTATCAACCAGTATCAACCAGATCCATGAAACTATGCTTTAATATGTAATTGTTGCTGAGTATAAATATTTCAGACAAGTTGTTGCCTAGGAGGAGGATATTAGATTTATCAAAAATATTTATTGTAATCAACATAGTCTCAGGTGATGCTGAAGGTTACTCCTGGCCATTTGAAAACAAGAAACCAAAACTTAGCTGAAAATCATCAGCTCTACTTCACAAAAGAGACGGTATTTGAGACATTGTTCATGAAAATAGAAATATATTAGGGTAATTGCAGAAGGCTTTTATACATAGTACTGTGGAAAATATGTCTTTTCAATTATATCAGATGACTACTGTACTAAATTTATTTTTCTCACATTGGATAGCAATTGTGTGTGTGTGTGTGTGTGTGTGTGTGTGTGTGCATGTGTTTGCACTTATAAGACTTGTGATGATAGCTATTGATGTGGATGTTTAGATCCATTAGCAGGAAACTCTACAAACAATGACAAAGTGCCAGTAAATTAGTGTCATTACAGACCTTAAACAGAAAAACAGTTCATTATAATATCAGGTCATTTGTTCTTTCCATGTGATGCCATCAAAGAATAACATTGGAAGGTATTATTTTTTTCCATCAAAGCTGTGGATGCACTGTATGAGAGAAGACTCTATTTTCAATTTAAAATAAAGATACATAAAATAAAAAACAAACACAAAAACATGAATTACTTGCTTTCTTATTTTCATACAGTAAAGAAATATTTAAACATTTAAAGCATTATTTTAAATTAAATCTTATGAACTAATTATATGTTGAAAACCTGTGTGCTATATATTGTAATCAGCTCAGTTTGCTATGATAGAATACTATAGAGGCATTGCTTCCTCAGCTCCATCGTGCACAATTTAAGATGCAGTAAATCCAAGCCTGAGACACCAGTAGTTCTAGCATATGCAAGGTCTTTCTGGTTTTGGGCCATCTTTTAGTCTTTGTTAAAATTGTCATCAGGATTTTGCACTCATATCTTCACCATGTCCAGAAGGAACCATTCTTCATTTTATCCAACTGTGGATTAGAGTTTCAGAGTTTAAGAGCTCTGAGGAATATGGATACACATATATGTTTATATTTATAAAACATAGCTATCCAAGCAACTAAGTCTCTTTATAAAAATATTAAATAAAATGAATTTTCTATGAAGATTATGCAATTGAAACTCATAAGTATAAAAACACATATTTAAATATATCATCTCTTTCTAATAGTTTTGTACTCATTCTTTCTCTTAATTCAGGTTTTATATAATCCAGCTCTAAATATCTATGTAACTTAGACAGATCAAGGAAGTATATTAAGATGATACTAACAGAGACAAAATATTTTCTCTCCTAAGAATATGCAGAGATTGCTGTTTAGTGAAATTTAAATGATTAAAATAAGATAAGTATATATTCCAAGCACTTTATAATTATTTTTAAAAATTCATCTTTTGAAAGAAATAACTAATGACAAAATTTAAAGAAAAAAAAAACCAAACTAAATACCTGAGTTAACATTTCTTTCTCATAAGACTATAGCCCAACATTCTTTAGACTTGACTAAATAAAATATACAAGTTCCTCAGAGATAAAAAAATTAAAGACTTAAAATCTTTTTGGGTTTTTAAGTTTTTGTAGACAGGATTTCTCTGCATAGCCCTGGCTGTCCTGGAACTCACTCTATAGACCAGGCTGACCTCAAACTCAGAAATCTGACTGCCTTTGTCTCCAAAGTGCTGGGATTATAGTCATGCACCCACACTACTCAGCTAAAGCATCAGTGAATATAGTATTAGATTAGAAAATTTACATATTTAGACAGGAATGTTATTATCCCAAATAGCAAATTGTGTGACTGTGTAAGACTCTGGTGAACCTTAGCTAGTTACTGGGGACTTCTTGAATGAAAAACATGGAGTCAGGAATCAATGCAAAAAACAAGAGGAATTATTGTTCCAACAAGTTGGGCTCACCCTGCACTTGTAGAGAGAACAACCATGTGCAGCTCATCTGCCCAGAATTTAAAAAAGTCCTCAGGGAAGTCTCCATTAGGAAAAATGTTATTGGCAGAACACTGTGACTTTTAAACTTATTGATACTTAGGGAATGAGTTAGGTGGCCAACAGTCTCCTAATAACTCCAGGACTCCCCTACCTACAAGGACCTCCCTGTGATCTGAGGAATGTAAACAGTCCTTCCCTTTCAGAGGATGGGAGGTTCCTATGTTCTTTATGACCTTTCTCTTTCTAGAGGAGAAGGGTCTGGTGGAATTTTCCAAAGTTTCTGACCTCTTCATTCCCTGTTTTCTTTGTGCATACTTCAATCCTGAAGCTATTGCTGGTATTCTGATAGCTCATACTCCTAGTGTTCTGTACCTAGTTTTTTGTATCTCGTCTTTAAGATCATTAGCTGTACTGTACACATGTGTTCAATAACAACAACAACCAATCGATCTAAAATGTAGGGATCAAAAGTCAACTATAACTGTAGAACAATTAGGAGTACTAAATGGAAGGATATGAGGGTGTTTAACCAAGAGGAAGAGTTAAACCAAGACTCTAACTAGTCCTGATACTGTTTTCTCTCTCTCTCTCTCTCTCTCTCTCTCTCTCTCTCTCTCTCTCTCTCTCTCTCTCCTCCCTCCCTCTCTCTCTCTCTCTCTCTCTCTCTCTCTCTCTCTCTCTCTCTCTCTCTCTCTTCCTCTTGGCTACTCTATCCCTTACCTTGGCCACTGACTCTTTAACAACCCTGGAATAGTCTATGTAAAGGCTACACTCCTCAGCTAAGGCAGCACATAAACCTCCTATTCTGCAGTACTACTTCTGATAATGAAGTCAGTGATTCTTGAAGCTGACTGATGGAAGTTTCTATTATCTCTACATCTGAATCAAGGGCTGCGCTCAGATTGTGATAATTTTCCCATTGTAAGACCAAAGCAGAGGTCCTGGCTGCTGACCCAGCCACCCACAACCCCAACAGAATGTAGGCAGTGAGTGCTGTAACAGATTTGTTGGACAGGCACATATGATGGGAGAAAGAATCAGAATCTAAAGGTACCAAAAGCCAGCCATAATCAAGGTTGAGTGATCTTGATCTTGAGCAGATTGTCCATCTTCTGTACCTTTCAGCAGCATTCTCTGGAGAGTGGGGCATCTGTAGGTTTCACATGGGATATGTGCTCCCAGGCCACAATATACCATCTACTTTGAGGCCAATGGGAGTGGTTAGTAAAGGCGCCATCCATCAGTGTTCCAGCAGCTGTCCCCAATCCCTCCTTACATAGATCCATTGACAAGTCTGGAACTGGTAAGGGGTCTCTGGCATTTCTGGAGCATTTAAGGCAGACAGTTTGGGCTAAATCTCATGTTATGGGATACCTCGTGGGAGGATCCAGAGGACACCAAGGGAGTTGGGGTACCAAGCAGGATCTCAAAAGGGGTCAGGTTAAAATGGTAGGTGTTGTTCCAGGCTCAGAACAGGGCCAGAATGAGGGGCACCACCCAGTCTGAGCTAGACTCCATGGTCAATTTAGTTAAGGTCTCTCATAGGGTTCTGTTCATTTTCTCTACCTGCCTTGAGCTCTGGGGAATCATATGCCCAATGGAACTTCTAACATGCCCAAAATATCTCTGTCACCTCCTGACTTACCTTAAGAGACAAGAGCAGGACACTTGTCTAATTCAATTACCTTGGGCACTCGGAACCTTGGGAAATTTCCTCTAATATCTTTTTAGCTACCATGACAGCTGTTTCCTGCTTGGTGGAGAATGCCTCAACCCATCCAGAGAACACATCTACAAACACTAGATAGTATTTGTAACCATACTTTCCTGGCTTAACTTCAATAATATAGGCCCCTCAATATATTCCAGGCTGTTCTCCCCTAGGTCTTTTGCCCTGTTTACTCTTGGGTGGATAAGCATTCACTTGCTGGCATAGCTTACATTGTTCTACTATCTCTCTGACCCAGAACATGTGGTCTATTATATATACTTTAGGTCCCTTAACTCCTTGGACAAGCTTTTTACCCCCTAAATGAATCCTGTGCATTTGACCTAGTATGTCATTTGCTTACTTTCTGGGGAGTATAGTTCTCCCTCCTTATGTGTGCCATTGTCCTTCCTTCTTTTGTTAATAGTTGGTAGGGTGGCTAGCAATATGGCTTCTATCTTTTTTCATATATTTTAAGTGAAGCCATCCCATCATCCATCCCATTTTGCAGCAGGTGTTTCTTACAGGCCTATTACTGGGATAGTCTCCTACAGAGCCATTTCTTGAGACATTTGATCTGTCTGATTATTGCCTCAGCCACTGTGTCTCTTTCCTTCTCATGTCCTGGGCAGTGTATAATATTCATAGTTGCTGGCTACATTACAGCATCTAAGAGGTCTAAGACTGCCTGATTGTTTGCTCTGATGTAAGAAGTCCTCTCTTGGCATATATCCCTGTGAAAGTGGGCTGTGGCAAAGGCATGCTTGCTATCCCAGTGGATGTTGACTTTCTTCCTGGCTCCAAGTTCCAAGGCCTTGGTGAGGGCAATTAGCTCCACTTTCTGTGTCAACATGCCAGGTGTAGAGGTTCTGCCCAGATGACATTTGTGCTGCCTACCACAGCAGCACCTGCTTGTGTCTGACCTTCATGGAGAAAAATGCTCCTGTCTGTTAACATGTTGTCCTCAGCTTTTGGCAGAGGTCAGTCTGAGAAGTCTGTCCTTTTGGGCCAGTTAACTGCAGCCTGACGGGCAGGAAGTATATCTGAGCCCCCATTTTGGTGAGTATGTCTTGCCTCAACAGGGGGTAGGGAGAGTTCGGGGCAAATCTAAATGAATGGGATACCCGGCCCATCCCTAGGTTCACTGTTCTTCCTGTATTCCATGAATATATATTAGTGCCAGTGGCTTCTTGAGCCCAAGATCTTTTTTTGGAAATGGGGTCATTAGTTTGGAGGACCAAGTGTTGAGCCCCTGTATCCACCAAGAATTGAATGGGTTTCCCCTACTCAGAGTTACTCTTGGTTCAAGAGTAACTCAGAGTTACTCTTGGTTCAAGGAGGGAGTCTGAACCTTGTCTCCTCCAGTCACTTTCTTCACCCAGAGCTAACATCTTTGTGGCTTAGGTGTGTTTTTCCAAGCCTGGGACTTCTTGCTCCTGCATTGTGTTTGTTAGGACACTCTAGGGCCCAGTGACTTCTCTCCTTGGGGCATGCACACTCATGCTTTTCAAGGGGTTTTCTATCTTGGTTGGAGGCTGTATCCTTTGCTTCCCTTAACTTCTGTAATCAGGATTCTCTTGTTACCTTTTTCCCTTTATCTTTCCTTCTTTTCATTTGTTTCCCTGTAATGACAGACTTTCTCAGCAACCTGCACTAAATCAGTGGCTTATCCTGTCTTTCTAGCTTCTGAAGCTTTTCTCCTAATATGTCTACTGTCTTGGTCTATAAAAGCCATTGTCACAGTAGTCTTATGCACCTTGCAGTTGGGGTCATAGGGTGTATATTGGTGAAGTACCTCTAGAAAAGCTGCATGTGACTCATCTGGTCCCTGCTTAACCTCCTGTATCTTGGTCAAACATGTGGGTCGTCATGCTGCCTCCCTTGAGACCTCCCAATGGAGACTGGTGGTAGACCTTCAGGTGTCCCTTAGCTTTTGCTATAATAAGTCCCTGTCAGATCTAGTCATGGAAAGCCCACTGCCCATAACACCCTGGTCAATAAATGGTGCCCCTGTGTCTGAGGGGCAAGTCTTTCTGGCTTCCTGTATTATAAATAAAAGTTTTCAGGAAATTTGGGGTCTCCTCCAACCCCTACCTCTGATAAAGGTGAGTACAATGGCCCCTGTCCGTTGGGCTGATAATTTTGTAATAGCACAGGTAGGAAGATATGGTGGAGGAGGGTCTGAGAGCAACAAGTCTCCAGTTTAATGGTCTTGGACGATCGACTTCTTCTTATGTCTGGATCCCTCCTCTCATGCATCTTTGTTCCTGAAGGCCAGAACCTGTGAGGTGTGTCTTGGGGAAAGAAAAGCTTTTGTCTATGATGGTGGAGAGGGGTCCTCTACTAGATTCTTCCAGGTAACTATATAGGGCACTTGGTCTGTGTGCCCAAGGGATTCTGTCCTAAAGACTCTCTCCTCTGCTGCTTGGTCACCTGCAAGTGGAATGTCTCTACTGATGGGTCATTTGGAGAAGCAGAGAGTAACTAACTTGCCTTTCAGTCTGTCCAATGTCCAAAAAGTGTCAGTCTAAGTCCAAGAATGATAACAACAAACAAAGAGAAAAACAATCAACACATAGCTTGACCGTACCACAGCTGGGGTTCCAGGTCCAAGAACACAGAAAAAGACACAGTTTGTCCCTTCCATGGGCCCAGTTAAAGATACCAGGTGCTACTTCCCAAATGGTGGGAGCCAGATAACAGAGTTGCTTAGCCAGCTCCAGCTGTGCTGAAACAAACTAGGTGCTTCTGCCTATAAGATATGAGACAAACAAATGAGTTTATAGCAAGACTCAGTTCCTGCTGTTACTATCTTTCAATTTCCAGAACCTTCTGGTTCTTTTGGGAAGGGAGTAGTAGGGGGCTGAAGTGTCCTTCATTTCTCCGAGGTTCTGATGTTAAGGCATGTCTCCCTGGTGACTACCATGTGCAAGACACCATATGCAAGCAAACTGAAAGTTCAAACAGGTTTACAGACTCAGACTTTAACAGTGAGACAGACAAAATTGGTACTTGCTTGAGACCTCCGATTCAGTACTCCAATGTGCCCCTAAGGAGATCTAATTTCTGGCCAATGCAGGAAATGTAAGACTCTGGTGAGCCTTAGCTTACTAAGGACCTCCTGAGTGAAAAATTCGGGGTCAGAAATTCATGCAAAAAGCAAGAGGAATTTATTGTTCCAATATGTTGGGGATGTTCTGCACATGGAGAGAGAACAACAATACGGAGTCTGTCTGACGGATCTTTATACAGTTCTCAGGAGAGCTGCCATTAGGCACAATGTGATTGGCAGACAGGGTTTCTCTATGTAGCCCTGGCTGTCCTGGAACTCACTCTGTAGACTAGGCTGGCCTCCAACTCAGAAATCCTCCTGCCTCTGCCTCCCAAGTGCTGGGATTACAGGCGTGCGCCACCACAATGCGACTTTTAAACTGATTTGTCATTAGGGAATGAGGTAGGTGGTGAACAGTCTCAGAATAACTCTGGGAATCCTCTACCCGCAAGGACCTCCCTGTACTCAGAGAATATAATCAGCCCTTCCCTTTCAGGGGGTAGGGGTGCCTATGTTCTTTATGAACTTTCTTTTTTTGGGGGGAGGGGTCTGGTGGAATTTTCCAATATTTCTGAGCTGACTTCTTCAACTTCTACATACTAAATAACCCCACAATCCCACAGATATAATTTAGAATAATTATGCATTTTAAGGAAGACCCCTTAGAAAGCAGACAAGTGAAAATTAGAAACAGAAACAGACACAAAAAACTTTATTTTTTACAGATTAATGAACTCATAAATCAACAAAATTACCAAATTTTGATGCAGAAAATACATTCAAATGTCGCATACAGAATCTCAGAAAGACATGTGACAATTCAGAATAATATATAGCAAAATGTATTTTTAGGTGACCAAGCCAGCTCAGTCAGTCAACAGGGTCTCTAGGGAGGGAGTGAGGATTGAAAGGAAAAAGACAATTAGACATTAAAACATGACTCGAGCCAGTGCTGAGGCTGAAGCTGCTTTAATTTTTTTCCCAGTCAGCTTTTATACCATTCTAGGTACTAGCAGAGAATAGGGTCAGTTATTAGATCAAAGACAAAGTAATCAAACAAGGCAATGAACAAAGAGATCACATCAGGCAGTAATCAAACAAAGCAATAAACAAAGTCCCCCAAGTCACTGGGTCTAGGGGCTTATCAGGAGTACCAAGACAAAAGGGAATTCCGTGGCTGTGTTTACCTTGATCCTTGCGTTAGCCCAAATGCAAACATTCCTATCTGATCCTACTTCTTCCTCTGAGCCTGGTGACAAGTACCCACTGAATATTTTTAAGCAGCACCAAAAGCTGTCCACAATCAGAGGATGAGATGATAAGTAAAAGGGGTCAGAAATAATCCCTGAAGAAATGATGGCTCACATTTTTCCAAATTTGTTTTTCCAGACAGGAAAGATAGTTTTGAAGAAATAGGTTTAGGATAATTTACACATTTTGTAATGTGGCTATAGCAATAAAGTGAGTGTACACATTACATTTGATGGTTTAGTGTTGTTTATTAATGTAGTTGTTGTTGTTGTTCCCAGGTTTCGGCACCAGTGTTGGGATTTAAAAGAGAGAAAGGGTATTAGTGAGTATGGCCTGGCGGCATGGGGGAGTGGGGTACCTATGCGGGCCCATGCTCAGGCATCCCCTTTCCCCTGAGGGACCACACACACACCAACATGGTATAGAATAGGGTTTATTTAGAGAAGAGGATGAGAGTCAATGGTATAGTAGAGATATATATAGAGAGAGGAGTAGAGAGGAGTGGAGGCCAGCCATGACCACATGGAGAGAGGGGGAAGGGGAGCCCAAGAGGGGCAGAGAGGTGAGAGTTCAGAGAGGTAAGAGGATGAGAGGGGAAAGAGAAGGGAAGAGAGAGAGAGGAGGGGCAGGCAGCTCCTCTTATAGTGGGTCAGGCATGTGGGGCGGGGCATACCTGGCTTTTGCCAGGTAACTGTGGGGTGGAGCTTGGACAGAATACCAACAACATTGCCTACTTAATATCTTTAAACTTTTAAATTATTTCAGGAAGATTAATGCTGCAGTAATAGGGCCTCCATTGAGTAGAAAATAGTAGAAGATGGAAAGGCTCATGACTTAGTTGTTGTGAAGAAGATAAATTGTTTCTTTTCAGAAGAAGCATGTTGTGGAAATTTATGAAAGATAGGATGGCGAATTTTTTAAAAGTATTTCATTAAAAATCCTCAAAAAATAAGGGAAAACATTTTAAAATAACTTACATTAGTAAGTTTACATTACACTTTTATTAAGTGACGACATAATATAATTTATATTGAAGCAATGGTTGCCTGGGGATGGCCCCAGCTTAGAGGTTCTTCTTCCTTGTCCATTCTTCTTGAGGCAGCAGATGTGAAAGATCGTCAGTGGAGGGTAAGACTTTGTCTTATGAGATATTTAGGGTTACTGTATAATGAAAAGTTTACTTATCTACGTCTAAGTTACTATGCTACTGTAGTTGACCTGCCTTCTCTGTTCCTCTGGGGCCATAAACTGCACTTTCTGGCACTTAACTCTTAATCCTAAAACAGCAGGAGATTAAGCAAAAGATTAATTGCTATAGTATTTTCCCTTTTGTCCAGATGCTCGTTGCTTGTCAGGCAAGTGGGAAGTTTGGAGCAGTAAACTTCTATTGAACCAGAAGAGAATAACACTCACAAAGACAAATTCTTACATAAATAAATATGCATAATTTCACATAAATTCATATACCGGTTCATAATGCTTATTTATACAAATCCATTCAAACATTTGGCCCCAACTTGCATACACTCTTACAATTACATACTTACACACACACACACACACACACACACACACACCACACATCTCTACATCTCTTCTCACATATGTATATGGAGCAAAAATCCAAGCACCGGTGCAGAAAAAACGCTCTCATTCTGGATGATAAATGAGCTCCAAATTTTATTGCAAAAAGAAAAGCCTTACATCCTTTTAATGCTAAATAAATTAAAAGCATGTTTTTAAGAAAAAAGCTTTGTTCCTTCTGATAAGGAACAAAGGGAAGTCACACATTCCTTGCTGTGTTAACTTTATCCTTACATTAGCATGGGTGGGACTTGTTCTGTCCCATGGTAAGGAGAAGCCTGCCTGCTCCTTCTGCTTTCTGCAGCACCTTCTTTTTTCCTCTTTCACTTTCCATTCTGCACATTGCTCTTAGTATTTTTCTAATGTTACCTATAGATTATAAGTTATTCCACTCTTCATTCTCCTTCTAATATTGTTCTTTTTCTTCTGCTTTGAAGTCACAACAGTGTTCCTTCTCTCAATTCCTTTTTTTCAAAAGCTATGCCTATACTTCTAAGTTCTTGCGTTCAATTCTGTCTAAAAGGTTTTCTGTCTAAAAACTTCTCCTCACAGTTCAGTTCTTCTCAGCTCAGTTCTCCTCACCTCTGTTACTCTCACCACAGTACTGACTCTTTGACCTCAGACCTTAAACATCTTTCAGAATACATGATCACATGTTACAAAGTTCATCTCAAGTGCACACAAAAAAATCAAATCATAAATTGAAATAGAAGTTTACAACAGAGAATGTTTACATGCCTATCCATTAGGAGTAATTGAAGAGCGATCTCAGAAGATGGAAAAATCTTCCATGCTCATGGATTGGCAGGATTCATACAGTAAAACTGGCCATCTTGCCTAAAGCAATATACATATCCAATGCAATCCCCATCTGAATCCCAATTCAATTCTTCATAGAGTTAGAAAGAGCAATTCTCAAATTCATCTGGAATAACAAAAAACCCAGGATAGCTAAAACTAATCTCAACAGTAAAAGAACTTCTGGGGGAATCAGTATCCCAGACCTCAAGCAGTACTACAGAGCAATAGTATTAAAAAATGCATGCTATTGATACAGTGACAGGCAGGTAGATCAATGGAATGGAATTGAAGCCCCAGAAATGAACTCACACACCTATGGCCACTTGATCTTTGTCAAAGGTGCTCAATCCAACAAGTGTGGAAAAATATAGCCTTTTCAACAAATGGTGTTGGACCAACTGGAGGTCAGCATTCTTACCTTCTTGAACTAAGCTCAAGTCCAAGTGAATCAAGGACTTCCACATAGAACCAGACACAATGAAACTAATAGAAAAGAAACCAGGGAAGACCCTTGAGCGCATGGGCACAGGGGAAATTTTCCTGAACAGAACAATGCTCTAAAATCAAGAATTGATAAATGGGACCTCATAAAATTGCAAAGTTTCTGTAAGGCAAAGGACACTGTCAACAGGACAAAATGGCAACCAACAAATTGGGAAAAGATGTTGAACAACCCTACATCTGACAGAGGGCTAATATCCAAGATCAACAAAGAACTCAAGAACTTAGACCCCAGAGAGCCAAATAACCCTATTCAAAAATGGGTACAGAGCTAAACAAAGAATTTTCACCTGAGGAATATTAAATAGCTGAGGAGCACCTAAAGAAGTGTTCAACATCCTTAGTCACCAGGGAAATGCAAATCAAAACAACCCTGAGATTTCAGCTCACACCAGTCAGAATGGCTAAGATCAAAAACTCAGGTGAGATCAGGTGCTGGCAAGGATGTGGAGAATGAGGAACACTCTTCCACTGCTTGTGAGGTTACAAGCTGATACAACCAGTCTGGAAATAAGTCTGGTGGTTCCACAGAAATCTTGGCATGATACTACCAGAGGAACCCATTATACCAGTCCTGGGCATATACCCAGAGGATTCTCCAGCATGTAATAAGGACACATGGTCCATTATGTTCATAGCAGCCCTATTTAAAATAGCCAGTAGCTGGAAAGAACCCAGATGTCCTTCAATAGAGGAATGGATACAGAAAATGTGGTTTATTTACACGATGGAATACTACTAAGATATTAAAAACAATGAATTTATGAAATTCTTAGGCAAATGGGTGGAACTGGAAAAAATCAAGTGATTTTTACCTAAGTGAGGTAACCCAGTCACAAAAGAAGACACATGGTATGTACTCAATGATAAGTGGATATTAGCCCAGAAGCTTGGAATACCCAAGACACAATTGCCATATCAAATGATGTCCAAGAAGAAGGAAGCAGAGGCCCTTGGTCCTGGAAAGGCTCAATGCAGCAGTGTAAGGGAATACCAGGACAGGGAAGCAGGAAGGCGCTGGTTGGGAAACAAGGAGAGGGAAAAGGGCCTATGGGACTTTCAGGGTGGGGGGAACCAGGAAAGTGGAAATCATTTAAAATGTAAATAAAGAATATATCTAATAAAAAAGAAATTAAAAATAAAGATTCTAATTTTAAAAAAATGGAGTTATTGGCAACCAGCTCGCCAGCCCCTGGACCAGCGATAGTGGTGGGCCTCCATATTGCAACCAGGACACAGCTGGAAAGGCCCAGGCTCTGTGGGTCTTCCCCGCGCACTCTGGCAGTGCACCGAGGCTGTGGTCTGCAAACAGCTCGCCTGCCCCTGGACCAGCTATAGCGGTGGGCCTCCATATTGCAACCAGGACACAGCTGGAAAGGCCCAGGTAAACACCCCTTCCAGGGCTACCCTCACAGGGGGCATCTGCTAGGCTCTCGGAGCCAAGCAGGCCGAGTTCCGCCTAGGCTCTGTGGGTCTTCCTCGCGCCCTCTGGCCGTGCACCAAGGCTGCGGTCTGCAACCAGCTCGCCTGCCCCTGGACCAGCTATAGTGGCGGGCCTCCATATTGCAACCAGGACACAGCTGGAAAGGCCCAGGTAGATACGCCTTCTAGGGCTACCCTCACGGGGGGATCTGCTAGGCTCTCGGAGCCAAGCAGGCCGAATTCTGCCTAGACTCTGTGGGACTTCCCCATGCCCTCTGGCCGTGCACCAAGGCAGTGGGCAGCAACCAGCTCTCCAGCTCCTGGACCAGCAATAGCAGCAGGCCTCCATATTGCAACCAGGACACAGCTGGAGAAGCCCAGGTAGACAGACTCCATCAGGGGCTACAATCTCATGGGTGGCAGCCAGCTTATGATCCCTTACAGCAGCAGTCACACATATTAACCAGTAGAGAAACAACAGGTGAGCCCAGCCTCACAGGAGATTCAAACACCAGCCACTGACAACAAGGCCAACTAACACCAGAAATAACCAGATGGCAAAAGGAAAGTGAAGGAACATTACTAACAAAAATCAAGGCAACATGACAGCATCTGAACCCAGTTCTCCAACAACAGGAAGCCCTGGATACCCCAAAACACCAGAAAAACAAGACTTGGATATAAAATCACTGGTCAGGATGCTGGTAGCTGAACACATAGAAAAATCTCGTAAAGAAATAGAGGAGAAAATGGATCAAAAGTTAGAAGCCTTTACGAGGCAAATACAAAAATCACTTCAAGAAATTCAGGAGAAGATGGATCAAAAAGAAGAAGACAATGAGGAAGAAAGACAAAAGTCACTTAAAGAACTACAGAAGAACGTGGGCCAACAAGTAGAAGCTATGAAAGAGGAAGCACAAAAATCTATTAAAGAAATACATGAAAACACAATCAAGCAAGCGAAAGATCTGAGCACATCCATCCAGATACTAAAAACAGAAGTAGAAACAACTAAGAAATCACAGAGGGAGACAACATTGGAGATAGAAAACCTTGGGAAGAAATCAGGAGCCATAGATGCAAGTATCAACAATAGAATACAAGAGATAGAAGACAGAATATCAGAAGCCGAAGATACCATAGGAACCATTGATTCAACAGTCAAAGAAAATACTAAATGCAAAAAGGCTGTAACCCAAAACATCCAGGAAATCCAAGACACTATGAGAAGACCAAACCTAAGGATTATAGGTATAGACGAGAGTGAAGATTTACAAGTTAAAGGGCCAGCTAATATCTTCTATAAAATTATGGAAGAAAACTTCCCCAACCTAAGGAGAGAGATGCCCATGAATATACAAGAAGCCTATAGAACCCCAAACAGACTGGACCAGAACAGAAATACATCCTGTCACATAATAATCAAAACTCCAAATGTAATAAACAAAGAAAGAATACTAAAGGCAGCAAGAGATAAAGGCCAAGTAACATATAAAGGAAGACCTATCAGAATAACACCAGACTTCTCACCCTGAGACCATGAAAGCTAGAAGATCCTGGGCAGATATCATGCAAACTCTAAGAGAACACAAACTTCAGCCAAAACTACTTTCCCCAGCAAAACTCTCAATCGCCATTGATGGAGACATCAAGGTATTCCATGACAAAACCAAATTTGCAAGATATCTCTCCACAAATCCAGCCCTACAAAGGATAATAGGGGGAAAACACCAAGACAAGGACAGAAACTACACCCGGGAAGAAGCAAGATAGAAACCTCCTCTCATCAAACCCAAAAGAAGATAACCTCTCAAATATAAAAAAATAAATAAATAAATGAATAAATAAATAAATAAATAAATAAATAAATAAAATAAATTCAAAAATGTCTGGAGGAAATAATTAACATTCCTTAATGTCTCTTAACATCAATGGAATCAATACCCCAATAAAAAGACATAGATTAACAGACTGGATACGGAAACAGGACCCTACATTTTGCTGCATACAGGAAACACATCTCAGTGTTAAAGACAAACACTGCCTTAGAGTAAAAGGATGGAAGACAATTTTACAAGCAAATGGTCTCAGGAAACAAGCGGGGGGAGCCATTCTAATATCAGATAAAATAGACTTCCAACTTAAAGTCATCAAAAGAGACTCAGAAGGTCACTTCTTGCTTGTCAAAGGGAAAATCCACCAAGAAGAGCTCTCAATACTGAACATTTATGCTCCAAATACAAGGGCACCCTCCTTCGTAAAAGAAACCTTACTAAAGCTAAAAGCACACATTACACCTAACACAATAATTGTGGGGGACCTCAACACTCCACTCTCCTCAATGGACCGATCAGGAAAGCAGAAACTAAACAGGGACACAGTGAAACTAATTGAAACTTTGGACCAATTGGATTTAACAGATATATATAGAGCATTTCATCCTAAAGCTAAAGAATATACCTTTTTCTCAGCACCGCATGGTACCGTCTCCAAAATTGATCATATAATTGGTCACAAGACAGATGTCAACAAATACAAGAAGATCGAGCTAATCCCATGCTTCCTATCAGACCACCGTGGAGTAAGAGTGGTCTTCAATAACAACAAAAACAACAGAAAGCCCACATATACATGGAGACTGAACAATACTCTACTCAATGACACCTTGGTCAAGGAAGAAATTAAAAAAAAGAAATCAAAGACGTTTTAGAATTCAATGAAAATGGAGGTACAACCTACCCAAATCTATGGGACACAATGAAAGCAGTGCTTAGAGGAAAACTCATAGCCCTAAGTGCATCCAAAAAGAAACTGGAGAGAGCATACACTAGCAACTTAATGGCACACCTAACAGCCCTGGAAGAAAAAGAAGTTAATTCACCCAGGAGGAGTAGAAGTTAAGAAATCACCAAACTGCTGGGTGGTGGTGGCGCACGCCTTTAATCCCAGTACTTGGGAGGCAGAGACAGGTGGATTTCTGAGTTCGAGGCCAGCCTGGTCTACAGAGTGAGTTCCAGGACAGCCAGGACTACACAGAGAAACCCTGTATCGAAAAACCAAAAAAAAAAAAAAAAAAAAAAAAAAAAAAAAAAAGAAATCACCAAACTCAGGGCTGAAATCAATCAAGTAGAAACAAAGAGAACCATACAAAGAATCAACAAGACTAGGAGCTGGTTCTTTGAGAAAATCAACAAGATAGATAAACCATTAGCCAGACTAAACAAAGGACACAGAGACAGTATACAAGTTAACAAAATTAGAAATGAAAAGGGAGACATAACAAAAGAAACTGAGGAAATTCAAAAGATCATCAGATCCTACTACAAAGGTCTATACTCAAAACAACTGGAGAATCTGGAGGAAATGGACGATTTCCTAGACAGATATCAAATACCAAAATTAAATCAGTATCAAGGAGATCAGCTAAATAGTCCCATAACCCCTAAAGAAATGGAAGGGGTTATAGAAAGCCTCCCAACCAAAAAAAGTACGGGACCAGATGGTTTTAGTGCAGAATTCTACCAGACCTTCAAAGAAGACTTAACACCAATACTTTTCAAACTATTCCACAAAATAGAGACAGAAGGGACACTGCCCAACTCATTCTTCGAAGCCACAATTACGCTAATACCTAAACCACAAAAAGATCCAACAAAGAAAGAGAACTACAGGCCAATTTCTCTTATGAATATAGATGAAAAAATACTAAATAAAATTCTTGCTAACCGAATCCAAGAGCACATCAAAACGATCATCCACCATGATCAAGTAGGCTTCATCCCAGGGATGCAGGGATGGTTCAATATACGGAAATCCATCAATGTAATCCACTACATAAACAAACTGAAAGAAAAAAAAACCACATGGTCATCTCATTAGATGCTGAAAAAGCATTCGACAAAATTCAGCATCCTTTCATGCAAAAAGTCTTGGAAAGAGCAGGAATTCAAGGCCCATACCTAAACATAGTAAAAGCAATCTACAGCAAACCAGTAGCCAACATCAAAATAAATGGAGAGAAACTTGAAGCATTCCCACTAAAATCAGGGACTAGACAAGGCTGCCCTCTCTCTCCATATCTTTTCAATATAGTACTTGAAGTTCTAGCGAGAGCCATCAGACAACATAAGGAAGTCAAAGGGATACAAATTGGAAAGGAAGAAGTCAAACCATCATTATTTGCAGACGATATAATAGTTTACCTAAGCGACACAATAAACTCCACCAGAGAACTTCTACAGCTGATAAACAACTTCAGCAAAGTGGCAGGTTATAAAATTAACTCAAGCAAGTCAGTGGCCTTCTTGTACTCAAAGGACAAGCAGGCTGAGAAAGAAATTAGGGAAATAACACCCTTCACAATAGCCACAACTAACATAAAGTATCTTGGAGTAACTCTAACCAAACAAGCAAAAGATCTGTACGACAGGAACTTCAAGTCCTTAAAGAAAGAAATCAAAGAAGACCTCAGAAGAAGGAAAAATATGTCTTGCTCCTGGATTGGCAGGATCAATATAGTAAAAATGGCCATCTTGCCAAAAGCAATATACAGATTCAATGTGATCCCCATCAAAATCCCAACTCAATTCTTCATAGATCTAGAAAGAGCAATTCTCAAATTCATCCGGAACAACAAAAAAAACCCAGGATAGCTAAAACTATTCTCAACAATAAAAGGACCTCTGGGGGAATCAATATCCCTGACCTCAAGCAGTACTACAGAGCAATTGTGTTAAAAACTGCATGGTATTGGTATAGCAACAGGCAAGCAGATCAATGGAACAGGATTGAAGACCCAGAAATTAACCCACAGACTTATGGTCACTTGATCTTTGATAAAGGAGCCACAACCATCCGGTGGAATAAAGATAGCCTTTTCAACAAATGGTGCTGGTTCAACTGGAGGTCAACATGCAGAAGAATGCAAATTGACTCACTCTTATCTCTTTGCACTAAGATCAACTCCAAGTGGATCAAGGACCTCCACATAAAACCAGACACACTGAAACTATTGGAAAAGAAACTTGGGCAGACCCTGGAGGACTTGGGCACAGGGGAAAAGTTCCTGAACAGAACACCAATATCTTATGCACTAAGATCAAGAATCGACAAATGGGACCTCATAAAATTACAAAGTTTCTGCAAAGCAAAGGACACTGTCAGAAGGACAAAACGGCAGCCAAAAAAGTGGGAAAAGATCTTCACCAACCCCACATCCGACAGAGGGCTAATATCTAATATATACAAAGAACTCAAGAAGTTAGACCCCAAAGAACCAAATAACCCTATCAAAAAATGGGGCACAGAGCTAAACAAAGAATTTTCACCAGAAGAAATTCAGATGGCCGAGTAACACCTTAAAAGATGTTCAACATCATTAGTCATCAGGGAAATGCAAATCAAAACAACCCTGAGATTCCACCTCACACCAGTCAGAATGGCTAAGATTAAAAACTCAAGAGACAACAAGTGCTTGCGAGGATGTGGAGAAAGAGGAACATTCCTCCACTGTTGGTGGGATTGCAAAATGGTAAAACCGCTCTGGAAATCTGTTTGGCGGTTCCTCAGAAAATTGGGCATGTCACTTCCAGAGGACCCTGGCATACCACTCCTGGGCATATACCCAGAGGATTCCCCTGCATGCAATAAAGACACATGCTCCACTATGTTTATAGCAGCCTTGTTTATAATAGCCAGAAATTGGAAGGAGCCCAAATATCCCTCAATGCAGGGATGGATACAGAAAATGTGGTATATTTATTCAATGGAATACTACTCAGCAATTAAAAATAATGAATTCATGCAATTTGTAGGTAAATGGTTAGACCTGGAAAATATCATCCTGAGTGAATTAACCAAATCACAAAAGAATGCACATGAAATGCAATCACTGATAAGTGGATATTAATGAGCCCAGAAGCCCTAAATACCCAAGACACAAATAGCAAGTCAAATGATTCCCAAGAAGAAGAAAGGAGAGGACCCTGGGCCTGTAAAGATTGCATCCAGTTTAGTAAAGAAACCGAGGTGGCAGGGGGAATGATTGGGGAATAGTTGGGGGGGAGAGGAACTATGGGAAGTATGGTGGGTGGAAACTGGGAAGGGGAAAGCCTTTGGAATGTAAACATAGAATATAAAAAAAAATGGCGTTATTATCTAACTAAACGTCCATCACCTGTCTCTGCTCCACAGGTTCACCGAAGGTTTAAAAACCATAACTAAGTTATAAGTGAAGTTTTGTATAGATAAACCTAGTCAATATTTTATCTTCTGTCTTAGCACCTATAATAAATCATTAGTTCCCCTTTTATGACATTTGGTTAACTGTTTTAAAATCTCTTGGAATGTACTCTGAGTAGGAGAAAGGTTATTATCTAAGAGCAATTAACTGGTGACACTTTGGAGACTCGCCTTGCAGTCTTGACTACCTGACAAGGACTTAATAGCAGTCCCACTCTAAATGAGATTAATAATCACTGGTATAATTTTAGGAATTCTTATGGATCATCATTAAGACTTAAGAAGTCATCTGTTTGTCTATATAGTATCACTACAAGACCCTACATCTTCATGGATCTGCAGAAATCTGCTCCAAAGAAGTGTGCTAGTACTTAGTGATTGTTACATATGTTTAATAATAACAGGAAAAACATATTAATAGCAGGAATCTTTCCTAAAATGAATTCCTTATGGTCTTGCTTAATAAGGGCATACCTGTCACAGATTATATAATAATCTGAAGCAGGCCATTTCAGGATAATCACTTGCCAGGTATTAGCTTGTCATATTATGACTCCTGACAAAGGATCACATTACAGTACTCTAATGATAATAGTGATATGTAATATTATTACAGAGTGTGTTCTTTTTGAACAAAAGAAATACAATATACATCTATCTATACATACTAGAGAAAAAAACAGACAGAAGTAAGATTCTATGAAAATAGGGTTTATAAAATTACTGAGTTTATTGATAGTCTTGAAGAAGCCTAGATAACTTATGCAAAGCTCATCATAAAAAGTCTTATCCCAGCCAATGTTCCACCTCATAGACTTTATTATTTCCAATATTATCTATATGACTGGACTTAAAGAATGGTGATTGACAATTCAGGTAAAGTATGGGGAGGATTTTTATGAGGATCATGTGACTTGTCAGAGAGAATACCATAGGTCTTAAATATTAGCTATTATTTTGTTTCTCTATTAAAACACCATTAGATAAGTGACTTTTACAGATTTTTTGGTGTACAGTTCTAGAGGAAGAATCCAAATGGTGGAGGAGGAATGGAAGTAGGGATCCAGAACAAAAAGCTGGAATAGTATATCAACAGTTTCAAATACTAGCATAGAGAGTGAACTGGAAATCTGGCATGGCAATAAATATCAAAATTCCACATGCATTGGCCCACTTTCTGTCACAGAGCTACCTTTTAAAACTTTCACAATCGTCCCAAATATTGACAACAATCAGGATGCTCAAGTATTTAAACATTTGAGGTTGTGAAGAACATTCTTATTCAAAACATCAAATCTACTCTATACTTCAGTTTATTTCATTGTGATTGCTGTAATCAAGGATTTGGGCAGGCCATCATAGTCATTTTGGCCTGTCATGGTGTTAGTCACGTCAAGCTATAAAGAAAAGTTGCACCACAGATGCTTCTAATTCACAATCATTCTGACTGAATAGATTGACAGTGTCTGAGAAACAGTGTTCAAGCTTATTGGGAACTATGCAGATTTCTTATTTTCACGTCAATAGAGTGAAAATAAAGTAATATCACTTCCTTATAAAACTTTTTAAGGAAAAAATAAGGTAAATTTAAATCTTTAGATTTAAATATGTGCCAGAATATACATTTCACTGAACATCTAATTCTTCCAATTTTCTCAATAAATATTAAATCTTAACACATTAATTATGTAATCAATATTCATGTTGAATTTATTGGCCCCATGCATGTGACTGTTTAGAACTGCTTGGGGTATTGTTAATCTGTATCTGGTAAAATTTTTCAACAATATTAATAGAATAATTGAGAGATAGAACTAATGACAATGGGTTTCATAAACCAAAGCTTTTAAATGAAGGGACATAAACAATGAAACAGAGGGAAATGTTTTTCTTTCAAAAAAAACCCAGCAACAATACAAATGAACCACTCTCCTGCTTTTAATCTAATGGTTTATACCAGACAATTGGTTTTATTGCATATCAAGAAAAAATAAGGTTCCATAAAAATAAATCCCCATGTGCTACTAACATGGCTTGATCATTTTGGCTGAACCCAAACCTCAGTTGTGGCTATAGAATCAGATTCTCTGAAATGGGGTTTCTTTAACAAATCTCAAATCCTTTCCTGAAAAAGCAGAAATGTACATGTCTGATAAATATGTTTAAAATCCACGCCCTGGTTCACTAAATGCCAGAAGTTATTGTACTATTCATACAATATTTATTGATTTCCCACATTATCAAACCAATGAACTACAGGCTGAGCAAAGAAAAAAATCCACAATTAGGAAGTAAGCTGAAAATAATGAATAAATATTATATTTGGGCTCTGAAAAAGAACTGTAGAAAATTTCCAAATTCTTAGGCCGTGGTAAGACAAAGTGACATACAATGTCTACCATGCTAGAAACATGAAATAAATCTCCAGTCCCACAGAGGGATAAACAAAGCAATATCAAAAATATTACGTACTCAGATCAAATCAAGGTTTATTATATCAAATCAAATCAAAAATTTTATTTCGTCTGCAATGTTATCTTTTTTCACTTAAGATATATTTTAGGGGAAAAGTTCCTGAACAGAACACCAATAGCTTATGCTCTAAGATCAAAAATTGACAAATGGGATTTTATAAAATTACAAAGTTTCTGTAAGGCAAAGGACATTGTCAAAAGGACAAAACTGCAACCAACAAATTGGGAAAAGATCTTCACCAACCCTACATCCTACAGAGGGCTAATATCCAATATATGCAAAGAACTCAAGAAGGTAGACTCCAGAGAACCAAATAACCTTATTAAAAATGGGGTACAGAGCTAAACAAAGAATTTTCACCTGAAGAACTTCGAATGGCTGAGAAGCACCTTAAGAAATGTTCAGCATCCTTAGTCATTAGGGAAATGAAAAACAAAACAACCCTGAGATTTCACCTCACATCAGTCAGAATGGCTAAGATTAAAAACTCAGGAGACAGCAGGTGTTGGCTAGGATGTGGAGAAAGAGAAACACTCCTCCACTGGTGGGAATAGCAATTGGTACAGCCACTCTGGAAATCAGTCTGGTGGTTCCTTAGAAAACTGGGCAAGACACTTCCTGGTATACCACTCCTGGGCATATACCCAGAGGATTCCCCGACATGCAATAAGGGCACATGCTCCACTATGTTCATAGCAGCCTTATTTATAATAGCCAGAAGCTGGAAAGAACCCAGATGTCCCTCAATGGAGGAATGGATACAGAAAATGTGGTACATTTGCACAATGAAATACTACTAAGCAATTAAAAACAATGAATTCATGAAATTCTTAGGCCAATGGTTGAAAGTAGAAAATATCATACTAAGTGAGGTAACTCATTCGCAAAAGAACACACCTGGAATGCAGTCACTGATAAGTGGATATTAGCCCCGAAGCTCTGAATACCCAAGACACAACTCACATATCAAATCATTCCCAAGAAGAAGGAAGGAGCGGGCCCTGGTCCTGGAAAGTTTGATGCAGCATTGTAGGGGATTACCAGGACAGAGAAGTGGGAGGGATTTGATTGGGGAATGTGCTAGGGGAAGGGGGCTTATGAGACTTATGGGGAGGGGGGAACCAGGAAAGGGGAAAATCATTTGGAATGTAAACAAAAAATATGAAAAATAAAAACATAAATAAATGAATAAAAAGTTATTATTTTGGGTCATTGGTTAAACTAAATCATTTATTTTGGGAGCCTGCTCTATGCTAATCATGTTTACAAATGCTAAACTAGAATCTGGGGATTTTGTGGCATAAACAAATGACATGGCCATTTCATTAGTTCAATTTATGTCAGAATAAAAGCTATTATGACTGACTTGAGGATCAGAAGCTAATAAATGAAAGACCAGTTAATTACTCCTCCTAGTACTCTCCTTCCTTCCTCTTAACATTAGTTTAGCTTTATGAACCAACAATATTGATAATAAATTTCAAAAAACAAGTATAATATCTTTCCATAGTTAAACATTAAATTAATATTTTTCCACTGAGCATACAAAGAAAGGTAACTAAAAATTAATTTTAATAACCACATCTCTATATTTCTCACATTCAACATGGAGCCTGTTTGTAATTGTTCTAAATCTTTTTCCTTTACTGATCTCTGGCCAAGAGAAATTGTTTCCAAAGCAAAATATAATTAGGTTTAAAAATATGATCAGTGGTAGGAACTAGGAATGATTATTTACATGGACTGGAAGCCCTCCAAGTGGAAAATCAAAAATACTTAATTAAGAACTGCAACTACTTTTGAAATGGTATATAAAATGTAATTTGTTTTTAAGATAAATAGGAAATAAGAATTTCCAGTCCCCATCACAAAGGAACAAAGGTAAGTATTCTGACTGAATGTGGATGAAGATTCTATTCTTAAGACAAGATTAAAATATATTGAAGCAAGCAATTAAAATGCTTTTAAAATAAAATATAATTATGCCTAAAATACATTTTATGTCTGACCGTGGGGTTCATGAAAGTCTGATAATGTAAGACTCTGGCAAGCTTTCGCTTACCAGAGAGCTCCTGAGTAAGCAAAGCTGAGTCAGGGTGGCTGGTGGTCTGTCCCTCTTCACTGAGGTATGAGGAATGTACTTAGCCCCTCCCTTCTGGAGGGAGAGGTGTCTATGTTCTTTATGACCTTTCTCTTTTAGGAGGGGAGGTGTCTTGTGGAATTTTCCAAACTTTCTGAGGTGACCTTTTGATTCCCTCCTTTCTTTGTGCATGCTTCAATCCTGAAGCTATTGCTGGTATTCTGACAGCTCATACTCCCGGTCTTCTGTATCTAGTTCTTTGTATCTCTGTTTTAAGATCATTTTCTGTATTGTACCTATGTGTTCCTTAATAACAGTGACCAAACTGTTTAAAATGTAGTGGCCAAAAGTCAAGAATAACAGGAAAACAATTAGGGCTCCTAAATGGTAGATTTGAGGGTGGTAGACCAACGGTGGAGTTAAACCAAGACTTGAACTTGCCCTAACTGTTTTTTGATCTGGTCAGCCTTTCTCTCACCTTGGCCATTGATTCATTAACAACCATGGAATGGTTTATATAAAACCTCACTCCTCAGCTAAGGCAGCACATAACCCTCCTATTCTGTAGTACTACTTCTGATAGTGAAGTCAGTTATTCTAGAAGGTGACCAATAGAAGTTTTCCCATTGTAATACCAAAGCAGAGATCCTGGTGGCTGACCAGACCACTCCTAACCCTAATAGAAGGGAGACAGTGAGTGCTGTAACACCTTTGGTGAGTAGGCACATAGGATGGAGGAGGATCCAGAATTTAAAGGTAGCACCAGGCAGCCATGATAAAGTTCAAGTAATCTTGAGCTTGAGCAGATTGTCCATCTTCTGTAACATCCAGTGGGAGGGACAGCTCTGGGAAGCAGGGCATCTGCAGGTTTCACATGGGAAGTGTTGAACCAGGCCAAAATACTGTTCATCTTGAGGGCTGTGGGAGTGACTAGCAGCTCCTGTAAGGGTCCCCTTCCATCGTGGTTCTAGTGACTGTTCCAGAAGACTCCTTACTCAGATCCAGCCACCAGTCTGGAAGTGGCAAGGGGTCTCTGGTATCCCAGGAACACTTAAGGCAGACAGTTTGGGCCAAATCTCATGTCGTGGAATACCTCCTGGGAGGGCCCAGTAGACACAAAGAGAGTTAGGGTGCTAAACAGGCTCTCAAAAGGGGCCAGGCTAAAATGGAGGGGCTGTTCTGGGATCAGAATAGGGCCAAGGGGAGGGATAGCACCCAGCCTGAGACAGCCTCCAAAGTCAATTTAGTTAAGGTGTCTTGTAGGGTTCCATTTATTTTCTATGCCTGTCTTGAGCTCTGGGGATGATACACACAGTGGAGCTTTCAATTAGTCCCCGGTATCTCTGCCAATTCCTGACTTACCTTAGAGACAAAAGGAGGACCATTGTCCAATCCAATTAACTTGGGCACTTGGAACCTTAGGAAAATTTCCTCTAATGTCATCTTAACTATCATGGTAGCTGTTTCCTGCTTGGTGTGGAATGTCTCAACCCATCCAGAAAGAAACATCTACAAACACTATAAGGTATTTGTAACCATATTTCCCTGGATTAACTTCGATAAAATAGACCTCTCAATATACTGCAGGCTGTTCTCTCCTAGGTCTTTTACCCTGTTTACTCTTGGCTGCATAAGCATTCACTTGCTGGCATACCTTATACTGTTCTACTATCTCTCTGGCCCAGAACATTAGGTCTATTATATATACTTTAGATCCCTTAACTGCTTGGACAAGCTTTTTATCCACTAAATGAGTCCATCTGTGCATTTGGCCTAGTAAGTCTTTTGCTTACTTTCTAGCGAGAATAGTTTTCTCTTCTGTGTATGCCATTGTCCTTTCTTCTCTTGGTAATAGTTGTATGTATGGTGGCTAGGAATCTGGGTCCTGTCTTTTTCTATATATTTTGGGTGAAGCCATCCCTTCATCCAGTCCCATTTCCCAGCAGGTGTTTCTTTCAGGCCCATAACCAGGATACGCTCCTGCATGGTCACTTCTCCAGACACTAGATTTGCCTGGTTATTGCCCCAGGCTACTGTACCTCTTCCTGTATAATGTGCTGGGCACAGAATAATACTCACAGTTGCTGGCCTCATTAGGGCATCCAGAAGGTCCAAGATTTCCTGCTTGTTTCCTCTGATGTGAGCAGTCTTCTCTCTTGGCATATAGCCCTATGGACATGGGCTCTGGCAAAGATATACCTGTTATCCCTGTGATAACATTTGTGCTGTCCACCATAGCAACACATGCTCATCTCTGAAATTCATGGAGTAAACTGCTCCTGTCTGTAAACCAGGTAGTCTTGGATTTTGGCAGGGGTTTCTTCTTTTGGGCCAGTTAACTTGTCCCATCAGGCAGGAAGTATATCTGGGTCACCATTTTGGAGAATATGTGTCTTGCTCCAACAGGGATTGTGGACAGTCTGAGGTAACCCAAAATGGATGGGATATCTGGGCTCTCTCTAGGTCCACTGTTCTTCAAGTTGTTAATGAATATATTTTGGTGCCAGCAGCTTCTTGGACACAAGATCTTGGAAATAGGGCCATAAGCTTGGAGGACCTAGTGTTGAGCCCCTGGGTCTACCAAAAATTGAGTGGGTTTCCCCTCCACTATCAGTGTTACCTTGGGTTCATGGAGGGGTTCTACACCCTGTCTCCCCTGAATCACTGTCTTCTCCCAGGGCTAACACCTTTGTCATTTGAGGGTGCTTTTCCAAAGGCCTATAGCAGAAAATCCCAGGCACTCTAGGGCCCAGTTGCCTCTCACCTTGCTGTATGAGCACTGGTACTTTTCTGTCTCTCTTTTGTGTTTTCCTAACTACTGTAGCCAGGACTCACTGTAGATTCCTTTCCTGTCACTTTTTCTTCTTTATCTTTCTTTCTTCCTTCTCCTCCCTTATTTCCCTTAATTGTAGACTTTCTCAACAGCCTGCACTAAATTCCTCAATGGCTTATCTTGTCTTTCTAGATTCTGAGTCTTTTTCCTGATATCTCCACTAGCCTGGTTCATAATAGCCATTGTATGTTTTATGCTCCTTGCTGTTGGGGTCATAGGGTGTATATTGGAGAAATGCCTCCATGAGCTGCTCTAAAAAAGCTGCAGACGATCCTCATGCACCTTGGTCAAATTTGTGGGTCGTCATGCAGCCCCCTTGGGACCTGCCAATGGAGTCTAGCAGTGGACCTTCAGGTGCCCCCTTACCTTTTGCCATATTAAAGTCCCAGTCAGGTCTAGTCAGGGAAAGTCCACTGCCCATGACAGCCTGGTCAGTCGATGGGGCCCCTGTGTCTGAGGGGGCAGTCTTTCTGGATATATATATATATATATATATATATATATATATATATATAGAGAGAGAGAGAGAGAGGAGTTATCCATGTGAAAGGGAAACTGAAAGATGTGCAGTGTTTCAATTGCAAGAGCATGTGGAGAGAGCTAGATTTTATTTCTTTTCCCGCTATCTTAAAGATGTGTCTATTTATGTTTTGATGTAAGTAGGTGAGATTGGAGGGACTGTTAATGAATGTTTGTAAAGCTGTAAAGTCTATTGGTGAAGTCAGTTAACAAGCTAGCTAATTCATCTTGAATAAATGCTCATATACTTTTAGACAGAAGCTTTGCATAATAAATTAAGTTGGCTTACTGGGCAGCTAATGGAAAATGATGCAGAGATGCACAATCAAAAATTAGGTGGAGTTTAAGGAAGACTGCAGAAGATGGGGAGAAAGAAGCCAGGGGAGTCAAGGATACCACATGGGAACCCAGAATCAACAACTGTGGGCTCGTAGTGCAATGCAGAGACTGAACTAACAATTTAGGGAATCTACATGGGTCTGACCTTTCCCCCTTGCATATATGTTGTAGTTGTGTAGGGTGGTCTTCTTGTGAGGCTCCTTACAGAAAGAGCAAGGGCTGTCTCTGACTCTGTGGCCTACTTTTAGAACCCCTTTCATCCTACTGGTTTGCCTCATGCAGCTGTAATAAGAGGGTCTTATTGCAATTTTGTATGCTATGTTTGATTGACGTCCCTGGTATGTCAGCCATTTTTATGAAGTGAAAGGCAGAGGAATGGATGTTAGCTGACTGGGAAGGGGGAAAGAAGGGGAAATTACAGTTGAAAGGTGACATGGGAGAATATTAGAGGAATAAAAGATAATTTTATTGTTCCAATAAAAGCTTGGAACAAGTTAGAAGCTTGGTCCTTGTCCAATATGACATGATAGGCAGAAACAGAAATGTTCCAGAACTTCACCAAGCTATGAGCCTTCCACAATTTTGTTTTGCACAGTCTAGAGCCAATGGAAAGCAGACATCTAGTGACAAATTCCATTTGTTCTTAGGAAACAACAGCAAAAATCACATTTTTGTTTTTGTTGTTGAAAAAGAAAATTTTGTGGAAAGAAAGACTTATATGGAAACTTTAGGACATGAGCTTCTTAGTAGCTCTTTCCAGAGGCATCATGAATATGGAGATGTAGAATCTTGGCTTTTTTTTTCCTTGCAGAAACTGTGAACTTTTCATGATCACAGTAGTAGAGAGGTCCTTAGTGTAGAGCTATGAGGGCAGTTTAGGGGGCAATCCCTCTTTATTTAATTAAATACAGGTAGTAATTAGAAAATAACTGAGTAATTATTAAGAGCCATGATTTAAACTCCAGAAATATACTATGTAATTTATTTCTTCAAATGCTGCTCTACTAAAAACAGTATTATAATTTGAAAAAGAATAATCCACCAAAGTTTTATAATTTGAAGACTTGATCCTTGTTGTGGTTATAAAATGCTTGGCCCAAGGGAAGTGGCACTATTGTTGGAATAGGTATGGCCTTGTTGGAGGAACTGTGGCCTGGTGTAGGCAGGCTTTGAGTGTTCCTCATGCTCAAGCTCTGACCAGTACATAAAAAAGATCCTCCTTCAGGCTTCCTGTGGAAGCAAATATCCTTCTTGCTACCTATGATTAAAGTATAGAACACTCAGATCCTTCTAGAGTACTATGTCTGCCTTGGTTGCTGTCATGCTTCCCACCATGATCATAATGGACTGAAACTCTGAACCTGTAAGCCAGCCCCAATTAAATGATTTCTTTTTAAGAGTTGTCTTAGTCATAGTATATCTTTAGAACAGTGAAACCCTAACTAAGAAAATTCTCAACTAAGAGTATTCTTGAAAACTGGAGAGTATCTTAACAAATTTTAGCCTACCTGGAGGAAATGACTATGATTGTATTTTAAAAAGCATATTTTATTCCTTAGGTATTCTATTTTCCCTTTAGAGCTTTCTTTTTCTCTGAAGTAGAAAGGAAACCATATGACCATTCTGTCATAGAATTCTTCTTCAATGATTGAACTGAGAGCTCTGAACCTTTGAGCCAAAATGAGGCTATCTTCCATTATTTTTCCTTGTACATATTAGGATATGGTGAAATATATTCTATCTTTAATTAACATAGTATATAATCTTGATATTCATCAGGTAGCCTTATCTTGTTTTCTAATTATGAACATGATTTAAAATAATTAGAAAATTATTCAGAAAATATATTAAAGGAATTTTTATTTTAAAATTATACAAACAAAAATGTTCTTTGTTCTGATGATGGGCCTTCAAAATCACTTCTTTTTAATCAAGCTTATACCTTTATTTTAATGAAAATTCCTTTCTACTAATGATAATAAAAAAGAAAATTCAATTTTGGATGTGAAACCTCTGTGAAAAGCTTAGATGTCTGTCTGGTTGTCTGTCAGATTGCCTTTCTCTGTCATATTCAGGTAGACTCTCACAATAAAGCAGAGTACACTTCATGTTGTTTTATACCTAATTAAGGGGCTTTTGACATGTAGTCTATCACTTCAACCCTCATGCTCTCATTAGTCAAGCACATCAGAAGATTAGATACAATTATATCATAGTGTAAAATTAAAAAAAAACCCATTCTTCACCATCAGCTGCCCATTTTAATAAGGAGTTTCCACTTTACAGGTAAGTCACTGAAATTGATCAGTGAAATGCAAAGGGTCTGATCTTATAATCTTTACCTAATTTTAGGGACTGGTTGTACAGATTTTTAAATAAAATTATAAATCTGGTCACATCATAGGTTGTCTTTTCAAAGCAAGCTAAAGTTTAGTAGTTGTGGATTTGAAATCTGTGTCAAACACAGAACAACTGCTCTTTATAAAAGTCTTTCAGAAAAGCTTATATGAATGTTTAAGTAACTTCATGAATTTATGATATATGTGGATACCATATACTGTAAAACTATTGACATGATTCTATCACTATATTATTTTTGGTTTTTATAGACCAAGGATTGTTTTTAAATCATCTCATTGACTATCTTTTGACATGGCAAGTCGTATTATAGACCCGTGGGATTAAACAGCCTATTTTCCCCAACATTTTGTGACATAAAGTGGCTAAAATGAAGATATGGACTATTGTGTCCCACTGGAAAGAAGATCTACATATGCTGGAATGTTTTTACTGATAATCAAATAAATGTAATATGATAATCACTTTTTGCCAGATACAAAAGTGACTCCCTTTCTACATCTCCACCATGTCTTAATTTCATGTGAAATTCAATTTTCTTATTCCTTCTCTTTTTGAACAGTAAGCATTGAAAACTGTGCTGCATAATTTGTACTCTTCATAGGCAGAAAATCTACTCAGGTATAGAAGGAAATCTTGAGATCTATGCTTCCTTCTACCTATGTAATTAACACTATAAGACAGAAAACCATTCTGATACAATAAAATGCCAGGACCAGAAGTAACTTTCAGACACAAGCAGGTGGTTTAACATATGAATCCAAAGAGATGAGTCTATTTGGCAGAGCAACAGTGCAGCAAGCACCAGTAAAAGCAGTAGAAGTAGAAAATTGAGAGATATCACAGCCTCAGCTGCAAGTATAAACTTGAGATTCAAACTGTAAGTTGGAGAGAGGCTTTAAAGATTTAAGGCTCACCTCCAGTGAAAGTAAGGTACCGACAGGACCCAAATGATATTCAAATGCAAATGCCCATGAGAGACTTTTTTTAAAAAATAAATTCAAATCAACATATGTATTGATAGTTGGTCTGAAAGCAGAAATAAAACATTCTGAAGAAATAATGGAGACTGATAGAGGTGGGGAATGAGGAAAAAGAGAAACAGCAGGGCATATAGTTGGAAGTATATTCAAAGCAATTATTGATTTGCAGAAAATGGTTTTATATAAATGGACATGATAATTTTTAAAAGAATGAACTAAAAATGTTCCCCATAAAACTGTCTTAATATATACTAAATAAGATAGTATGAGATGAAGTTATAGCAATCATATTTGGAAACATTAATTACCTTCATTATCTCTGTTCTATTCTGGCTTGTATAAATTTTGAATACATGATTGACTGGATTAATATGTTCTTCCTCACAACAAAACCCAACATATTCTTTGATGGTACCTTCTGTTTCTAGGAAGCTCTTGTCTAGGTGAAGCTAATCAGGAATAAGTGTTATCATGCTCACCAAGAATAAAGCACAGAGGACTATGCGAACCATGATCATTCTCTCAGTTTAGCATAAATTGCATTAGACCACATGATTTCTCAACAAGGAGAATATTTCAGAAATGACGAGAAAGGAAATAATTGTGAAGGAACTGTTTGTGAGGAAAATACATGCCACATTAATTTGTTCAATAGAGGCTACAATGATCAACTCATGAAAAAATAATAAAATATTTACAATAAAATAAATTCTGAGTAAATCAGAAAATCCTACTATCTTACAGAACTTGATACTTCATTTAGTATAAAAGTGAAAATGGATAAGAATATTACCATTTTCTTTTACTCTTGACCTAAGACATTTCTTTGTAAAAAAAAAAAAAAAGTAATATAATGGTTCATGAAAAAAGCTCCTGTACTTGACTCTCTGTAACATTTATGTTACACTTTCCTGCTAGAGCAAAGGTCATTTTAGTAGTTCTCTAAGTATATTATCTTGGTCTTATATGTATGTATATTATTCAACAGCTACAAAGTCATAAATTTATAGTCAACAACATAGAGATATTTTGCTGTGCTACCATGTACCACTTTATTCTTCCTAAATAGTTACTAGAGTAATAAGCATGCACACACACGCATATACACATAATCATAAACACACATATATTTAAGTATTTATTAAGTAAATAAAATACTCTGTATTTTAAATATACTTCAGAATTAGTTGTGAGTATTCACAACTAAATCTGTTTTATAAGCATACACACTAAAGAGATGCAATAAACTTCTTTAGAAAGTTACATACTCATGCACCTATTTAAAGGAATAGCATCTGACTGACTTTGATATTTTAACAATATCACTATTACAAACATAGTACAAGGGAACACTTGTCTTTAAGTTGTCCAGCTTTTGTTCCATTCTTCCCAGAACTATGTCCCTACCAGACTGCTGATTAGACCCTCTTTTTTCTTCTTCCTTAGAATGCCTAACCCTGGAATTCATCATAGGCTAATCTGCTGGACAGAGATGTCACATTCTTCCCCAGAGGTGCCCCAAACCCAGCCTGCTTTTAGCAATACCATGACCCTGATTGTGCTCCAGTATCTCCAGATGGTACTCAGCTCGTGAGGCCTGTACCCACAGGTTAAGCACACTCAAGAAGCTGGGGGTGGGAATTATGTTTGGAGTTATTTTCTAGGGTGGCTGCAGAGAACCTTTAAAAACATTTAAATAACGAAACCTATTGTGATGCTTCATTGTTTTCCACCAGAACTAGAAAATAAGACCCTGTTATTTAATATCCTGCATGGCTTAGATTCATGATATAGAGGAAGCAAACTGCAAATAAATTAAGAATTTCTTTTTTGTCAGCTTGCGATTATAATCCAGGAACTTTTTATGCAGGTTTCTGTGGAAAAGAGGCAAGGATCCAAGTAATTTCATAATCATATGACCTATGAATTCAACTTGTATGGCAATAAGCACCCTTTGTGACTGGAACTTCTTGTTACAGAGGTAGCCAGCTGCTTTCTGATAGGATTTGAGACGTGTTTCACAATGGGGAAACCTGTCTGTTCCTGAATATCTGTACAAAAGCCCCTGTGGCTGGGAACATTAAGGTTCCAAGTGGAAACTGATTCTTATTGTAAAACATAAAATCAA
The DNA here is from genome assembly GCA_964023405.1 of Apodemus agrarius. Taxonomy (NCBI): domain Eukaryota; kingdom Metazoa; phylum Chordata; class Mammalia; order Rodentia; family Muridae; genus Apodemus; species Apodemus agrarius. The sequence continues at coordinate 56,659,605 of OZ030022.1, forward strand.
ACTGTCTTCTAAATATCTATAAACATATGTGTGGAAATAAATCATCCTCAGTCTAATAAGAGAACCATTCTTTTAGTGAATATTAGTGAATTTAAAGACTGTAGAGTAGGGTGAGAATATGTGTCAAATAGATACTGAGTCCTAAATAAGACACTCATACCATTCATTCTAAGGATAAAGGGTCCTTGCTTAAAAAGGGACCAAAAGAATTTAAGAGTTGGAAAAGAGAGAGAAGGGCTATAGATGGTCATATTCAGGCCAAAACAAAGTCATTGCAATCATATATCACAAAGGCTGCTTATGTCCCATTTACCAAAATATGGACCATTCCATAGTCATAGACATACATGTAGCAGAGATTCAGTGGTCCTTTGCAATTTATAAATTCAAGGAAAGGCTGAACTGTTGATTCCAGAAATCCCTTAACCTGCCAGAATTGTTTCAAGTGAAGACAAGCCAGGGACATTTGGAGTGATTAGGTAGAGTAAGAGGGTTAATGATCATGGCTTACTGTTTTTTGGACCTGAACAATACTTCAGATGGCAGTTAGTTGTGAATCAAATTAGTGGATTGCAGAAGGAAGTGGGAAAAGCTGTTCTAACACCCTCAGCTCCTGCTCCCAAGATGCCAAAAGTACTCCAATTTAGAATCTCTACGTTCACACTTTTGTTGTTACCAAACAGATTCTCACAATGTAGCCAATTCCCTGGAAAGTAACTTTGTTGCCAAGGGTGGCCTTGACTTCACATTAACCCTCAAGCCTCAGTGTCTCAGGGGCTGAGGTTGTCAGGTTACCATTGTTAGATCGCATTTCTGTTCCCTAATGTGAATGGTTAGGGGTTTGCGGATGTTTCATTTTTTTCTATTATCATACGAAAATTAAAAGGAAAGAATGTAAAAGAAAACTGAACTAGCATATTTTTAATATTCTCATTAATATCAGAAAATATGACATGTATAATGTAAAAATAGAACCAGCACAAAGCAAGAGTGGATTTAAATTGGAGTGTGAGAGGAGAGGTAAAAATGTTGAACACCTAGAACTAAGTAAAAACAAGGAGTTAGCCTAAAAGGATAGAGGGGGTGATATCAGTAGAGACAGGTGTATACACAATAAATTGTACAGAAAATGGGTTTAAATTACTGCTCATCAGAAAATAAAGGACACTAAATTAAGGCTGTTATTTATGGTAATATGTAAGATTAAATATCTAAAAATGTCCTGCAATAAAAACAACATAAAATGTTAACTAATATGGGAAATATATCACGATAAAGCTGTTACAAAATGTTTCAAATGTTAAGTGAGGTGTGTGAGATATCATAATGAAATAGCTAAAATAAAAAAGCAAGCACACCTCAGAGGGTTTGAGTGAGCCAGGAGCACCAATCCATTTCAGCAAGAGTATATTGAATCCAGGGCTGTCCTGAGGGCATCTGCCTCAAGAACTGCAGCTTTAATGGGTGCAGTGGAGAAAAAGAGTTAAGATCTCTTTTTCGTCTGTGCAAGGGCAGAGAACAGAAATAATAACCCATATAAAGACCTCAGCATTAAACAAACTAAAAATAATCTCCTCTTAAAGAGAGATATTCAGCAATTTTCCACTTCACACTTGTTTGTAGAAAGAGAGTCCCTCCTGAGAATTCATAACTAGAAGCTGAACTCCTATAAGAATAGAATTCAAAATCCTTCTACAATAGTGTGATCAAAAACATCTAGCCTGGGGAATTAATTTAAAGAGGTCTTAGGTGTTGAACACCTTGAACGAACAAAGATCATGTGGAGTATTTGACCTTTATACTTAGGGTTATACAAATCTCTTAGATAAAATACTGTGCAAGCACTTACAGTTTTTCTTTAAATCACAAATTCTGAATCCAAAGTGTAATAATACTTTCCTTATGTGCAAAGGTAATTACTTTAAATACATTTTTTCTCTTGATTTCTTTGTCATTTCCTTCATTTAAAGATGTAAATAATATAGTAAATCAACATTTAAATCTAGATTTTGTAGTGATATTACAATTCAAGATTATTTTGGTACTGTAACTTACTATAAAGAGGTCTATGATAATAAGCCTATATTCACAATATAATATTAAGCACATAATGATTCAGGATATTGGTAAAAGCAAATATATTGCACAGCAATACACACGCACACACATTCTCTAACTCCAGCCTTTCAGAGTGATGTAGACATTTTCTTATTTTATTATCTTAAACTTCAGGCTCTTGAATCTTGGTCATTGTGACTGGACCTGTTTTTTATGGCTGAGTCTTATGAATTATAGTTATACAATATCAGCTTTTTCCTTTGCTGAAATAAATTTTACATAATGGTTTTAGAAACTTTTGTTTCTGCTTATGTTAGGATCTATAAAGTTTACCTCACCCTCGAGAAAGATCTCACATCTTACATGCTCCTGTGTTTCTGAGGAACCTCTCCTGGTGCCCCCAATAACCTTGCATGGATGATTTGCTTCCTACCTATTCCTTCTAGTTGCAGGGATCCTCTGTATTTTTAGTAACATACTAAAGAATTCTTTAACATCCTCCTGAGTAAGACACAATGTCCTGTGTCCTCTATGTTTTTCTTAGTTTTACTTATTTATTCACAATTTGATCATTGAATCCCCCTGAAAGAAGACTCTGCATTATATCTAAATTTAGTAATTATTGCATGTCTGAGACTTCCTTTATTCCAGGCTATCTATCTATCAATCTAGGGGGGAAATGCAATGATCAATTTGCATATAAACATTCTCATTTTTTAAAAATTTTATTGGATATTTTCAACAAAGTGGATGGATATAAAACTAACTCAAACACATCATTAGCTTTCCTCTACACAAAGTATAAATGTGCTGAAAAAGAAATTAGGGAAAATTTCAAAGTAGTCACAAATAATATGAAACACATTGGTATGACTCTAACCAAGCATGTGAAAGATACATATGTTAAAATTCAGTACTGCTTCATGATAAAAGTCTTGGAAAGATTAGGAATTCAAGGCCCATATCTGAACATAGTAAAAACAATATCCAGCAAACCAGTAGACAACATCAAATTAAATGGAGAGAAACTTAAAACAACCCTCTTAAAATCAGGGACTAGACAAGGCTGCCCACTCTCTCCCTACCTATTCAATATTGTACTGGAAGTTCTAGCTAGAGCAATTAGACAACAAAGAAGGTCAAAGGGATACAAATTAGAAAGAAGTTAAAATATCACTATTTGCAGATGTTCTGATAGTATACTTAAGTGACCCCAAAAATTCCACCAGAGAACTCCTACAGCTGATAAACAATTTCAGCAAAGTGTTTGGATAGGAAATTAACTCAGACAAATCAGTTGTCTTCCTATATTCAAAGGATGTGCAGATGGCAAAAGAGATTAGGGAAATGAAACCCTTCACTATAGTCACAAATAATATACAACACCTTGGTGTGACTCTATGTAAGTAAGTGAATGTTCTGTGTGACAAAAACTTCAAGTCTCTGAAGAAAGACATTGAAGATGATCTCAGAAGATGGAAAGATCGCCCATGTTCATGGTTTGGCAGGGTTAATACAGTAAAAATGACCTTCTTGCTAAAAGCAATCTACAGATTTAGTGCAATCCTCATCAAAATTCCAACTGAATTCTTTATAGAGTTAGAAAGAGCAATTCTCAAATTCAGTTGAAATTAAAAAAAAAAAAAACAGGACAGCAAAAACTGTTCTCAACAATAAAAGAACTTCTGGAGGAATCACTATTCCTGACCTCAAGCTGTATTACAGAGGAATAGTGATAAAAACTGCATGGTATTGATACAGAGACAGGCAGGAAAATCAATGGAATAGAAATGAAGACCCGGGAATGAACTCACATACCTATGGTCACATGATATTTGAAAAAGTAGCTAAAAACATCCAGTGGGAAATAAGACATTTTCAAAAATTGGTGCTGGTTCAACTGGAAGTCAGCATGTAGAAGAATGAAACTCAACCCATTCTTACCTTGTTGTACACAGATCAAGTCCAAATGAATCAGGGACCTCCACATTAAACCAGATACACTGAAACTAATAGAGGCAAAAGTGGGGAAAAGCCTCAAACACATGAGCACAGGAGAAAATTTCCTGAACACATCACCAATCGCTTATGCTCTGAGATCAAGAAACAACAAATGGGACATCGTTTTCAGTTTTATGAGTAACTTAAACATGTCACTTGAGCAGATCTGAGACATGTAATAGGCTGGGAGTTGCAAATAAAAGGTCTTATGGAGGATGACAGAATGTATTTACCTAGTCTATTGATCCTGCAGATCTATGTGTGCTGGTGCTATTAATTATTGTGTGGCATTCTTAGGGAATTTAGGCCGAGCATTTTCAAATTCTGAGTCCTATGCTCCCCTTAGCATGCAGGTTTGAACTTAGTGAGAGATGAAAATTTTCCTACCATGTTGCCAAGAGAGAAGGAATTGCAGGACTTTCCTAATTGCCGAAAGTTATATGTTACCACACCCAGATTAAAGTATGAATATTGGAAACCTAATTAAAATTCTATGAATTGTCACAGAAACCACATTATTTAAATGCTAATTAAAGAATATTTTGTCAATTCACATTCTTCTGCATGTTGACCTCCAGTTGAACCAGCACCATTTGTTGAAAATGCTATCTTTATTCCACCGGATGGTTGTGGCTCCTTTATCAAAGATCAAGTGACCATAAGTCTGTGGGTTAATTTCTGGGTCTTCAATCCTGTTCCATTGATCTGCTTGCCTGTTGCTATACCAATACCATGCAGTTTTTAACACAATTGCTCTGTAGTACTGCTTGAGGTCAGGGATATTGATTCCCCCAGAAGTCCTTTTATTGTTGAGAATAGTTTTAGCTATCCTGGGTTTTTTGTTGCTCCAGATGAATTTGAGAATTGCTCTTTCTAGATCTATGAAGAATTGATTTGGGATTTTGATGGGGATTGCATTTAATCTGCATATTGCTTTTGGCAAGATGGCCATTTTTACTATATTGATCCTGCCAATCCAGGAGCAAGACATATTTTTCCTTCTTCTGAGGTCTTCTTTGATTTCTTTCTTTAAGGACTTGAAGTTCCTGTCGTACAGATCTTTTGCTTGTTTGGTTAGAGTTACTCCAAGATACTTTATGTTGTTTGTGGCTATTGTGAAGGGTGTTATTTCCCTAATTTCTTTCTCAGCCTGCTTGTCCTTTGAGTACAAGAAGGCCACTGACTTGCTTGAGTTAATTTTATAACCTGCCACTTTGCTGAAGTTGTTTATCAGCTGTAGAAGTTCTCTGGTGGAGTTTATTGGGTCGCTTAGGTAAACTATCATATCGTCTGCAAGTAATGATAGTTTCACTTCTTCCTTTCCAATTTGTATCCCTTTGACTTCCTTATGTTGTCTAATTGTTCTCGCTAGAACTTCAAGTACTATATTGAAAAGATATGGAGAGAGGGGGCAGCCTTGTCTAGTCCCTGATTTTAGTGGGAATGATTCAAGTTTCTCCCCATTTATTTTGATGTTGGCTACTGGTTTGCTGTAGATTGCTTTTACTATGTTTAGGTATGGGCCTTGAATTCCTGCTCTTTCCAAGACTTTTAGCATGAAAGGATGCTGAATTTTGTCAAATGCTTTTTCAGCATCTAATGAGATGACCATGTGGTTTTTTTCTTTCAGTTTGTTTATGTAGTGGATTACATTGATGGATTTCCATATATTGAACCATCCCTGCATCCCTGGGATGAAGCCTACTGGATCATGGTGGATGATTGTTTTGATGTGCTCTTGGATTCGGTTAGCAAGAATTTTATTTAGTATTTTTGCATCTATATTCATAAGAGAAATTGGCCTGTAGTTCTCTTTCTTTGTTGGGTCTTTTTGTGGTTTAGTTATTAGTGTAATTGTGGCTTCGAAGAATGAGTTGGGCAGTGTCCCTTCTGTCTCTATTTTGTGGAATAGTTTGAAGAGTAAAACCAGACACACTGAAACTATTAGAAAAGAAACTTGGGGAGACCCTGGAGGACTTGGGCACAGGGGAAAAGTTTCTGAACAGAACACCAATAGCTTATGCTCTAAGATCAAGAATCGACAAATGGGACCTCATAAATTTACAAAGTTTCTGCAAAGCAAAGGACACTGTCAGAAGGACAAAACGGCAACCAACAAAGTGGGAAAAGATCTTCACCAACTCCACATCCGACAGAGGGCTAATATCCAATATATACAAAGAACTCAAGAAGTTAGACCGCAAAGAAACAAATAACCCTATCAAAAAATGGGGCACAGAGCTAAACAAAGAATTTTCACCAGAAGAAATTCGGATGGCTGAGAAACACCTTAAAAGATGTTCAACATCATTAGTCATCAGGGAAATGCAAATCAAAACAACCCTGAGATTCCACCTCACACCAGTCAGAATGACTAAGATTAAAAACTCAAGAGACAACAAGTGCTGGCGAGGATGTGGAGAAAGAGGAACACTCCTCCACTGTTGGTGGGATTGCAAAATGGTAAAACCGCTCTGGAAATCAGTTTGGCGGTTCCTCAGAAAACTGGGCATGTCACTTCCAGAGGACCCTGGCATACCACTGCTGGGCATATACCCAGAGGATTCCCCTGCATGCAATAAAGACACATGCTCCACTATGTTTATAGCAGCCTTGTTTATAATAACCAGAAATTGGAAGGAGCCCAAATATCCCTCAAAGGAGGAATGGATTCAGAAAATGTGGTATATTTATACAATGGAATACTACTCAGCAATTAAAAATAATGAATTCATGCAATTTGTAGGTAAATGGTTAGACCTGGAAAATATCATCCTGGGTGAATTAACCCAATCACAAAAGAATGCACATGAAATACAATCACTGATAAGTGGATATTAATGAGCCCAGAAGCCCTAAATACTCAAGACACAAATAGCAAGTCAAATGATTCCCAAGAAGAAGAAAGGAGAGGACCCTGGGCCTGTAAAGATTGCATCCACTTTAATAAAGAAACCGAGGGGGGAAGGGGAATGATTGGGGAATAGTTGGAGGGGAGAGGAACTATGGGAACTATGGTGGGTGGGAACTGGGAAAGGGGAAAGCCTTTGGAATGTAAACATAGAATATAGAAAATAAAAATAAAAATAATTAAAAAAATTTAAAAAAAACTGAAAAGCTTCTGTAAGGAAAAGGATAGTATCAAAAGGAAAAAAATATTTTGTCATTTTGAAATTGAAAATGAGATATGAGCAAATATTTAACTGAGTGGTAATTTTTGTAAGTTCCGGCATTACTGAGTTTATTTTACTTTATATAAAAAGTTAGGATACACTCCTTCATGAGTTTGTCATACTAGAATAACTGAACAGAAATTATGCAATAAAACTATAGGTAAATTTTTGAAAATACAAAAAACATATTGTTGCTCCTCTTGTGGTGCTGCAAACCCCTTCAGTTCCTTGGGTCCTTTCTTGAGCTCCTCCATTGGGGACCCTGTGCTCAGTTCAATGGTTGGCAGAATGTCCTCCTCTGTATTTCTCATGCACTAGCCATGCCTCCCAGGTGAAAGCTATACCCTGCTCCAGTCAGCAAGCACTTGTGGGCATTGATAATAATGCGGGCTTTGTAACTGTATATGGGATGGATCCCTGGGTGGGGTAGCCTCTGGTCTTTCCCTCAGTCTCTGCTCCACCCTTTGTCTCTGTAACTCCTTCTGTGGGGATTTTGTTCCCCTTTTTACAAAGGACCCAAGGATCCATACTTTGTTCTTCCTCCTTCTTGGGCATCATTTGATATGAGTCACCCAGTACTCACAGAGCTCCCAGGGTCAAAACCTTAACTAAAGAGTACACATGACTCCAGACACCTAGGCAGCCGAGGATGGTCTTGTTAGACACCAAAGGGAGAAGTGGCCTTTGGTCCTGTAAAGACTTGATGCCGTAGTGTAGAGAAATAACAGGACAGGGAAGCAAGTGAGGGTTGACTGAGAAAAGGGAGATCGCTTATGGGATTTTTGGGGGAGGAGGGATCCAGGAAAGGGGACAACATTTGAAATGTAAATAAAGAATATATCTAATAAAAATTCTTAAAAAGGAAAACAACATACAATAATAGACTGAAAATTCTGACTGTGCAACTGTAAGTTGGCCTAAAGATGAAATTAATATTTTAGTGTTGATTTTGCATTGATCTTCATGGAGTTGTGTTAGAGGAGAGGCTTGTGAAGTGAGCATGTGGAAACCTGATAAATGTAAAACATCACTAACATTTTTCTTCCATTTTTGTTTCTGGAATTCATCTAAAGTCATTATGCGTGGTGGCAAGTACCTGTACTTTCTATGGCATCTTACTGGCCTTTTAAATGTTATTATACAGATAATTGGAAATCGATCTACCTGAAGCTCCAGTTATAACACTTTGGGGCATATACCACAAAGATGTCCTACCATGCCAGAGAGACACATGTTCCACTATGTTCATTTTGGCCTTGTTAGTGAGAGCCAGAAGCTAGAAACAACCCAGATGTCCCACAACAGAAGAATGGATATAGAAAATGTGGTTCACTTACAAAATGGAATACTACTCAGCTATTAAGAAGTAGGACATCTTGAGTTTTGCAGGCTAATGGATGGAACTATAAAATCTTATCCTGAGTGAAGTAACTCAGACCCCAAAGGACATGTACTGTATGTACTCACTTATAAATGGATATTAGCCAAAAGAAGTACAAAAAACCCAGGATACAGTCCACAGAACTCTAAAAGATTACCAAGACAAGGGCTCAAGTGAGGATCCCTCAATCCCACTTTGGGGGGAGAAGAAAGAAGTCACAGGATTAGGGATGGTGGGAGAGACCTGGGTGGGAAAAGTGACAGGGAGGGGAAAAGCAGAACATGATCAGGTATTGGGTATGGGGAAAGGACTGAAACCCTGAGGGCTAGCCGAAAGAATGGAAACAGGCAACCTGGGGAGGTAGGAGTTGGGGGGACTCTCCAGAATATACCAGAGACCTAGGATGTGAGACACTCTTAGGACTCAAATGGAGGGACCTTTGATGAAATGCCCTACATTGGGGAGTGGGAACTTGTAGAGCCCACCTGAAACAGAAAAGCAGGGCTTGGAATGAGGGATAGGGTTGCCATCCCACAATCTCTGACTCAGAGTTGCTCCTGTCTTACAGAACTACAGGGATGTAAATAGAGAAAAGCCTGAGGAAAAGGAGGTCCAGCGACAGGTCCAAAGTGGGTTCCAGCTAAGGGGGAGGCCTGACACTATTACTGAGGCTATGGAATGCTCACAAAAGACAGCCTATCATGACTGCCCTTTGGAAGACCCAACAAGCAGCTGAAAGATTCAGATGCAGGTATTTATACCCAACAATTGACAGAAGCTGCTGACCCCTGTGGTTGAGTTAGGGAAAGATGGAAGAAGCTAAGAGGGAAGGTGACACTGTAAGAAGATGATCAGTCTCAATTTACCTGGACTCCCGAGATCCCTCAGACTCTAGGCCACGAACCAGGCAGCATACACCAGCTTATATGAGGGCCCCAACACATACCCTGCAGAGGACTGCTGGGTATGGGCTCAGTCAGAGAAGATGCACCTAACCCTCAAGACATTGGAGGCTCCAGGGAGTGAGAAGGTCTGGTAGCATGTGGGGGAGAAGGAGGGATATCCTCATGTCATGGAGATGGGGGGGGGTATTGGATGGGGAATAGTCAAAGGGTGGACCATGACGGGGGTTAAAATCTGGAGTGTAAAAAAAATATTATGTAATATTAAAAAAAGAAAGTATACACGGTACATGTGGTGTTTTTACTTTGTATATAGTTTTTTTTCTTTCAATATTCTTCATGTATGTATGCACATTCTGCTTTGTGGATTACAAGTGTGTCTTTTTATTCTATACTATGAAACATTGCTAAAAAGAATATATATTGTCAATTAATTAATAATACATAAATCTTATGAACAAAAATATGAACGGATAGGTTATTTTTAATTATAACAGTGCAAAATATTTTTCCAGTGAAAGATAGGCATTTTTCCTTTCTTGGAAATAGATGTTTTTTGACATAATATAACATCATTACTTACTGCCCCTCTCTTCCTCCTAGTCCTTACCACCTACTCTCTCACCAAGATATACTCCAATCCTATCTTTCTTTAGTAAATAAACAGATATCTAAGAGATATTAATAAAATTTAACAAAATAAAACATAATATAAAATAAATCATATAAGATAAAACAGAAGCTAACGCATTTGAGTTGGACTTGGCAACCAGAAGGAAATGGAGTCAAAGTGAATGCACAAGAATTAGAGACACACAAATTGCTCGTACAGGAACCCCACAGAAATATTAAGGTGGAGCCATCATATGTTTGCAGTGGCTGAGGTGTGAATCCACGCAGGTCCTGTATATTCTATTTTAATCTCTGTAAGTTCACATGAGCTTTTCATATGTTGATTTAGGAGGTATTGTTTTCTTGGTGCCCAATCCCCTGTGGCTCTCACCCTCTCTATGCCTCTACTTCGGTTGGGCTACCTGAAAGCTGACAGGATGTTTTTATGTAGACATGCCATTTAGGAATGGGTGTTCCGAGGTCTCTCACTATTTAATGTCAAGATATTGGTCTCTATCTTTATTTCCAACTACTACAGGAGCAAGCTTCACTAATGATGGCAGAACAAAGCACTTATCTTTGAACGTAGCAGAATATCATTAGGAATCTTTTTATCACTACATTTTTTTCTTCTTTCTTTTTTCAGACTGGTATTGCTTGGTTTTACTGTGGGTCCCTGAGATATCTAGTAACATTGGTCACTTAAACGAATCATGGGTGAGTTCAATCTTTTGGAGTCGGCCTTAAGTCAAGCCAGTTATTGATTGATTATTCCAATAAGCTTTGTGCCACCATTGCCCAAAATTACTTTACGTTTACAATTTTGTTTGTACTTACAATTTTCCTGTTATCACAAAATGGGATTAAATTAATATTTCAAAATAATTCTTAAGATGAATCTTGTCTTTTTAAAACCAGTAATTTTTTCTTTAAAAAAATTTAAGTGTGCATGTAGAATGTCTACATGTATGCCCGTCATTTCCAGGGAGTGGAGAAGAAGATTATCAGTGAAATTCTTGTATATGCTTTCTAACATATCTAAGTTATACTTTCCAAACCTATGTTACAATGCTCACTTCTTTACAATAATTTTAAATAATTTTAGGCTCCTATATTGGGGTAAATATGGTGAAATCACACAGTAAAAACCCACGTTAGATTGTCAAATGTTTGATACAGTGATGAAATATTATATTTCTATAATTTTCTGTTGTTTTCTATGTCATTAGATTGCTCAAGGCGGATTATTTTGTTTTATCATTATGATTTTATCCTTAACTGATATTTTGCCTTTTATTCATTTTGGAAACAATGAAAAGAACTGAGCTATATGACATGTGAATTCAATTCCTAGGTCAGCTGTGTGTCTGCTGTTTCTTCTCTCAAATCATTGTGCTTTTGTTCTCTTTTATAAAAAATTAGGACAAGCTATTACTAGGTTATGGACAATCAAATGGAACACCTCACATAACATATTTAGCAGAGTGCCTGAATAAAACATGTTTGATTATTTCTCTGTTTCTAGATGACAAGTAACTTTTCTGTGTTTAAGTCAGTGAACCTGAATCATCTCTAAAGACTCCCTTTTAAACTAGCAAGGTCATCTTTAATGCATATGACATTATACCTGGCCAGATGCTACAATCTCATCTCAGTGATTTTATATCCTTGTCAAGCCTCAGTCCCTCCCTTCTCTATTACTTTAAAAAAGCATTGTGTTTAAATTATTTGGAGCATTGATATAGCTTATTTTAATAAAATTATTAAAATAATTTAAAATCATCTCATAGTTATATAACCTAATTCTTATGCTTAAGTGAGCATGAACTTCTGCATTGAACATCTATTATTAGCTTGCATTTCATCTCCAAAAAGACAACCTTATTAAATTCAAACTAATGAGTAAAAAAGTAACATAGAAAAGCATTGATAAGTAGAGATTTTTTCCATGATCATATACTACATATTAATCATCAATTCCTCAGCATAGTATACCCATATGAATGCGGGAATCTGTTAGAAATAGATAAATATTGTTCCTTAAGAAACAATGAACAGCACAGAATATGTAAGTGAAATTCAGAGAGAGAGATGTCTAGAATAGAAGCTACTATTTTATTTAATACATTTTCTATAATGTAAATATTTTAATTGGAGATACTTTTCCAGGAAGAAATCTAATGGGTTTTAAGGCAACAATTACAAAATAAAGATGAGATTTTATAGTATGCGTGGCATCCCTCTTTAATAGACACAGCATTAACAGAGAACTTGATATTCAAATGTAACTGACAAACCTGAGCAATTTGCAAGTCCATAAATAGAGGCATTGAGGGAGTTCATTGGATCCTTGTGCATCTTTGCTTCAGCTAAGAAAATCATTGCAGATAAAAATAATTCTCTCTTTAAAACGTCTCCACATATTTTCAACAGTCACTCAGCAAATTATACTCTGTGTTCTTTATATAAGATGATAATGCCACTAGCTAAGATAATGACAGTCAATTTCCCAGTTAAATCTTTTTAATTGCATTCATTTTTCTTATACTGTCTAATCCTACTCAGTGTGAAATATGCAAGAAAATCCCTGGATTAATATCTTAATTACAGTGTTGGTTAATGTTGCTAGGTAGATGACTCTTTAGGTTTGAGTGCTTCTCTTTTAACTCTCTAAGAAGGAAAGATCAACTGCCTTTTAAATAGATGATCTAGTTTCTTTTGATATTAATTCTGACAGATATGCCATTTAAGGGGCAGGGATGAAACCTGTGCATGAAGTTGACAATACTAATTGCTCTTAGCAGAGTCACTGCTTTGTTGAAGTGCTCAACAAACCTACATTCCTTTTATTACCACAACAGATTCTAAGGCTGGTAATATCCCAATTGTGTTACTCTGGTAATTAGTTACATTTAGTTTTGAAGAAAGCAAAGATTTAAAACGTAGCACATTTTTTCCAAACCAATAAAGTTCTTAAAGTCATTGACTTTATACTAAGGCAGTTAGTCCTTGTACTAGATAGGGATCTTAACCTGGAGACCTGTTCTGGCCCCAACAATCTGATCATGTAGAGAAACAAGAGAAGGACTTTTTTTATGTTTCTTGTAGTTCTCTCTTAGTGATCAGAAATGTAAACTATGCACTGTCTAATTTTTATGTGTGATGATATTCTTAGGATGTTTAATTTCCTTAAAAACTTTAATAATTCCATTTTACTAAATGCCTATGTACCAACCAACCAGATCCCCCAAAGCTCTCAGGGATTAAACCACGAACCAAAGGATAAACATGGAGGGACCCATGGCTCCAGCTGGATATGTAGCTGAGGACGTCTTTGGGAGACATCAATGGGAGGGGAGCCCCTTGGTCCTGTGGAGGCTGGTTGACACAGTGTAGGGTAATGTTAGGGTGCTGAGACGTGAGTCAGGGGCAGGTAGGGGAGCACACTTATAGAGGCAGGGGTAGGGAATGGGGATAGGAGTTTGTGGATGGGAATCTGGGAAGGGGTATAATAATTAAAATGTAAATAAACAAAATAACCAATAAAAATTAATGCCTTTGTTTAACAATAGATTGGTAAAAATATATTTAACACTCATCTCACATGGAATCACATTGCGGGGATATTGGCCAGGTAGCATTTCTGGTAGACAATGACATCACCAAAAAATTAGTTCATACGTTTACACTAAATTTTTTGTTATCCTTTTATTAGACATATTCAAAGCTTTGAGAGAGCCATTTATAATGATGCATTGTTCTTTTGCAGGAAAAATATTAAACAGAATTTCCTACATAGTGTTTATCCTCGATGATAAAATAAAAATTCAGGAGGTAAAGTAGAATAGAAAGGCTACTTTCTCTGTAATGTACAGTGATCCACTGGAAAATGTTTGCTCATAATGATCAATGTGAAGATTCAGAATGTCTATCTTATTAATAATTACATTAAACATGAACCTAAGAATATTTGATAAATATTTTTGTAGTTCTTTTTATTTATTATGCTGATTCACATTATCAAAATAAAACTAGACTTGTTGTAAAACAAGAAGTTCATATAGTGTTCATTTAAATATGATTACTCGAACAAGTTTACACCATAATTTTCAAGGTGTGTAAATATATTAGTAAAACTGTCAAATGAAAATATATGTAATTAAATTAATGATACTGTGAAGAACAGATCATTACTTAGATGGCTATATCTTATACTTAAAGTAAGCCCAAAATTTTAATAAATAGATTATAGTTTCAAGTAGAAAATGATGAAATGTGTGCATCCGAGGTCTGTATATTCCATAACTAATTGAAGAGTATCTCAAAGCAATAATAGGAAATTATGAAAACACAATCAAAATAACAATTTGAATTATAGGACATTATATTAGGGTATATTTGATGAATTAAAAGTTTTAAGTTAGTGTAGTCCAGCTAGGGACAATGTGAAAGGAATATCAAATAAAGAAAGAAAAAAAGATAAGCGGGTGTTTTTTAGATTTCTGGTCACCAATGAAAAAAATTTAAAAATCAGTAAATATATAGTACATGGGAAAGGTATGGTGTCATCCTTCGACATATTCACAATATGTTCAACTTATTTTTTTTTACTTCTGGGAAATGTATTCCATTATTTTTATTGGATATTTTACTTATTTACATTTCAAAATTTCAAATGTAATCCCCTTTCCCAATTTCCCACCCCCCTCCTACTATTTTTATGAGGGTATGTTCCCACCTACCCACCTGCTCCTGCCTCCCCCTTCTAAGAAGGACCCTCACATTCCCTTAGCCTTCACTGGATGAAGGGGCTCTTCTCCCACTGATTCCCAACAAGGCCATCCTCTGCAACATATGAGACTAGAGCGAGGGGCCCCTCCATGTGTACTTCTTGGTTGTTGCTTTAGACACTGGGAACTCTGGTTGGTTGATATTGTTGTTCTTCTTATGGGGTTGCAAACCCCTTCAGCGCCTTCAGTTATTTCTCTAACTCCTCCATTGGGGATACTGTGATAAGTTCAATGGTTGGCTGTAAGCATCCACCTCTTCATATGTCAGGTTCTGGCAGAGCCTCTCCGGAGACAGCTATATTAGTTTCCTGTCAGCAAGCACATCTTGGCATCCACTATAATGTCTGGGTTTGATGACTGAATATGGGATGGATCCCCAGGTGGAGCAGTCTCAGGATGGCCTTTTCTTCAGCCCCTACTCTACACTTTGTCTCCATATTTTGTCCCTTGAGTATTTTATTACCCCTTCTAAGAAGGACCAAATTATCCACACTGTAAATTATATTTGGGGTATTCCTAGCTTTTGGGCAATATCCACTTGAGTATGTAACATGTGTGATCTGTTGTAGCTGTGTTACTTCATTCAGGATGATATTTTCTACTTCTGTCCATTTTCCTAAGAATTTCATGAAGTAATTATTTTTAATAGCTGTATAGTATTCCGTTGTTTAAATGTACAACATTTTTTGTATCCATTCTGATGTTGAAGGACATCTCATTTTTTCCAGCTTCTGACTATTATAAATGAGACTGCTATGAACATAATGGAGCAAGTGTCCTTGTGTATAAGCCCACAAGTTGTATAAATGGATCCTCAGATAATAAATACTATGTCGAATTTTCTGAGAAGCTGACAGACTGATTTCCAGAGTGGTTGTACCAGCTTGCAATTCCACCAACAATGGAGGAGTTTCCTCTTTCTCCACATCCTTGACAGCATCTGCTGTTACCTGAGTTTTTGATCTTAGTGTGAGGTAGAATTTCAGGGTTGTTTTTATTTGTCTTTCCCTGATGACTAACGATGTTTAACATTCTTTAGGAGCTTTTCATTTCTTATGTTGTTTGTCTGGCATCTCATTTCTTGAATTCTTTGTATATATTGGATATTAGCCCTCAACTCATTCTTAATAATCTGTATAGTCAATGATATTTAGAATGCAAATCTAGAAAAATTGTAATTTTTTTATACAGTACACAGAAAATAATTGGCTGTCAATCACAAAATATTATACTTGATATATCCACTTTTATTTCTTAAGTATAAATGTTTGCTTAAGACTCTCATCTTTGTACTTTAAAGAAAAAAGTAAAAAGCGATTCATTTTCTTTTCTAAACCATAAGCTTTTATAAGAAACCATAAGCTTTTATAAGAAACCATAAGCTTTTATAGTGGAAAACCCTCATAGGTGCCTATTTTCTCTATGTTCACACTGAGTTTTTTGCAATGAAGCTATAAAATGAAAACTATAACATCTGTCCCTGAATCTATTCATGTATGTCAGTCTAGGATGTAGGACATCCAAAGTACAGCAAAAGTACAAGGAAACCTTCTTATATATTTCATATGCAACATATTTATGTAAAACATGGCCTTCGAAATACAAAATCCTACCTTAGAATAAAATGCAATTATGGATTGTTGTGTAATATCCCACCTTTCCAATTTCAGAAATAGCATCTACAACCAGGTTTTCTTAGAATCTTTAAGTTGCGATGGACTCTTGTTACAATTGTAGAATACTAATTTTGAACAATACAGGCCTAATTTTCTTATCATCTTCAGCATAAACATTTAATTAGCAGTTGCTTCTTTAGGACCACTAGATATGATAGACATCCACCTGGTCCATTAGCCACTGGGTTTCTTTCATATGGACCAGAGTAACCAATCTGTAATCTTTAAATGATTTAAATTCTATTTCTCCTTGACTTAATTATTTCATAAGCTGGAAAATTTTACTTCAATTGATTTTAACCATAAAATAATGAAATATTATAAATATTTAAACTTTAAATTAATGAACTTCACAGACTATGGCATAGGTATTGTTATATAATAACATGCTATATACTATTATTCCTATGACTATAACATAATAATTGTATTATGTCAAAGGAAACTGTTCCAGAATCTGAAAGCTAAGTACATGAAATGTAATGGGTGACTAGAAGCATGACTTTGCAAAAGTAGTCCTTTCTATCTGTTTACTGGAAGATTTTTAAATATGGCAGAAAATGAACAAAAAAATCAAGGATAAGTGAAGATACTAGGTCTGCTGGTATTCAGAAAGCCAAGTTGTTCCTATTGTGAATCAGCCAGCTGAATTAAGATAAGTCTAAATTTTGAGAATAAGTTTGCTTAATAATAGATGAATGAATTTGACTCTGAAGCTGTCTATTTAAAAGTAAATAAAAACTATATATATATTTACTTTAGTGTCATCATGAAGCAAAATCTATCTTTACTTAACTACCGCTACCCTTCTACTTCTAGCTACAGAGCTGACGGCTCCTACAAAAGTCACACCCTCAAATTGTTTTGCATTTCCATTGCCTGTATAATTTTCAACACTATAATTCTTCAAATTTTTTTCTCTGCCATACTTTATTGAATCATCCAACCTCACTGAATCATGTTGATCAGCCTCAATTATGTTCTTAACTATTTTATCTATATTTGTATTTTTAAATGAATTTTGCCTGCATAACTTGCTTTTGTGTTTTCCATACTCTGTTCACTTCTTTTTAAAGGACTTACTTGTACTTTGAGCATGATTTTTTTATTTTTTTCATTCTCCTTTGAACTCTCTACATCTGTATGTTTTCAGTCAGTTTATTGAGGACAATTGCCATGGTCCCTAGTGATTTGCCTTTTAATAAAATTATTACTATTGTTTTATCTTAGATTAGGTTTTTATGAACATTGGGTATTGACTGTACAAGTCTTAATCTTTCTTTCCCATTAAGCTTTGAAATATGCTTTTGTATTTTAGCTAGTATCCTTGATCACCTATGCATTGTTTTCCTTTAGTTTATTTTTCACTTTTTATCTTTTCTTCAATATTAATATTTTTTATTCATTCCCTTTGTTGACTATTGTTTTATAATAATATCTATAAATGCCTATACACACTTCTGCCTTTCCTTTGCAATTCCTGACCTTTTTCACTGATTGTATATGTCACATCTTCAAATGAATCTTTCATTAGTCTTTGAATATATGACATCCAAAGCCTATACGTTTGTTTCTTTTAATAAGCTTGATCTTTCCCAATTATTTTTCCACTTAATTAATGTTAGGTTTTATTTCTTGATCCTAGACATAGAAATGACTCTTTAGTAGTTCATAATAACCAAGATATCATCTATTTCCTATTGAATCTCCTCCAAAAGTTTATAGAATTTCTCATCCCACTAATCACCATTTATTCCAAGTTATGGTCATTTTTTTCTGTTATGCACTTAAAATATGTCCCCCTGGTTTTTTTGTGCTCCATTACAAAAATCTGTTCATACACAGCATATTAATACTCAATATGTTAATTATAAAGCACGTTTTGAAATTCCTCATATATCAAGTTAAAAGATTCTCTAATTAAGTGAGTTGACCTCTCAGCATGAGAAGTCTGATTTTTCATCACCTTTTCACTAATATCCATAAATATTTGGATGTTTGGAACTTTTCTCTGTACCACTTGTTGATCAAATTCTATATACTTTTTTTTTAACTAACTTTCATGTTTTGGTAACCAGTGTTATTTTCTACTATTGAAGAGATCACCACAGAGGTAACAAAAATTACCTGTTGTATAACTTAAAAATCTTCTTCCATAGCTCCACTCTTATTTAAGATTTTTATGACTGAGAAAGAAACATGTATTCTTTCTTTGCTTTTCTTCCATGACTGCTATCCTTGGTATTCACAAAATCATGCCCACCAAAAAGTATCATTTAAAAGAAATGATGATATACTATATGAGTTATGATATATGGCATCTGATATTGTGTTTCTCCATAGAAGAAAAACTTTAGGGCCTTTTGCTTTTGCTATGTTTAAGATTACTTACTATATTCAGAATTTCTCTGATATGATTCTGATATCAGTATTTTGGTCTTGAATATGATTCTATCGTAAATAATGTTTCATTATTTGGTGGCTTATCATGACATTTTAGCTACTTCCTGTGTGGTGTTATGATCCTGGATAGATTCATACCATTGCATTCCATTAGTCTAAAAAGTGGTTTTTTTCAATGAATTCGATAAACTCTACATTGTGGCAATAGACAGTTTAAGAAGTAGGTAAATGAAAACAGGGCAATATTTTCTTAAATAATCAGCTTGTCATAAGTCATGCATGAATCTTTTATTTAATTTTGTTTAAACCAAGATCTTACTTTGCAGCTCAGCTTAGCCTCCAACCCTTCATTAGTTCAGACTGACCTCAAATTCACAATCCTTCTACAGGATTCATAGGATGCTGACATGTGCATTTCCTCTAGATCTTTCACTGCTTTTAAAAGGCATGCAGTTTGTTAATTGAGCACTATAAATCAGTTTGTGATCTTTTTGTTAGAAAGTCTGTTATTGATCAAATACATCTTTTGAGGCAACATAGAACTATCCTATTGCTTGTGCCCTGGACTTCCTGCTGCATGTGCCTATCTGCATTTGGGCACTTGAGATAAAGGGAATCAATGGCCAGACTCTTGAAGCAGGTGAGGATGCTGCAACAAGATTGACTGAACACTGCTGCAATCTCCTTAATACCCTGCACCCATGTCCCATTGGTCCCAGGAAAGCATCTCTTCAAATAGCAGATTCT
Source organism: Apodemus agrarius (assembly GCA_964023405.1). NCBI lineage: Eukaryota > Metazoa > Chordata > Mammalia > Rodentia > Muridae > Apodemus > Apodemus agrarius. The sequence goes on from OZ030022.1 coordinate 56,679,348, forward strand.
GATTGGGTGGCATTGTCTTCATCAGCAATCCTTGGCCCTTCAGGTAGCCTTCATTAGGTCCTCCTGCAGGAATTGCCTTTGCAGCTGTGTGGACCTGGAGTTTATGCAAGGTGGCCACAACAGCTCCTCCTACATTCTTCAGTTGTCCAGTATTTAGGCAGTTATAAAGTAAAAAGTACAAGAAGGTCTCTTTAGCAGTAAATGCTAAATATGGTCTTTTATCTTCATTTAAAGATGCAAGCATTATTTTATTCTCATCTAATATTGTTTCTACATCTTGTTGCTCATAGTATCTCATGCTCATGTGCATAAGTGTCTTAAGTGTATAATGCTACCATGATACACTGTTCACAATTATTTTTTCCAGCAATAATCTATGTATTAATGTGTGCATTGGCAAACACGTTTTCTACTACGATGTTTAAATATTCAGTCTTTAGGGAATCTACTTTGACCTTTTGACTGAGGTTGCAACAAAGTCACTGCTACAACAGATATAATCCATTTCTTTAGGGAATTTCTTTGTACATTTTCACAAGTTACTATTTTTCTTACAGCTGTAATAATATACAAATTACTTTTCTTTTCATTTCTCTCATTTTATCATATTGCTTTCTATTTTTCTGAGAAATCAGAATTAATGGCAATGAAATAGTCTTATCTTAATTCTACCTATCTTATTTGTATTTATATTTATCCACTGTCTCCCTACATTAAGGGATTCTTACTATTTACACTCTAATCTAATCCTATGATTGTGAGAATTTTATCTACTCTCACCTTTTAAAAAACAGTGTGCAGCACCATCTTACATGTGTCTCCCCACCAGTTGAGCTACTTCAATGTACAAAATTAACAGGCTGCAATTTCCTGTCAGAAGTGAAATATTCTTACTATTCCACATTCTTCTGTAATTATGACACATTTCTTTTATTCATGTCAAGAATGCTTATTTAAAATTGATTTTCCAAAATAAAGCTTATCTAGTTTCAACCAACTAACCAATTAAAATCTTTGTGGTAAAAATTACAGATGGCTTCAATTCTAAACAAGGAGGGTATGATCAATTCTCATACCTCTTATCTTGTGTTTTTCAATATAATCTATAGTCTCAAAACTGAAAGATCTAGGATTAGAATTTCCAAGGTGATATCTTTGATTTGATGTCTATGTTTTGATTAATGATGTTATGATTTAATGTTCCAGCATTGACATTAGCAATGTATCTATAGATTCAGCATGTCTAGAATTTCAGTTCATTGGTTTTTAGTGATTAGAAGATATATCATCGGAGTCAAATTTGATCTGCATAGCAAGGTAATTTTTATCATCTCTGGAATCATTTTGCTTCATAAAAGAAAGAATTGGGAGATGAAGAAAATACTCACTCCATTTGCTATAATATCTTCTTTTCATTGAGTCTCACTTATGAATACATACAAATATTCATCTCTCTAGAGCAATTTATAAACTAGTTTTACAATCTACTGATCATACATTTGTAATTGATAGCCAGATGTATGCTTACTGCACTGTTTTAGTTTGCCATATTATTTATACAAATGAGCATGCCTCATTTGATTCTCTTGAAAATCTATTTTAAAGCTGGCATTTCCACATGAAAACATCACATCCTACACACCAAATCTAAAACCTCATCTTTCACCTTTATTTGATAATCCTCCATCTCTTTATTAACTTTTCATTTTCATATTTCAGTTTTTATGATCCCTCCTAGAATGTATACTACCTTGGCTTTTTAACTATCTTATCCCCAATTCTGATATGAATGCCTATAATTCAAGAGGGACATAAAAACATTTGTTAATAAGTAATAGACAATCCCCTAACTCAAAAAGATATACAGTTGATATCCCTTTTTATCCATTTCTTATCACCACTCATTACCTACCATTGATTATGCGAAGAAGTCTTCCATTTTCTGAAATTGGAGGGAGCTTCCTATTTTTTCACACTTATTTCAAAGTTGTATTTTTGACATAAAAACTTGTCAGACCACAAGTTTGTTGAGAGTAGAATCCTTAAATTCTTTCTGTTATTTTTAATCTTCCCCTTAGACAAAGATCCTGGGTTGTTATTGCATTTGTCTAGCACAAAAAGTTAAAACACATTGCCAGAACAAAAATAATTCTGCTGAGTAAAACCACAGAATGAATGGTGTTTTATGTAGACATTTCAGCTCACCTTTAATTATGAGACAAAATAATAATTAGAGCTAAGAAAAAATATCTAAAAGTATACAATTATATACCCAGTAAAGTTACTTTGTGACAAGTTTATATTCATGATTCATCTTGTCCACTTAAAGTAATGATTTATAATCTTATTGTTATAAGACATTAGAATTCCCAGTTTCACAGCTTCATGAATAACATTAAATACTCCTACAAACTATGGTAAAAATAAATCAGTACATTAAGATTAGACTGAAAGTCTGAATTCACTTAGGAGAGACTCTGATCATGATATCTCGTTTAACACTGTCATTTGAGAGCAAATACATGATTGGAGAATAATTCTGTCAAGTGCTAATTTAATCACATGACCCATAACTAGGAAATAGAATCCCCATGTGAGTAACTGCTAAGACTGGACATTATGATAATATACAATGACAGGGAGATAAGACTGAAGAATTCATTTTTCAAAAACTTTCTTATTGGTCTATTTCACATCATGCACTCCAGTCCCACTTATTTCTCCTTCTCCTCATATCTGCACTCTACTCTTGTAACTTCTCCCTCAACATAGGAAAAAAAATTGTGGAATCTGTAAGGTGTCCCACAGTATACTCTTTTGTCCACACTTTTTTGTTTGCAACTGTACTTTAGAATGACTCGTTGGTCTGATTACAAGACCGGAGAACAGGAGAGCTAGTGGGCTGAACAGCTCAGATACCTCTCACACCCTAATCCAGGACTTTGAATTAACCACCCAAACATTTAACCTATCAAGGTACTGCTGAAGTGCATGAAGGGGCCTGTTATGGTTTGTATATGCTTTTCCCAGGGAGTAGCACTATTAGGAGGTGTGGCCTTGTTGGAGTAGGTGTGTCACTGTGGGTGTGGGCTTAAAACCGTCACCCTGGCTGCCTGGAAGTCAGTTTTCTACTAGCAGCCTTCAGATGAAGAGGTAGAACTCTCAGCTCCTCCTGTACCATGCCTGCCTGGATGCTGCCATGTTTCTGCCTTGATGTCAATGGACTGAACCACTGAACCTGTAAGCCAGCCCCAATTAAATGTTGTCTTTATAGAATTTGCATTGGTCATGGTGTCTGTTCATAGCAGTAAAACCCTAACTAAGACAGGGCCATTCTAAAGACTCCAAAACTACAGGTTCTTCATGATACAGGCTAATAATAAGCTATCAGAAAGAAGTCCCAGTGAGGTTCTAGTATTGATAGATTGCAAAGTTCTTAATGAATCTTATAAAAACTATAGATGGGAAGGCATCAAGACAATATATAGGGGAAAAGGGTCCAAAGGTAGGAAACAAAGTCTGAGATAGCCACTGGTCCTGCTGTTAGAAATCCTGTAACCTCTACTAGTCTCAAGAATATAAGATGCACACATTCTGACTGCAACTTGATATGCCAAGAGTAATTTTTTCTTTTTTTCTTTTCTATATTCTTTGCTTACATTCCAAAGGCCTTCCCCTTTCCCAGTTACCCCCTCACCATGTGTCCCATAAGTCCTTTTCCCCACTTATCAGTGACTGCATTCCATGTGTGTTCTTTTGCGAATGAGTTACCTCACTTAGTATGATATTTTCTAGTTTCAACCATTTGCCTAAGAATTTCATGAATTCATTGTTTTTAATTACTTAGTAGTATTCCATTGTGCAAATATACCACATTTTCTGTATCCATTCCTCTTTTGAGGGACATCTGGGCTCCTTCCAGCTTCTGGCTATTATAAATAAGGCTGCTATGAACATAGTGGAGCATGTGTCTTTATTGCATGCAGGAGAAATCTCTGGGTATATGCCCAGGAGTGGTATGACAGAGTCCTCTGAAGTGTCATGCCCAATTTTCTGAGGAACTGCCAGACTGATTTCCAGAGGGGTTGTACCATCTTGCAATCCCACCAACAGTGGAGGAGCGTTCCTCATTCTCCACATCCTCGCCAGCACCTGTTGTCTCTTGAGTTTTTAATCTTAGCCATTCTGACTGGTGTGAGGTGGAATCTCAGGGTTGTTTTGATTTGCATTTCCCTGATGACTAATGATGTTGAACATCTCTTAAGGTGCTTCTCAGCCATCTGAATTAACAAAATTAGAAATGAAAAGGGGGATATAACAACAGAAACTGAGGAAATTAAAAAAAATCATCAGATTCGGCTACAAAAGCCAAGAGTAGTTTGAAGAGAAAGGGAGATGAAGTGGATTTGAGGACTTTAAATGAGGGGAGGCCTGGAAGGAAAGGAAGGGAAACTGTGGTCATGATGTAAACTAAATAAATTAGTTAAAAATTATTCTTTCTCTTCAAGTCAAATCAGTCAGTACCTAGAGACCCTTCCTATATCCTGGGTTCTCAGAAGTCTGGAAGGATTATGACTTAGGGTCAACTGGGCACCACATATGTGAGAATAGGGTGAGGATGTGCACCAGGAAGGAAGAAGTAGAAAATAAATGGTTCTCATAAGCAATTAAAAATTCAAGGGCACAAAAGACAATATGTAAATCATTCTATTCCCACTTGCTCTATACCTATCTCTGTTTCCTAGAGTGAATATCTCTTTTCTATTTTCATATCAAAATGTAAAATTTGCTTTCTTTCCCATTGTTATCTAGCATGCCTTTGCTTAAACCTTCCTTTTGTGGTGGCTTTTGTAATGTTAAGTTTTGTTTATACTCTTCAGTAATAAATCCTGTTTAAAGTTATGCTTCTTCAGTTAATTGATTATATGTTATGGTTCCAATAACCAATTTCTTTTCCATTCAATTCATTGTCAAATCTCTTTTTTGAGATAAGACAATCTCAAATTCTCTTATATATACTAAATTCATTTAAGGATGCTTGTACAAAGTGAACTTAATATTGACTGTTCATAACAAAGACAGATGAAGAGCAATACACAAAAAAGACTATCTTTGCTGGATGCCTTTGCAATGGAGATCAAGAATACTAAGAAACCTTATTCACATAACATCTGATTGTCAGTGACCATACAGCTTTATCCCTCCTTCCACTTACTGATAGCCAGAAAAAATCTGTATGTCCACCGTTTGCTTCCTCAAGATACTTTATATTTGTGCTCCAAAGAGTTGTTTCTCTGGCTCAGGCTTTGAGCCTAGAACAGTCCTTCCAGTTCGAATCATGATATCTCACATCTCCTCTCTCACAAAAATATAATGTTTCATGGTTACCTTCTTCTGATTATTCCTATGTGTGTTTTCTTGTCATCTGCTCAGACACTGACTTCTATCTTTCATCCTGAATGACATTTAATATATTAAATGTTTTTATTAAGTCACTAATCATTATTACTGCTTACTTTTATTATCTCTTTTCTTACAAGTGGAGACGTTTAGTTTCTGCAGTATTTTGACCTACTTTCCAATTAATCAAACTCATGTTTCTACTAAGCCTTTGTCACATCCCATTTCTTCCCTATATTTAAGTAAAAACGTTTAGGAAAATCCTGTCTTTTACTTCATTTATGATGTTAATTCTTAGTGATTCCAGTAGTTTTTGACTAGGCATGGTTATTAAAACATAAATCCTTTCTATGATTCCTACTAAAAGACACAGACTTTTAGCTTATGCAATCAGTGGATTTTATCCTTTTGCATTAAAGCTATTTAATATGGAACTTTAAAGTTCTTTAAACAAAATTCTCTTCTGATGATTCCCAAATGATTTTTCACATATGGTCGAATTTGTGAAATTACTTGGCAAACTAAAACATTTAACATCTGTCATCTTTTAATCAAATAAGTAATCTTGTTTTATACATTTCAAGAAATTGCAGATTATATACATTTGATTCTCTTGAACATTGGTAAGGTTCATTGGGAATTAGGGGTAATTTTAATCTTATTGTAATACATATCACTGCATATTTAAAAACCACTGATAGTAAAGCATAAATAGAGGTCCATTTAAGATTTTAAGATAAAATTATCTATGTTATCTGAAATCATAAATTATTCAGGATGAAACCATAATTTCAAATGCTGCCACCATTTAAACAGCTCATGTTAGTACCTGACTTAACTGTAGCACTGTTTTCAGCATTATAGGATTATAAACATCCCTAAGATCATCTCTTTCACTAAACAAATTAAAATGGAAAGGGTAGTAGCCTGACAGATGTGGACCATTTTGTGAGTAAGTTTTATATATATATTTGAAAACTTTGAAGAGTATCAATCCCAATGAGCTAGCTAAAACTTATTAAATATTAGTTTTTCTGTATTTAATGATTTCAGTGCTAAATGGATAGATGATAATTATAGAAAACTTTCAAACTATATATTCAGAACATAAAGAGTAATACAAAAGCTATTCTTACATTAATTTAAACTTATTGTCTGTGGATTAAATATACATCAGTAAATCCTGGTGTGGGTTTTTAAAGACTACTTGATATATACTAACAAATTCTATAATGAATAATATTAGAATCTGAAATTGGAAAACAGGAAGTTATGCTGTGTTTATTTTTTTTCCTACTCTATACTAGTGCATAGAGTATTCTTACTGATAGTACTTCTGTAAGAATATAAAGTTTTATATTGCTGGAATATAAATTACTATAAGCGCAAATGTTTTAGTAGATAGAGAGAAAATACAATGAGATCACACTTTGTTCTGTCAAGTGGTTTCTTCATATCCCAATATGTTTAAAATCTCTAGGAAGGTCTTTAAAATTAGTCTTAGTAATAAAATTTGCACAAATTAAACTTGCTTAAAAAGATATTCTCCAAAATGGATTTTCTGACCAGGTTAAACTGTAGGCTTTGATTATCTTAATTGTGGTGGAAAACAACCCAGTGTGAGCAGCTCTATTCCTTAAACAGGGGATCTTAGCCTCTGTGTGTAAGAAGGTCACAAGCCAAAGAAACATACATGCTTTCACTTTAGTGTTTTATATTGTGGCTATGGTGTGATTAGGAGTTTCAAGTTCATGTCGTATTGATTTGCATGCTCCAATGCAAGGAAACTTAAAAATTTGAACTAAAATAAATATTCTATATACTTTCAATATATTTTATCATAGCAATAGAAGTAAAACTAGAACACTGTCAGTATAGTCAACTGATTTCCTTAAATATCTACAGGATATCAGATTTTACTATAAATTTTTATTTAGGATCTAAAAGATTAAGTTGGGATTTTTCTAAAACTGTCTTTTTTTTAATTTTTATTTTCTATATTCTATGTTTACATTCCAAGGGCTTTCCCCTTTCCCAGTTCCCACCCACCATAGTTCCCATAGTTCCTCTCCCCCCCAACTATTCCCCAATCATTCCCCCTCCCCCCTCAGTTTCTTTACTAAACTGGATGCAATCTTTACATGCCCAGGGTCCTCTCCTTTCTTCTTGGGAATCATTTGACTTGCTATTTGTGTCTTGAGTATTTAGTGCTTCTGGGCTCATTAATATCCACTTATCAGTGATTGCATCTTTTAATAATAAAAATTGAATAATTTTATGAATATCTGTTTTTATCATTTAAATTGGCTATGTGAAATGTACATATATGTTTTAATTTTTTATTTATAAACCAATTCTCTTTGAAGAAATTGAAACAATTTATATTCACAAAAATAGTATAAAATAGGCAATATATAAAACTCATATTTATTAATTACTATAGAAAAATACAGAGATATATCAAAATTAATTATTTAATGTCATTGTTATGAATTTGCAAATACTTCAGCTTCTGTAATGGTGATGGAAAATGTAATGGTACATGGAAAAACTAATACTACATTTCTCCTAATTGCCTAGCACAGACTGAGAACTTTCATAAGTACAAATGACAGAATTTAGCAACTGTTATTTGAAATGTTGAGCTATAAATATTCAATTGTAGAAAGATTTTATTTGCATTATTCACCATTAGTTTATTCACATGATAAGTGTCATTCATTTCTTGGACTCTTCTACATAAGTCAAGCTAATCAAGAACAACATAATTCCTGAACTTTAAAAAGTTATGAATTTTGCCAAGTGTCTCCAAAAAGCTTTCACAGATATATGGCATTTCTGAATTTGTATAATTTAAATGAAGATTCCACATAAAATTCTTTTTATTGCATTAAGTGTGTATAAGGTGAAAGTTATGTCCTGGCTAGAGACCTTAAAAAATAGCTTGAAGAAGAGGTAAGCTGAATATATATATTCACAATATTAACCTGTCTGTGTAGGACTCAAGAAAAAATGAAGAATAATGTTCAGGAAATAGAAAGTTTGTCTAAGTGCCTACAACAAATACTGAGCAGTGAAAAAACTGTGATATGGCCTTAATGTTATTCCTAAATTATTTTACAATTGTGAGCTTATATTCTATTAAAACTAATGCATTATCTTGCTAACTCTCCGTGTATTCAATTTTTTTTATAATCAATTACATTATAATCTCTTAGCTGAGTGAGAAGTTTACATAGAAATATCTCTTTGAGTAGTACTTGGATGGTCAAAAGACATTCCTCTTTTTTAAAATTTAATTTTTTTTCATATCCTGACTCAAGTTTCCCTTCCCACCTTTTAGTTCCCACCCTCCCTCCCCTCCCTCTCAGATCCACTCTTTATTTCCCTTCAGAACAACAACAACAAAAAGCAGGCTTCCCAGGGATATCAAGTAAACATGGAATAAAAAAGATAGGAAACACTAGATACAACCCTCATTTCAGAGCTGGGTAAAGCAACATATTAGAAGGAAAAGGGTCCAGGTGGAGGTGAAAGGGTCATAGACAGAAGACTCCCACTGTTCGGAGTCCCACAAAAACACCAAGTTAACAACTATGAAATTCATGCAGAGGAACTAGTCCGGTCTCAAAAGAAACTTCTGTTTGAAAGTTCAGAATCTTTCTATAAAAGGCAGCTTAAAGTATTTGGCCAAGATATAAAACTAGGTTTGAAGTAAGTTTGTTTATAATTTATTTATAATTTATAAATTGTGAATATAAAATATTATTAACTAAGTTATGCAAGGTTCATGAGGCACACATGAAAGTTTGATTAAAAAATGGAAAACACATAATGGTTAGTTATCTAAATTAATAGTCTCTCAACTCACATGGTTTAAAAATGATATTAGTACTTATAAATTATACTTGAAGTAAAATGTCATTGTGGATTTGGAAATGCCACTATTAATAAATCATTATCTGTCATAAGTAAGTTCATGCAGCAAGGATATCTAATATTAATATCATAAGATACTTGTCTCTGCTATTCTACGTATATTCTTTTATTAAAAATCTAGATAAACCAACAAGGACTACATAAAATAATTTACATTTTTATTTTGTGTGGAAGAAAGTGGATGCTTTATAACTTACACACAGACTCTGTAAGCTTCTATCACATAATCCCTATATCTCTCTGAAATCTGAATTTTTCTTATGCTTACCAAGAATGATTTATACCTAAGACTTTTCTGTAAGGCTAGTGATCAGTTCATAATATACAGGCTAATATGAGAGTCTTTGCTAATAAGCTTTTTAGGTTTTGGTGAGTAACCTAGTGTCTTAGTCAGGGTTTCTATTCCTGCACAAACATCATGACCAAGAAGCAAGTTGGGGAGGAAAGGGTTTATTGAGCTTACACTTCCACACTGTGGTTCATCACTAAAGGAAGCCAAGACTGGATCTCAAGCAGTTCAGAATGCAGGAGCTGATGCAGAGGCCATGGAGGTATGTTTCTTGCTGGTTTGCTTCCCTTGGCTTACTCAGTCTGCTCTCTTATAGAACCCAAGAATACCAGCCCAGTGATGTTACCACCCAAAAGAGGCCCACCCCTCTTGATCACTTATTGAGAAAATGCTCCACAGCTGGATCTCATGGAGGCACTTCCCCAACTGAAGCTCCTTTTTCTGTGATAACTCCAGCCTGTGTCAAGTTGACACACAAAACCAGCCAGTACACCTAGTAACTGATGATGCTGATTATATCAGTTGAAAATATGATTTAATTTTCTGAAAAATTCTATGTACCAGTGTACACATTTATCCTCAAGTGTTGCCTAGGAAATAAAAGGAAGAACATTAAAATTATAATATATTTGACTGTTTTGAAAAAGACTGAGTGAGATGAAATGACTAGAAAAAATTCAAAATATTTGATTCTTGTTTGAAATTTTCAGATGTGCAATTTTCACATGCTGTCTGTTAACAACCTATAATTTTCCTTCAAGTCTTTCTTATGTTGAAACCCTATAATATATCTTCTAAGTAGTTTATGTGGATGAGGATAGCTGTACTCTTATCAATCATGAGACTTCATTACAATATACATTTTAGGGAACTTATCATGTGTGCCTTTTAGGGAATATAAAATATAGTTTATATATAATATAAAAATAAATATACTTATATATGCATATATAATATATGCAGTATATATATACATATATATATATGTATATATATATGTATATATATACTGATATACTGATGCAGAGACCATGGACAAATGCTGCATACTGGTGTGCTACCTATGAATTTCTCAGCTTGCTTTCATGTACATCCCAGGACCATCTGACTTAGGGTGGTAACAAACAGTATAGTAGATCCCTAAGTATCAATCACCAATCAATAAATGACTCACAAATTTAAATACACATTAATCTTATGGAAGCAATTCTACCAAAGTATTTTATTCCCAGATGTTTCTTATTCCCATATGTTACAAGTTAAGAAAAAAAATAGTCATCATGAGTGCATTCCCTGTCGATTTGACACACAAGTACACTTCTGTTGAATAGAACCTTTGATTTATTTACCCTGCAGCTCTTATGTTAATATCACAGTGTAAAACACATTTGATTTTTGGAAGGATTACCGTGCTTTAACATTTCAGTGGCTAGAATCTCGATCAGATTTAAGATTCCATACTTCGTTTACAGACGACCTTTATTTGGTAGCACCATCATCAGGCAACTCACAACTATCTGTACCTCCATTTCTTTTCTTTTCTTCTTCTTCTTTTTTTTTTTTTTTTGATTTTTTTGAGGCAGGGTTTCTCTATGTAGCCCTGGCTGTCCTGGAACTCACTTTGGAGACGAGGCTGGCCTCGAACTCAGAAACCCACCTGCCTCTGCCTCTCAAGTGCTGGGATTAGAGGCGTGTGCCACCACCGCCTGGCTGTACCTCCATTTCTAGGAGAATGCAATACCTCTTGCCATTTCAGGCATGGGAAAATCATGTGCATATACTCAGAAACAGACCCACATTTATATATAACGAATAATCAATAAATCCTATAAGTTAATAAAAATAATAAAATCTCAGTACTTTAAAAGTTCACATGTTTAATAGTTTCCTAACTAGAAATTCATGTAAAATGAAAATAACAAATTAAATTTATTCTACTTTAAACTTATTTATTTTTACTTATTCACTTTATGTCCTGCACACTGGCCTCTCCCATTCACTCTCTCCCACAATCCATCCTGCCTCTCCCCTCCCATTCTCCTCTGAGCAGGTAGGTATCCACCCACCCTAAAACTTCGAGCATCTTTGAGGCGAGGTGCTTCCTCTCCCATTGAGGACAACCAAGGCAGCACAGCTAGAAGGACATTGCCCATATATAGGCAACAGCTTTTGTGATAGCTTCCACTCCAGTTGTTCAAGACCAACACAAAGACCAAGCTGCACATCTGCTAAATATGTGATGGGAGCTCTAGGTCTAGCCAGTGTATAGTCTTTGGTCGGTGGCTCAGACTGTAAGAAGCCCAAAGGTTCAAGGTTAGTTGAGTCTGTTTATCTTCCTGTAGAGTTCTTATTCCCTTCTATGTGAGATTCAAGCTTCCTTGCTTGGGCCTTCTTTCTCATTTAGCTTGTTTGGATTTCTGGAATGTAACATGGAACCTCAATTTTATGGCTAGTATCAGCTTAGAAGTGAGTAAGGACCATGCATGTCCTTCTGGGAATGGCTTACCTTAATCAGGATTACATTCTAGAGTTCCACTCATTTGTTTCTAAAATTTATGATGTCTTGGTTTGCAATAGCTGCATAGTATTTCATTGTGTAGATGCACCACATTTTCTTTATCTATTCTTCAGTTGAGGACCATTTAGTTTTTTTTCCAGTTTCTGGCTATTATGAATAAAGCTGCTATGTATACTGTGGAACAAGTGTCTTTGTGGTACGATGAAGCATCTTTTGGGTATATGCCCAGGAACAGTATTGCTAGATTGAGAGGTAAAACTATTCCTAATTTTCTGAGAAACTGTCAAATTGATTTCCAAAGATCTTATACAAGTTTGTACTCCCACAAGCAATGAAGAAGTGGTCCCCTTGCTCCAAATCCTCTCTAGCATGTGATATATCAGGAGTATTTGATCGTAACTATTCTGATGGTTGTAAGATGAAACCTCAGAGATGTTCTGATTTGCATTTTCCTGATGACTTAGGACTTTGAATATTTCTTTAAATGCTTCTGAGCCATTTAAGATTCCCCAATTGAGAACTCTGTTTATCTCTGTACCCCATTTTTAAATAGGGTTATTTGGTTCTCTGAAGTCTAACTTCTTGAATTCTATGTAAAATTTAGATATTAGCCCTGTGTCAGATGTAAGAGGCTGGTGAAGATCATTTCCCAATATGTAGGCTGCCAATTTGTACTATTGACAGTGTCTATTGCCTTACAGAAAATTTACAGTTCCATGAAGGCCAAATTATTAATTGTTGGTCTTAGAGCCTGAGTCATTGATATTCTGTTCAGAAAATCGGCTCCTGTACCAATGCATTCAAGGATATTTTCTACTTTCACGTGTTTAAGATTTAGTGTATCCAGTTTTATGATGAAGTCCTTGATCGTCTTGGTCTTGTGTTTCATGCAGGGTAATGAGTATGGATCTATTTTCATCATTTTATAGGTAGACATCCAGTTAGTCTCGTACCATTTGTTGAAGAAGCTTTCATTTGTCCATTGTATAGGTTTGGTTTCTTTATCAAAAATCAAGTGTCCGTAGGTCTGCGGGTATATTTCTGGGTCTTAAATTTGATTCCATTTATCAGTGTGTCTGGTTCTGTACCAATACCATGTGGATTTTATCAATCGCTATGGCCTGTATTACAGTTTGCGGACAGGAATGGTCACTCCTGAAATTCTTTTATTGTTCATAATTGTTTTGCCTATTCCGATTTTTTGTTTTTCCATATAAAAAATTAAGAGGTTGTGTTGGAAATTAAATGGAGATTGCATTTGGAATCTGTAGATTGCAAGATGGTGATCTTTACTGTGTTGCTTCTATCTATCCACAAGCAGAGAAGAACTTTCCATCTTCTGATATCTCCTTCTATTTCATTCTTTAGGGGCTGGAAGTTCTTGTTATAAAGATCTTTCACTTGCTTGGTTAGAGTTACACCCATATACAATAAAGATATTGTTCATGGCTACTGATTTCTTTGAGTTAATTTTATATCCAGTCACATTGCCAAAGTTATAGGAGTTCTCTGGTAGTACCTTTTTGGATTGCTTATTATATTATCCCAAAATAGTGATATTTGACTTCTTTTCTGATTTCTATACCTTTGATCTGTTTTAGTTATCTTATTGCTCTGGCTAGGACTTTGAGTGACTGTATTGTCTAGATAGGGAGAGAGTGGGAAGACTTGTCTTGTTCCTGACTTTAGTAGAAATGTTTTAAGTTTCTCTCCATTTAGTGATTTGGCTAATGGCTAGCTGTAGATGGCTTTGATTATCTTTAGGTACCTGCCATGGATCCCTGATTTCTCTAATAACTATAAAATGACAGGTGTTGGCTTTATTCAAAGGCTTTTTCAGAGTCTACTGAGATATTCATGTTACTTTTCTCTTTCAGTTTGTTTATGTGGTGGATTACATTGATGAATTTTCATATAGTGAACCATCTCTGCATCCCTGGGATGAAGAATACTTTATCTGTATGGATGATATCTTTAATATGTACCTGGATTTGGTTTGGGAATACTTTTTTGAGTATGTTTGAATCAATGTTCACAAGCAAAATTGGTCTGAAGTTTTATTTCTTTGTTGGGTCTTCATGTGCTTTGGGTATCAGGGTGACTAGCCTCATACAATAAGTTTGGCAGAGTTCATTCTCTTTCTATTTTATGGAATAGTTTGAGGGGTATTGTAATTAAACCTTCTTTTAAGGTCTGGAATAATTCTGCTCTAAAACCATTTGGCCTTGTGTTTTTTGTTTTGTTTTGTTTTGTTTTGTTTTGGTTCAGAGACGTTTAATGAATGCTTCTATTTCTTTAGTGTTTATTGGTCTGTTTACAAAATTTACCTGATCTTGAGTTAACTTTGGTTAGTGATATCCGTCTAGGAAATCATCCATTTCATTAGTATTTTCCAATTTTGTAGAATTCAAGCTTTTGAAGACCTAGTGATTGAATTTCCTTAGTGTTGGTTGGTAGTCTCCCTCTTCATTACTGATTTTGTTTATTTGGAAACTGCCTTTCTGTCTCTTGGATAGTTTGGCTAAGAGTTTGTCTATCTTGTTGATTTTCTCAAAGAACCAGGTTCTTAGTTTCATTGATTCTTTCTAATTTTTTTGTTTGTTTTTGACTGATTTTGATTATTTCTGGCCTTCTACTCCTCTTTAGTATGCTTGCTTCTTTTTTCTAGAGATTTCAGGGATACTTCAAAATTTTTGGTATGAGAACATTCTAATATCTATATAAAAGCCCTTAGTTCTATAAAATTTCCTATCATTCTTCATTGTGTCCCATAAATTTGGGTATGTGGTGCCTTCCTTTACATTGAATATTAGAATGTAATGTTTTTTCTTATTTCTTCTCTGACCCAGAGATCATTGAGTATAGTTGTCCAATTTCTTTGTGGATGAAAGCTTTCCAGTGATTCTGTTGTTGTTGAAGTCCCCCTTTAATCGATAGAGGCCTAATAAGATACAAGGTGTTACTTCAATTTTATCTTTTGAAGCTTACTTCACAACTGACTATATGTTCAGTTACTGAGAGGGATCGATGAGGTGTTGAGAAGAAGGTATATTCTTTTGTGTTTGAGTGAAATATTCTATAGATTATCTGTTAGGTCTACTTGTTTCCATAATGTTAGTGTCACTATTCCTCCGTTTAGTTTCTGCCTGGTTGTCCTGCCAGATAGTGAGAGTAGGGTATTGGAAATCTCTGTTAATGTGTAGGATTTGATGCACAATTTAAGCTTTAGCAATGTTTCTTTTACAAATATGGGTACTTTTATGTTTTGGACATAGGTATTAAGAATTGAGATATCACCTTGGTAGATTTTTCCTTTGATGAGTATGAAGTGTTCCCATCAATAAATTTTAGTAGAAAGTCTATTTTATTAGAGATTAGAATGGCTAATTCAGTTTACTTCTTGGATCCATTTGCTTGGAAACCTTTTTTCCAGTCCTTTACTCTGAGGAAATGTCAATCTTTATGGCTGCGAAGTGTTTCTTGTTTGCAGCAGAGTGACAGATCCCATTTTCACACCCACTCTTTCAGTCTATGTGATTTTGTTGGGAAATTAAGTCCATTGATGTTAAGAGATATTAATGACCAGTAATTGTTATTTTCTGTTATTTTGATGTTGGGGGTGTTAGTCTCCACACACGTGCATGTACTTTACTTGTTTTTGCTGGTATAGAATTTGTTAATTCCTTTTTTTTCTTTGATGTGGCTAATCTTGGGTTGGAGGTTTTTTTCTAGTATTTTTATAGGTCTAGATTTGTTGATACATATTGTTTGAATTTTGTTTTGTCTTGAAATATCTTGTTTTCTCTATCTATGGAAATTGAGAATATTGCTGTGTATAATAGTATAGCTTGGGACTTGTGGCTTTTTAGTGACTACAATATATCTGATCAGGTCCTTCTAGCTTTTAGAGTCTATGCTGAGAAGTCAGGTGTAATTCTTATACGTGTGCTGTTGTATGTTATCTAGCTTTTTTTCTCTTGATGCTTTTAACATTATTTTTTGTTCTATGTAGTTTATATTTTGTTTGTTATGTGCTGAGAGGATTTTCTTTTCTGGTCCAATCTAATTGTTGTTCTATAAGGTTTTTGTGTTTATAGGCATCTCATTTTTTAGGTTGGAGAAAATTTTCTTCTATGATTATATTGAGGTTATTTTCTGCTTCTTGGAGCTGGGAGTCTTTACCTTCTTTATTGCCATTATTCTTATATTAGGTCTTTACATGGTATACCAGATTTCCTGAATGTTTAGTGTCAGGAATTTTTTGACGCAATATTTTCTTTGACTGATATATTAATTTCTTCTATTGTAGCTTCTAAGCCTGAGATTCTCTCTTCTATTTTATCTACTCTGTTGATGATGTTTACATCTGTTGTTCCCGTTCTCTTCCTTATGTTTTCCATTTCCAGGATTTCCTTAGTTTGTATTTCTTTATAGCCTCTACTTCTACTTTCAGATTTGCATATTTTTGCTTATTTCCTTTACATGTTTAATTGTATTCCTTGGATTTCTTTAAGGGATTTATTCATTTCTTCTTTAAAGGTATCTCCCATTTTTCTGTTTTTTTATTGGCTATTTTCTTTATTTACACTTCAAATATTGTCCCCTTTCCCAGTATTCCACCCCAGAAAACCCCTATGGCATACCCCCTCCCTGGCTTCTATGAGGCTATTTTCCCACCAAGCTAATTTTACCTCCCTGCACTGGCAATCCCATACACTGTGGAATCAAGCCTTTATAAGACCAAGGGCCTCTCCTCTCATTGATGCCTGACAAGGAAATCCTATGCTACATATTTGGCTGGCGCCATATGCACTCTTTGGTTGGAGGTTTATTTCCTGGGAATTTGGGAGGTTCTTTTGTTTGATATTTTTGTTCTTCCTAAGGGGTTGCAAGCCCCTTCTGGTCCTTCAGTCCTTTCTCTAACTCCTCCATTGAGGAACCCTTGCTCAGTCCAATGACTGGCTGCTAGCAGACACCTCTGTAATTGTCAGGCTCTAGCAGAGACTCTAAGGAGACAGCTATATCAGGCTCCTGTCAGCAAGCACTTTTGGCGTCAAAAATAGTGTCTGTGTTTGGTGACTATATATAGGATGGATCTTCAGGTTTCTGGATGGGCTTTTCTTCAAACTATACTTCACAATTTGTCTCCATATTTCCTCCCTTGTGTATTTGATTCCTCCTTCTAACAAGGACCAAACCATCACACTATGGTTTTTCTTCTTCTTAAACTTCTTGTGGTCTGTAAATTGTATTTGGGGTATTCCTAGCTTGTGGGCAAATATACACTTGAGTGTGTACCATGTTTGTTCTTTTTGTGGCTGGGTTACCTCACTCAGGATGATATTTTCTAGTCCCATCCATTTTTCTAAGAACTTCATGAAGTCATTATTTTTAACTGTAGTGTAGTACTCCATTGTTTAAATGTACCGCATTTTCTATATCTATTCTTCTGTTGAAGGATATCTGTTTTTTTCCAGCTAGCTCCTGGCTAATATAATTAAAGCTGCTATGAACATAGTGGAGTAAGTGTCTTTTTTATATGTTGTAGCATCTTTTGGGTTGGCCCACAAGTTATATAGCTGGGTCCTCAGGTAATAATATGTCGAATTTTCTGAGGAACCACCAGACTGATTTCCAGAGTGGTTGTACCATCTTGCAATCCCACCAACAATGGAGGAATGTTCCTCTTTCTCCACATCCCCGCCAGCATCTGCTGTTGCCTATGATTTTCATCTTAACCATTCTGACTGGTTCAAGGTGTAATCTCAGGGTTGTTTTGATTTGCATTTCCCTGATGACTAAAGATGCCAAACAATTCTTTAGGTGATTCTCGTACATTTGATATTTCTCAGTTGCGAATTTATTTTTAGCTCTGTACCCCATTTTTATAGAGTTATTTGGTTCTCTTGAGTCTTACATTTTGAGTTCTTTGTATATATTGGATATTAGCCCTCTGTCAGATGTAGAGTTGGGAAAGATCTTTTCCCATTATGTTGGCTGCTGTTTTGTCCTATTGAAAATGCTCATAGCCTTAGAGAAGCTTTGTCATTTTATGAAGTCCCATTTGTCTATTTTTAATCTTAGAGCTTAAGCCATTGGTGTCCTGTCCATGAAATTTTGCCCTGTGATCATGTGTTGGAGGTTTTTCTCCACTTTCACTTCTATTAGTTTCAGTGTATCTGGTTTTTTCTGGGGGTCATTGATCAACTTGGACTTAGGCTTTGTACACAGATATGAGAATGGATCGATTCGCATTCTTCTACATGCTGATCTCAAGTTGAACCAGCACCAGTTTTTAAAATGCTGTCTTTTTTCCACTTGATGTATTTAGCTCCTTTGTCAATGATCAAGTGATCATAGATGTGTGGGTTCATTTCTGGGTCTTCAATTCTATTCTGCTGATCTACCTGCCTGTATCTGTATCAATACAATACAGGGTTTTTTAAAAGAATATTTTGTAAACATTTATTTGTGAAGAAAATATGAAATAAATGAAATTTGTAAACATTTACTTGCAAATAAATTATGATACATATTGTAAAAAAGAAAAATCATAAACATATACATAGAAAGCTCAAAGACATCACAACAGAATATAAACACAGATCATTCCACATCCAGTTTTCCAGCTAAATCATCTTTTATACAATAATCTATACATGGTATCTACTTTGAGCTCGGAACTTCCAGAAATGTGTTTAAGAAGAAACTTAGCAACTTAGATATATGCCTTTAGCTATTTTTTACTTGCCACATACCTTTTTTTTCCTATTATTTTTGATTGGATATATTCTATATTTACATTTAATTTCCCTTTTTTGGTTGCCCACCCCCCAAAGGTCCCACATGCCATTTTACCTCCCATTGTTCACTCATCCACCCTTTCCCACTTCCCTGTTCTGGTATTCCACTACACTGATGCTTTGATCCTTTCCAGCACCAGTGTCCACTCCTTTCTTCTTGTCAGACATCATTTGGTATGTGAATTGTGTATTTGGTGTCCCAAGATTCTAGGCTAATATTCACTTCTCAGTGACTACATACCATGGGTATTCTTTTGAGACTGGGTTACCTCACTTAATATGATGTTCTCCAGCTCCATCCATTTCTCTAAGAATTTCATGAATTCATTGTTTCTAATGGCTGAATAGTATTCCATTGTGTATATATACCACATTTTTTGTAACCATTCCTCCGTTGAGGGACATCTGGGTTCTTTCCAGCTTCTGGCTTTTATAAATAAGGCTGCTATGAACATAGTGGAGCATGTATCCTTACTGCATGCCGGGGAATCTTCTGGGTATATTCCCAGGAGTGGTATGGCTGGGTCCTCCAGAAGTATCATGTCCAGTTTTCTGAGGAACCGCAGGACTGATTTCCAGAGTGGTTGTACCAGCTTGCAGTCCCACCAGCAGTGGAGGAGTATTCCTCTTTCTCCACATCCTTGCCAACACCTGATGTCTTCTGAATTTTTAATCTTAGCCATTCTGACTGGTGTGAGGTGAAATCTCAGGGTTGTTTTGATTTGCATTTCTCTAATGACTAATGATGTTGAACAAAGTAGTGTTAAAAATTGCATGGTATTGGTACAGTGACAGGGAGGGGGATCAATGGAATAGGATCGAAGACCCAGAATTGAACCCACACATCTATGGCCAATTGATCTTTGACAAAGGAGCTGAAAACATCCAGCTGAAAAAAGATAGCCTTTTCAACAAATGGTGCTGGCTCAACTGGAGGTCAACATGCAGAAGAATGAGAATTGATCCACTCTTATCTCCTTGCACTAAATTCAACTCCAAGTGGATCAAGGACCTCCACATAAAACCAAACACACTAAAACTAATAGAAAAGAAACTGGGGAAGACCCTTGAGGACATTGGTTCAGGGGGAAAATTCCTGAACAGACAACAATTGCTTATGCGCTAAGAGCAAGAATAGACAAATGGGACCTCATAAAATTACAAAGTTTCTGTAAGGCAAACGACACTGTCAAAAGGACATATCGGCAACCAACACATTGGGAAAAGATCTTCACCTACCCCACATCTGACAGAGGTCTAATATCCAATGTACACAAAGAACTCAAGAAGTTAGACCCCAGAAAACCAAATAACCCTATCCAAAAATGGGGTACAGAGCTAAACAAAGACTTTTCACGTGAAGAAATTCGGATGGCTGAGAGACACCTTAAGGTCTTTCTTCTCATGTGGCCTCACAGAGTCTTTGTTCTTCATACTGAATGTCACACTGTTAACATTTGCTAATATGATCCTAATGCCTGGTTGCAAACTTCTCACTTACTTGCTGAAACACACCCCTGATCCTGAGATCTGCCTATATTTTATTCTGAGACACCAAAGCTGTCCTTCAGACCAGTTTTTTTATTTTCTATATTCTTTGTTTACATTCCAAAGGCTTTCTCCTTTCTCAGTTCCCCCCTCACTATATGTCCCATAAGTCCTCTACCCTTCGACCATTCCCCAATCACCCCCCCACTACCATTTCTCTGTTCTGATACTCTCCTACAAAATTAGATCCAGTCTTTTTAGGACCAGGGTCCTCTCCTTCCTTCTTCTTGGGAATCTTTTGATTTGCTAATTGTGCCTTGATTATTCAGAGCTTTTGGGCTCATTAATATCCACTTACCAGTAATTATATTTCATATGTATTCTTTTGTTATTGGGTTAACTCACTAGGATGATATTTTCCAGATCCAATTATTTGCCTACAAATTGCATGAATTCATTATTTTTAATTGCTGAGTAGTATTCCATTGCATAAATATAGCACATTTTCTATATCCATTCCTACTTTGAGGGACATCTAGGCTCCTTCCGACTTCTGTCTATTATAAATAAGGGTGCTATGAACATAGTGCAGCATGCGTCTTTATTGTATGCCAGGAAATCCTCTGGGTATATGTCCAGGAGTGGTATGATAGGGTCCTCTGCAAGTGTCATGCCCAATTTTCTGAGGAACCACCAGACTGATTTCCAGAGCGGATGTACCATCTTGCAATCCCACCAACAGTGGAGGAGTGTTCCTTTTTCTCCATCCTCACCAGCACCTGTTGTCCCTTATGTTTTTAATATTAGCCATTCTGATTGGTGTGAGGTGGAATCTCAGGGTTGTTTTGATTTACATTTCCCTGATGACTAATAATGTTGAACATCTCTTAAGATGCTTCTCATCCCCTTGAATTTCTTCAGGTGAAAAGTCTTTGTTTAGCAGTGTACAACAATTTTGATACGGTTATTTGGTTCTTTGGGGTCTAACTTCTAGAGTTCTTTGTATATATTGGGTATTAAACCTCTGTTAGATATGGGGTTGGTGAAGATCTTTTCCCACTTTGTTGGTTGCTGTTTTGTCCTTCTGACAGAGTCCTTTGCCTTACTGAAACTTTGTAATTTTAAGAGGTCCCATTTGTCAATTCTTAATCTTAGAGCATAAGCTATTGGTGTTCTGTTCAGAAACATTCCCTCTATGCCCATGTCCTCCAGGGTCTTCCCCAGTTTCATTTCTATTAGTTTCAGTGTGTCTGGTTTTATGTGGAGGTCCTTGATCCACTTGGAGTTGATCTTGGTACAAGGAGATAAGCGTGGGGGGTTAATTCGCATTCTTCTGCATGTTGACCTCCAGTTGAACCAACACCATTTGTTGAAAAGGCTATCTTTTTTCCACAGAATGGTTGTAGCACCTTTATCAAAGATCAAATGACCAAAAGTCTGTGGGATCATTTCTGGGTCTTCAATTCTATTCCATTTTTCTACTTGCCTGTTGCTGTACCAATACCGTGCAGTTTTTAGCACAATTGCTGTGTAGTACTTCTTGAGGTCAGGGATATCGATTTCCCCAGATGTCCTTTTATTGTTGAGAATAGTTTTAGTTATCCTGGATTTTTTGTTACTCCAGATGAATTTGAGAATTGCTCTTTCTAGATCTATGAAGAATTGATTTGGGATTTTGATGGGGATTGCATTGAATCTGTAGATTGCTTTTGGCAAGATGGCCATTTTTACTATATTGATCCTGCCAATCCAAGAGCATGGAATATTTTTCCAACTCCTGACATCTTCTTCAATTTCTTTTTTGAAGTACTTGCCATACAGATCTTTCACTTGTTTGGTTAAAGTCACGCCACGATACTTTATATTGTTTGTGGCTATTGTGATATGTCTCTAATTTCTTTCTCAGCCTGCTTGTCCTTTGAGTACAGGAAGGCTACTGATTTGCTTGAGTTGATTTTATAACCATCCACTTTGCTGAAGTTGTTTATGAGCTGTAGGAGTTCTCTGGTGGAGTTTTTTGGGTCACTTACATATACAATCATATCATCTGTAAATAGTGATAGTTTGACTTCTTCCTTTCCAATGCTGTCTTCCTTATGTTGTCTAATTGCTCTCGTTAGAACTTCAAGTACTATATTGAAAAGCTATGGAGAGAGGGGGCAGCCTTGTCTATTCCATGATTTTGGAATTCCATGGGATTGCTTCAAGTTTCTCTCAATTTATTTTGATGTTGGCTACTGGTTTGCTGTATATTGCTCTTATTCTATTTAGGTATGGGCCTTGAAATCCTGTTCTTTCCAGGAATTTTAGCCTGAAAGTATGCTGAATTTCATCAAATGCTTTTTCAGCATCTAATGAGATGACCATGTGTGTTTTGTTTTGTTTTTTTTTTATTTTTAGTTTTTTTATATAGTGGATTACATTGATGGATTTTCTTGTATTGAACCATCCCTGGGATGAAGCCTACTTGCTTTAGGATGAAATGTTTTATATATATATATATATATATATATATATATATATATATATATATATATATGTATGTTAAAATCCAATTGGTTCAAAGTTTCAATTAGTTTCCCCGTGTCCCTGTTTAGTTTCTGCTTTCCTGATCGATCCATTGAGGATAGTGGAGTGTTGAAGTCACCCACAATTATTGTGTTAGGTGCAATATGTGCTTTAAGCTTTAGTGAAGTTTCTTTTATGAATGAGGGCGCCCTTACATTTGGAGCATCAATATTCAGTATTTAGAATTCTTCTTGGTGGATTTTCCCTTTGACCAGCAATAAGTGACCTTCCGCGTCTCTTTTGATGACTTTGTTTGAAAGTCAGTATTATCTGATATTAGAATGGCTACTCCAGCTTGTTTCCTGAGACCATTTGCTTGTAAAATTGTCTTCCAGCCTTTTACTATAAGGTAGTGTTTGTCTTTGACACTGAGATGTGTTTCCTGTATGCAGCAAAATGTAGGTCCTGTTTCCATATCCAGTCTGTTAGTCTGTGTCTTTATATTGAGAAATTGAGTCCATTGATGTTAAGAGATATTAAGTAATAGTAATTATTACTTCCTGACATTTTGGGCATTTTTTTTATATATTTGAGTGGTTATCTTCTTTTGGGTTTGATGAGGGGGGTGTTCTATCTTGCTTCTTCTGGAGTGTGATCCACCCCCCCTTGTGTTGGTGTTTTTTCCTCTTTTATCCTTTGTAGAGCTGGGTTTGTGGATAGATATCGTGCAAATAAGGTTTTGTCATGGAATACTTTGTTGTCCCCATCTATGGCAATTGAGAGTTTTGCTGGGTATAGTAGTTTTGGCTGAAGTTTGTGTTCTCTTAGAGTCTGCATGACATCTGCCCAGGATCTTCTAGCTTTCATGGTCTCAGGTAAGAAGTCTGGTGTAATTCTTATAGGTCTTCCTTTATATGTAACTTGGCCTTTTTCTCTTACTGCCTTTAATATTCTTCCTTTGTTTATACATTTGGGGTTTTGATTATTATGTGACAGGAGGTATCTGTTCTGGTCCAGTCTGTTTGGGGTTCTGTAGGCTTCTTGTATATTCATGGGCATCTCTTTCTTTAGGTTGGGTAAGTTTTCTTCCATAATTTGTAGAAGATATTTGCTGGCCCTTTAAGTTTTAGATCTTCACTCTCATCTATACCTATAATCCTTAGGTTTGGTCTTCTCATTGTGTCCTGGATTTCCTGAATGTTTTGCAGCTTTTTGCATTTCGAATTTTCTTTAATTGTTGAATCCATGGTTCCTATGGTATCTTCAGCATCTGAGATTCTGTCTTCTATCTCTTGTATTCTATTGTTTATATTTGCATCTATGACTCCTGATTTCTTCCCAAGGTTTTCTATCTCTAACATTGTCTTCCTTTGCGATTTCTTAGTTGTTTCTACTTCTGTTTGGAGATTTTGGATGGTTTTGCTCAGATCTTTCACTTGCTTGTTTGTGTTTTCATGTAATTCTTTAAGGGATTTTTGTGTTTCCTCCTTATTGGCTTCCATTTATTGATCCATAATCTCCTGAATTTCTTTAAGTGTTTTTTGTGTTTGCCTTGTAAGGGCTTCTAGCTTTTGATCCATTTTCTCCTGTTATACTTTAAGAGATTTATCTATGTGTTCCTCTATCAGCATCCTGACCAGTGATTTTAGATCTGAGTTGTTTTTCTGGTGTGTTGGGATATCCGAGACTTATTGCTGTCGGGTAACTACGTTCAGATGCTGCCATATTACCTTGATTTCTATTAGTAACGATCTTACATTTGCCTTTTGCCATCTGGTTATCTCTGGTGTTAGTTGGTCCTGTAGTTACTAGCTGGTGCTTAAACCTCCTGTGGGCTCATAAGGGTATTTCTCCATGACTGGGTCACCTGAACCACTGCCCTATGGGGCTCCTGCTCACAGATTGCTGACAGGTGGCCGGAGTATCCAGAGGTCTTAAACTCGGGAGATCTCTGGTACCTGGTTCCACCTGTTGGTTCCGCCTGGTTCTGCCTGCTGGGTCGAAACAGCTGGGAAGATGGTGGAGGCTGCAGGGAGTGCGGGGTCCTCCTTCAGGGCACAGAGCCCACGCCTGGCTGGGGCCCTGAACCTGCTCCGTGTGTGGCTCCTGCTCATGGCCTGAGTCCCCAGAGGTCTTAAACTCAAGATATCTCGGGTACCAGGTTCCGCCTGCTGGGTCGAAACAGCCGGGAAGATGGTGGAGGCTGGTTCTGCCTGATGTGTAGAAACAGCCTGGAAGATGGCAGAGGCTGCAGGGAGTGAGGGTCCACCTTCAGGGCACAGAGCCCATGCCTGGCTGCCCCCCCTCCAACCACTGCTCTGCACGCAGCTCCTGCTCACGGCCTGAGTCCCCAGAGGTCTTAAACTCGGTATATCTCAGGTACCTGGTTCTGCCTGCTGGTTCTGCCTGCCGGTTCTGCCTGCTCGTTCCGCCTGCTCATTCCACCTGCTCGTTCTGCCTGGTTCTGCCTGCTGGGTCGAAACAGCCTCGGAGGAGGTTCAGAGGTTCATTCCATTATCATCAAGACAGGAACATGGCAACATCCAGGAAGGCAAGGTGCAGAAGGAACTGAGCATTTTACATCTTCATCTGAAGGCTGCTAGGAGAAGACTCAAGATTTGAAGTTTGTGTCCTACAGTTCTTTCACTTTCTTGGTTAGAGTAAGCATCAAAGTATTGTATAATATTTTTTTTACTATTGTGAAGGTTGTCATTTCCCTAATTTCTTTCCCAGCCTGTTTATCGTTTGAGCATAGGAAAGCTACTGATTTGTTTGAATTAATTTTATGAGCCATTTTGCTGAGGTTATTTATCAGCTGTAGGAGTTTTCTGAAAGAATTTTTGGGGTCACTTAAGTATACTATCATATCATCTATAAAGAGTTATATTGTGACATCTTCCTTTCTATTTTGTATCCCTTTGGCCTCCTTTTTTGTATAATTGCTCTGGCTAGAAGTTCAAGTACTATATTGGATAGGTAGGGTTAGAATGGACAGCCTTGTATAGTGCCTGATTTTAGTAGGATTGATTCAAGTTTCTCTCCATTTAGTTTGATGTTGGCTACAGGTTTGCTCTATATTTGCTTTAACTATGTTTGGATATGGGCCTTGGATTCCTGACTTTTACAAGACTTTTACCATGAAGTGGTGCTGAATTATGTCAAATGCTTTCTATGCATCTAGTCAGATGATCATGTGATTTTTATCTTTGAGTTTGTTTATATAGTGAGCTATATTGATCGATTTCTGTATATTGAACCATTCCTGCATTCTTGGAATAAAGCCTACTTTATCATGATGGATGGCTGTCTTGATTTGTCTCAGATTTGGTTTGCGAGAATCTGAGTGTTTTTGCACTGATATTCATAAGGGAAATTGGTCTAAAGTTGTCTTCCTTTGTTGGGTCTTTGTGTGGTTTACGTATAACCCTAATTGTTCCTTTATAGAATAAATTGGATAGTGTTCTTTCTGTTTATATTTTGTGGAATAAACAAACAGTATGAGGATGAGGTCTTGTTTGAAGTTCTGATTGAATTCTATACTAAACCCATCTGGTCCTAGGGTTTTTATTGACTAGGAGACTTTTAATGACTGCTGCTATTTCTTTAGAAATCATGGGGCCTGTTATACAGTTTGTCTGATCCTGATTTACCTTGGCACCTTGGTATCTGTCTAGAAAATTATCTACTTAATCTAGATTTTCCATTTTGTTGAGTATAGGCTTTTGTAGTAGGATCTGATTATTGTTTAGATTTACTCAGTTTCTGTTGATATGTCTGCCTTTTCATTTCTTATGTTGTTGATTTGGATTCTGTCTCTTTTCCCTCTGGTTAGGGTGGCTAAAGGTTTATTTATCTTGTTGATTTTCTCAAAGAAACAGTTTCTGGTATAGTTAATTCTTTGTATAGTTCTTTTTGTTTCTACTTGGTTGACTTCAGCCTTGAGCTTGATTATTTTCTGACATCTTCGCATATTGGTTATATTTGCTTCTTTTTGTTCTAGAGCTTTCAGAAGTGCTGCCATTCTATTCATTTATCCTCTCTACAGTTTCTTTATGGAGCCACTCAGACCTATGAGTTTTCCTCTTAGCACTGCTTTCCTTGTTTTCCATATGTTATGGTATGTTGTGCCTTCATTTTCATTAAATTCTAAAAATTCTTTCATTTCTTTCTTTACTTCTTCCTTGTCAGTATTATCATTGAGTAGAGTGTTGTTCAGTTCCAGGTGTATGTTGGCTTTTTGTTATTTTTGTTGTTATTGAAGTCCAGCCTTTGTCACAACTTTCAACGGAATCCTTATTCTTTATACAGACTCACCTTTTTAAATACATGAATATACAGTTTATTCTGTTAAATAGAAGGCTGATTTGTTATTATGTTACCAATGAGAAATTAAGTATAAACTACAGACTATTGAATAACTGACAATTCAAGACTACTTCTATAAAAAGTATGTGCTCACATTTCAAATTTTCTTATGAAAGATAGGTATTCCTTAGGGGAAAAGGGAATTTGTTTGGACAATAATAAATATCTTTATGATTTACAAATGGAATATATTTATATATCTCACATACAAGTTAAGAAGATTCTTAAAATGAATGATGTTTTTGAAAATATATGAGTTCCTGAGTTACTTGGAATGAGAAAAAAATTCAAATAACTACCTAGTGTGAGAAATTCTTGTATATGTTTAATTTAGAATTTGAGAAAAATTATTCATGCATGGAAATATCTCCAATAAAAGCAACTAAATAGATTAGAGATTCTATGATCCAAACGGCCCTAGGATTGTATATTTGAATGTAGGTGTGTGTGTGTGTGTGTGTGTGTGTGTGTGTGTATTTGTATGTGAGTCGGTGTGTGAGTGTGTATACTATGCCATTGGTTTAATTTGTATGGCTATTTTTTAAAAAGTTACACAGTTCCTTAAAACCATAAAAATTTCTTTCTAACAGACCTGAGGTTCGACAGCCAAAATTAGTATCTTTAGACCATTGCTTAGGTATCAGAAGTCTGTCTTTATTCAGAAGGTTTTGTGAGTCTAATAGTAACTGATAATTCTTAATTTATTTACATTGATCTGTTCTCTTCTCACATGGCCATATTGACTTTTGAATGTTTGCAGCAAATCTTCATAAACTTATTGTAAACATATGATCTGTGATAATCTTCCAATATCTAGAAGGTTAACTTAAACTATACATAAAATATATATATATATATATATATATATATATATATATGTGTGTGTGTGTGTGTGTGTGTGTGTGTGTGTGTGTATTATACTGAAGAGGATCTAATGCCCTGGAGTAGTCATTCTTCAACGAATCATATTTAGGAACTCTAAAAGATTTTTATGGTATTTAAAGTTACTCATTGAACAAGTTCATGATATGTAATATTTATATTGATCATATTTGTAATCTTCAGAAGACCTTGATGCTCTTGGCATTATAGAAGTGAAGGGAGGTGCAAAAGAGAAAGTTTCATGAACATCAACTATCTCTGCCTATGTCATTCACAGCTAAATACAAGGATAGAATATCCTTCTACCTAGGATATCAATAAGCACAGAGGTAGAAAAAATATTCTGTAGACCTGATGTCCTTTTCACTGACTTAAAATACACAGTCAATACTCTCTTCAGTCAAAATACTTAACCTCTTCTGATAATTAAGCTTTTGAAAAGTTTCTATGATATTTATTAGGATAAATCTATTTCATTTCATGTGTCAAAGTTTTGGTTAGAAACAAGAATAACATATAAGAAATGCCAAGAGATCAACAGGCTGTGCATATATACGTGTGTGTGTGTGTGTGTGTGTGTATGTGTGTGTGTGTGTGTGTGTGTGTGTTTTTGTGTATATGTACATATTGGGGACTAGGATTTAATTTTATGTATTATATATTAACCTAATATATATTAAAACACATTTATGGATATATTATTTATTATTAATTGTATATAATTACATAGCATGCACTTTATACACACACACACACACACACACACACATATATATATATATATATATATATATATATATATATATAAAATAAAATCTTAGTCCAAATTTTTTTAGTAACATTCAAGTGTCAATGTAAATTTTTAGCACATTTTAAGCAATGTTTTAAAATATAAAAAGATACAGAATAAAATAAGCTAATTAGGTTCAAATACTTATTTTATCACTATGCATTCCATAATATCTATTAGTGGTTAAAATAAACAGATAATGGAAATAAAAACAATAAATTTAACTTTTTACACTGATCATTTCAAAAGCCCATGATTTGAAGTCTATCAAGACTATATTTAAGGGTGGTGGGAAGTTACAGAAATGGTGTGTTGTGGAAATAACTATTGTAGCTTGGAGCCACTTTTTAGATTTTACAATAGATGCTTCATAAAACATTTGTGACATAAAAAGCTTTGCAATTTTATGTCTTAAAGCTAATAAAAATATCACTATGTGCAATCAAAGTGTTCAGCATGTAAGCATTACATTTCACATTCAAGCTTTAAAATTCTGTTATCCATACATTTACAGCCATTAATTAGACAAAATGAATTCATTCTTTTTTCAAACACACATTGCAACCCACACAATAATAGTGGGAGACTTCTATAACAGAATCCCAGCAAAGCACAAGTAATAAAATAGAAAATAAATGTAAAATACATCCTCTAACAAAAAACCCAAAAGAAGAGAATTACATACATAATACCACCTCTAACAAGTTAAACAGAGAGAGTCAAACTAACAGAAATCCTGAACCAAGTGGATTTAATATATATCTACTGAAAAATTAACCCCAATACAAAGATTATACCTTCTCAATACTTCAAACAGGCTTCTGCAATACTGACCATATAACCAGACACAAAAGAAGCTGCAACAAATACAAGAAGATTGAAATAATGTCTTGCATTCTATTAGATCATCATGGATTAACAGCAGACTTAAGCAACAAAAACAACAGAAAGCTTACATATTTATGGAAAATGGAAAATGAACAACACTCTACTCAGTGATAACTTGGTCAGTATAGAAATAAATAAAGATATTTAAAGACTCTAGAATTCAATGAAACTGAAAGTAAAACATGTCCAAACATATGGGTCACCATGAAAGCAGTTTTAAGAGGAAGAGGAAAACTCAAAGCATTAAGTGCCTTCATAAAGACTGGAGAGATCCCATATTAGTAAGTAAAAATATACCTAATAGGGCTAGAACAAAAAAGAAGGTAACACACACAGGAAGAGTACATTGCAGGAAATATTCAAATTCAGGGCTGATACCAACCAATTAGAAACAAAGTGAACAATAAAAAAATTAAAACAGTAGTTGGTTCTTAGAGTAAATAAATAAGATAGATAAACCCATAGCCAAACTAACTAAAAGGTCCAAATAATGTATCCAAAATAACAGAATCAGAAATGAAAAGGGAGCTATAGCAACAGAAACTGAGGAAATTCCAAGAATAATCACATCTTACTACAAAAGCCTATACTCCATAAAACTAGGAAATCTAGATGAAATGGTTGTTTTTCTAGAGAGATATCATGTACCAAACTTAAATCTAGATCAGGCAAACTATCTAAACACTTCAATGCCCCCTAAAGAAATAGAAGCAGACATTGAAAACCTTCCAACCAATAAAAGACAAGGCCCAGAATGTCTTAGTGCACAATTCTACCAGACTTTCAAAAGATCTAATATCAATATTCCTCAAACTATTCCACAAAGTAGAAACAGAAAACACAGTATATAATTCATACTATGATGCCACAGTTACTCTGATACCTAAATCAAACCTAGACCCAACAAAAACACATACTTTAGAACAATTTCACTTATGAACACAGACACAAAAATACTCCATAAAATTACCAGAATCCAAATCCAAGAACACATAAAAAATCATTGGCCTCCATCAACTAGTCGTCATCACAGGGATGAAGTGATGGTTCAATATACAAAAACCCATCAAAGTAATCCAATATGCATATAAACACAAAGGAATTCAACACATACTTAAACATAATCAATGCAATAGCTAACCAAAAGCTAACATCAATTTAAATGGAGAGAAAATTGAAGTAATCTCATTAAAACCAGGGATAAGACAAGGTTGCCCAATCTCTTCCTATCTATTCAATATAGTACATGGGATAATAGCTAGAGCAATTAGATAACAAAAGGAGATGAAGGGAATATAAACTGGTAAGAAAAAAGTCAAATTATCACTAAATGGGGTGGATATGACAGTATACAATTCCCAAAATTCTACCAGGAATCTTAAATGGTCAAGAAGCAGTTAAACAAATGTTCAACATATGTAGTCATAACAGAAATGCAAACCAAAATGACTCTGAGATTCTATCTTATACCAATCAGGATGGCTAAGATAAAAATCTAAAGCAATAGCACAAGCTTGTGAGGATGTGGCGAAAGGAGGGCACTCCTCCATAGCTGGTAGAATTGCAAACTGCTACAACCACTTGGAAAATCAATGTGGTGGTTCCTCAAAAAGTTGGTGTTAGTTCTACCTGAAGACCCAGCTATACCATCCCTGGGCATATGCACAAAAGATGTTCCATGTTACCACAGGGACATATGGTCCATTATGCTCATGACATGTTTATTCCTAATAGACAGAAACTGGGAGGAACTCAGAAGTTCCTCAACAAATGTATACAGAAAATATTGTTCATTTATACAATGGAATAATATTGATCTATATTTTAGTATAGAAATTATTGATCTATTAAAACAAGGAGATCATGAAATTTGTAGGCAAATGGATGACTAGAAAGTATCATCTAGAGTAAAGTAACACAGACCAAAATGGACAAGCATGATATGTACTCACTGCTAAGTGAATATTAACCACAAAGCACAGGATACCCATGATATCCTCCAGAGACCCTAAGACATTAAACAAGATGTTAGGCCCAAGTAAAGTTGCTTACATTCCACTTAGAAAGGGAAGAAGATAATAATGGGAGGCAGAGGGAGGGAGAGACTTGGGTGGAAGAGGGAAGCAGGATGGAAAAGGATGTTAGGATCAGATATAGGGGCAGAAAAGAGAGAAGCCCAGAGGGCCAGGACAATAAATGCAAATATACAGTTGCCAGGTGGTGGCTGCAGGAGAATTGGTAGAAAGTCCCAGAGACACTGAACAGAAGAGGCTTCCAGGACTCAATGTGAGTGTCATTAGACAAAATGCCAACAGTGGAGAGATGGAACCCAAAGAGACAACCTCCAGCAGTTAGACAGAGCTGTTCTAGAAGAAAATATGGATAACTGTTGCTGAGAGTTATTTAAACTGCAGATCTGGCCCAAGAAGTTTCACTGGAGAAGAACTTCAATATGTGGCCTAGAGACTGTTTTTGTAGTATTTTAGTCAAGAACTTGGTAATTTTTTGCCACTGTTTGAAAAATCACACTGAGGCAAAATAACTGCACTGGAAAAGGGTTTTCAGAAATGCCCATCATAGACTTTATTCTTTGGTTAAGTTTCCTGAAGAACATTTTAATCAAGCATAGCAAGCTGAGAAAGGAAGAAATATAAAATACTTACTCTTAGTATTAAAGGGGGAAATGAAGTGGAGCTGAATCCTGTGTTCAAGGAGATAATGATTTGAAGGAGTGGGACTTTGGGGAAAGATTCTACCCAGGCAAGTTTAGATCCAGGCATGGTGGTACACACCTTTAATCCAAGGAGATAAACCCAAGCAGATATCTGAGTTAAAAGTTGGACTGAGACAGATAAAAGTTCTACATGAAGAATAGCCTAAATCGATGCATGGTAGTCACACCTTTAATCCGTGGAGACAAGCATGCAGATCTCTGAGTTCAAGGTCAAACCATACATCATGATCCAGTATAGCTGAGTTTAGATAGTTAAGGAGTTGGAAAAGAGGAAACTAGAGACAAAGTAATAGAACAAGGGTGCCATGCTCCAGCTCCGGAAAGCAGCAGAACTTGGCAGATTTGACTATGTGTCTCTGGCTTTATAGTCAAGAAGAAAAGGAAACTACTGGGAAAATTGATGCTGGTTAAATGGAGATAAGAAATCAGTGATGATTCAGAAGAGATCAGCATCACTCAGGTGAAATCTGAGGAATGCTTTCTAGGAGCACAAAGAAGCTGTATTCCAGAGGTTGTACCTTGTGATGCAGCTGTACTTGTTAATGTGTAAGAGTCACTCAGGTGTTAACTGGTTTTGAGCACATAATGGTGTCCTGAAGAACATCTGAGGCTTGGTACTTTGAGAGGCCAGGGAAGGCCATTGGCAAAGGTGCAGCCTCGGTTGCAGTTGATGGCCCATGTGTCATGCAAAGGATTTGAGGCTCGGCACTATGAAGAGAGCCAATGAATGACTATTGGTAAATCCTAGTTGCAACAGAAGACCCCAGTGTATTGTAGATTCCAGTACCATGATATAATCACCAAGAACAGCAGCAGCAGTGGAGTGGATCAACTGAGCTTAGAGTGCTACAGACAGCAGAGCTGCAGAAGTGAAGCAAGCCCTTTGGAGGAGGCCAGAAGGTTATGAGTAGAGAATGCAGTAAAAAGCTATAACATTAAAGTTGTCTTGGAAACCCCAGTATTTTGAGATTCTGGAGCCATTGGATATCTGCTGAGGAAAGCTGCTAACAGGGAGTAGAACCAGCCCAGGAGAAAGAAGTTTCTTGTAGTCAACAAAGATGTAAAAGAAGCTGGAGATCTGTAGACCACTTTGACATCAGACATAGAGACACAGAATTTGGAGTTTGTACAGCTGGTTTCTTGTCTTGCTTTGGGATTGCATTTAAGTGATTGGATAAATATCAGAAGAGACCTTGAAATTAGAACTTTTAACATTGATGAGAGTGCTACATACTAAGGAAACTTTGGGAGTTGAACTAAATGTATTCTTTATTGTGCCGTGTTTATGTATGGTCCCTATAGGCTCATATATTTGAATAAGCCTATGGAGGCCAGGGAGTGGAATGTGATGGTTTGTATATGCTCAACCCATTGCACTATTAGAATGTGTGGCCCTGTTGGAGTAGGTGTGGCCTTGTTGGAGTAGGTGTGTCACTGTGGTGTGGGCTTTAAGACCCTCATTCTAACTGCCTTGAAGTCCAAATTCTTCTAGTAGCCTTCAGGTGAAGTTGCAGAACTCTCAGCACTTCCTGCATCATGCCTGCCTAGATCCTGTAGTGTTCCTGCATTGATGATATTGTACTGAACCTCTGAACCTGCAAGTCAGCCCCAATTAAATGTTGTCCTTATAATACAACATTTTGGTCTAGTGTTTGTTCACAGCAGTAGAACCCTAAATAAGACACAGTCTAAAAGTAATACAGGAACAAAAATAGAGCAGAGACTGAAGGAAATACTGTTCAGTGACTGCCCCAACTTGTGATGTATACCATGGTTGGGCACCAAACCCTGACACTGTTGCTGATTCTATGGTCATCTTGCAAACTGCATTGTAGCATGGCTGTTCTCTGAGAGGCTCTATCAGCAGCTGAGAGAGACAGATGCAGATACTCACAGTCAAGCATTTGACTGAATTCCAGAACTCCTGTGGAAGAGTTAGGGGAATAATGAAGAAGCTAAAGGAGATGAGACTCCATTGGAAGACCAATGTTTCCAACTAATCTGGACCCTGTGGAGTTTCCAGAAACTAAGCCATGACCTAATGAGTATACAAGGGCTGGTCTGAGGTCTCTGGCACATGTGAAGCAGAGGTCTACTTCAGTGGGAATCGGTATGTCTGTTTCTCAGAGATTTCATGCCCTGGTGAGTTGGCACCTTCTCAGAAGAGAAGGTGAGTGGAGATGTTGTGAAAAATTATGGGGGGAGGACAGTGGGGAGTAATGTTTGAGAAATTAATTAATTAGTTAGTTAGTTAATTAATAATGATGATAATTATAATAATAAAATAATGAAATTCAGAGGTAAATGATTTCAGCTAGGAAAAAAAATGTTCTGAGTGAGGCAGTCTAGAACGCCAAAGTAAATATGGTATGTATCCTCATATTTGGATGTTATTCATTAGGACATAAATTAGCAGGGTATAATCCATATAACCACAAAGGTTTGTCATCATGCAATTGACTAGGGTCCAGAAAAGACAATAGAATAGATAGTTATGGATGGATTGAGGCATGAATTGACGGATGGTTGGGTGGACAGATGTATAGATACATGGATTGACAGATGAATGGCTGTAATAGGAGGATCCAGTAGATATGGAGAGGGAAAGGGGTAGTCAAATGGGGGAATACAGGATGGGAGCAATACATATAAGGGACACTTGAAAAATCATATGGAAACATAATACAATAGAAGTTCCTTAAAATATACACATAAATAAAAATCTAAGTGGAATAATTAAACATCATTTGATTTCTTTTAATTTGATATATGTTTGTGCTTATATGCAGTTATGCATATATGAAGGCAGGTTCCTAAAATAGTCAAAGCAGTTGGATTCCACTGAAGCTGAATCATAGACAATTTGGAACTGTCTGATATGGATACCCAGATCCAATTCAGTTCCTATGGGATAAAAGAATGGTACTATTAACAGCTGAGTCATCCTTGCATTTCAAATCTCCTATACTCATAAAAAGCTCAGGAAGGGCTACAATATATACTTGTTACTAAAGCTTGGGGGCTTTGTCTTAAATCAGTTGTACATGGTTATTGCAGCTTTAATTGGTGAGCATGATATATTTCTGGAATCTACAATACCCTGAGATCTTCCCAGAATCTTAAGGTTTGCTGTTACAGGTTAATGCATATCCCATGTAGGCGCTCCTACACAATCTGCTTTTAAATACTACAATTTTCCAACTTACTGCTTTATTTTCTCTGAAGATTTAGTTTTAGTTTTAGAAGCACTCAAGGATTAAGATGAAATATGCTCTTTAATCTGTGCGGTAGTTTGAATATGCTTGGCTCAGGGAGTGGTCCTATTAGGAGGTATGGCCTTATTGTAGTGGGTGTGGCTTTGTTGGAGGAGGTGTGGCCTTGTTGGAGGGAGTGCATTGCTATAGTCATGGGCTTTAAGACCTTCATCCATCGTAGCTGTCTGGGAACCAATCTTTTCCTAGTGGCCTTCAGATTACGATTTAGAACTCTCAGCAAATTCTGTGCCAAACCTGTCAGTACTCTGCAATG
Organism: Apodemus agrarius; assembly: GCA_964023405.1. Lineage (NCBI taxonomy): Eukaryota > Metazoa > Chordata > Mammalia > Rodentia > Muridae > Apodemus > Apodemus agrarius. Next base: position 56,715,480 of record OZ030022.1, read on the forward strand.
TACCTACTGTGATGATAATGTTCTGAACCTCTGCACTTGTAAGCCAGCCTCCAATTAAATGTTGTCCTTATAAGAGTTGCCTTGGTCATGGTATCTGTTCACAGCAGTAAATACCTAAACATGACAATTTGTATGTCCAATAGAAAATAAAAAGTATTTTTTCTTCTTCCATTGTTCTTTTTCCCCCAGTTTTATCCTATTTTCCATTATCTACTGTTATTTTTATTTTTGTGTTTTATTTCTAAAAAAAATTACATGTCCAGATATTAATCTGATTCCTCATATTTTGTTTGAAAAAAATTCCAGTGAAATAATAAAAGTCTGAATGTTCAAAATGAACCACTCTAGAAGAATTTTAATCCAGCAACATATCTGCTGTAGAAGGGATAACATCCAAAGACCTTCTAGGTCTGATTAATCTTGCTGGAATGCAGACATGCTATATACCTTTAATCCCTCTGTCTAGAATACAGACATGCGCTTAGTAAACAAAAATAGGTAAGATTTGTTTTTAGAAGGAAGGGGCAATATTTGAAAATGACATCCAATCGTGGGACAAAGTAGCAAAAGAGAAGAAGGATATGCCCAACTCTCAGGAGACATATTTATTTATGTTCTATGTTATTTTTTTTGAGTGCCAGATATAGACTAATAACATATCATTATCAATCATTGAATCCAGAAAAGTCAGCATAATGCAAGACAATTAAAAGTTTTGTCTCTTTGTAATTTTTTTCCAAATAGGTCTATATTTATAATATTTTATCATTAATAAAATTATTTTTAAACTTGTAAAACTGCCATAAGCAGAATTTTACTAAATGAAATTTGAAGCTCATATTAATGACTTAGGAGGCACATATTAAGTTGTTATGCCAAGGAAATGAAATGCAATTGAGGCTAGCTTACATTTTATACAGAAACTTTTCCAAAAAAATACATGTATAGTAATTAAATAATCTCTTTTCTGATTATTAAAGTATTATATCACCTAGTTTTGGATTTGTTTAATTTTATGTGTTTTTAGTCATTGTAAGAATTCATTTATTAGTTTATTTAGTTTTTTGTATGAACAAATATAGAAAGTGTAATCTGTCTTTTTTTTTATTTTCACTGCTACTCTAATAATTGATTTAACAGAAAGGAAACACCAGCAGGTCTAGTTGTTAGTCCCTCTTTTTTCCTGTGGTTACAGATTATTAGTTATCTCCTCTAGGAAGGATTGAGCTGGTCATTATATTCTTAGACATAATTACATGCTCTTCTAGTTAAAGGGCTGGTGGTGAGAAAACACCTTTTTAAAAAAACCTCACACAGAAATTAATTATAGTTTTTATTTTTATCAGAGTTGTTTCTTTACTCATGCATTATTGAAATCATAATTTCCTAATTAATAAATTAGTAAAATTAACAAAATATCTAGAAACATTTTAGTTGTGAGAACAAATTGAGCGTGGGGACACACGTGCCCAGAGCAGATATTAGCAGCATAATGACACGTGAGACCTGCAGATGAAATACAAGGGACCATGCAGCCACTTAATGAGATGGCGAAGGCACCAGCTGGTACTGCTGGAAACAGGGGTTCACATCTCAGCATCTGGGTCACAATTTGCCATATGAGGAAGAAAATGACAAAGAAGCTTAATGTGATAGGGCAAATGTTACGTTCCCTTCATTTCAGTCACCTTTAAAAGGTGATATTCTAAAGGCTTATTGCTGCCTGCCATGGGGAGAAAGGACACAAATGAAGTAGCATCAGGGTTTCAGAATATTCCAGTAGATCAAAACACAGAATCAATTTAAATTTTCTTATCACTTAGTTTTCAAATCTCTCAATTTTTCAAATCTCTCAATCAGGGCAATCTTCTTTTCATCCTGAACACATAAATAGGTGGATGAGTACTTGCAATGTTAAAACTATTAAACTTTAAAGTAAATATGCAAATACTCTTTATTTTTATTCTATCTTGTTTGCTATCAGATAATATAAACTTGCTGTGGTGTTGAATTCAAGGTACTACTGCATTTAGTATCAAAAATCTGAAATGGAAATGTCCAAAATCCTAGATCTTGTTTTGATTAAACGTTTAGATTGAACCATATTCTGTGAGAGTTGATATTTCTTTCATTCATTCATTCATTCATTTATTCATTCATTCATATGTATGAATATTTTGTCTACATGTATGTCTATCCACTCTTTTATGCATGGTGCCTGTAGAAGCCAGGAAATGTTAAGGAATTCCCTGGGATTCAAATGTCAGGTTGTAAACAATATCATTCCTGGGTCTTCTGTAAGGGCAGCCAGTACTCTAACTTCTGAGCTATCTATTCAGACACCTTATGTTTTATGTCTATATATGTATATGTACGTGTAGATGTGGGTATGCATGTGGGTGTGGGTGTGGGTGTGGGTGTAGGTGTAGGTATAGGTATACACGTATACACACACACACACACACACACACACACACACACACACACACGTATTCTCAAAAAATAAGTATCCAGGACTATGTAGCTGTATAATATCTATTTGATAAGAAAATCTTATTATATGATCTTTACCGTGATTTGAGATGGCATGTCCATCAGTTTATGCACTTAATGGTCTAAAAGATCATTAGTACATAATGATCTAAAAGATCATTAATGATCAAAAAATAGAATTTTTGATTTATTAACCTTAATATAAGGTTGTCTCCTTAAATTTAAAAATTCCTTGGTATTAGGTAATATAGTTGTTAAGTATACAAACTAATTCGTTTTAAAATGCTTATTCCATAATATATATATATTTTGCCCTTACTGAAATATATTTGATTAATAAAATATATATGTTTCTAAAATACAACATGATGATATGAACATCATATGCAATAAAATACAATTTACAGATTACACAGCAATTATTAATAATGTATCACAATTTTTTCTAAATTTGATGATGTCAAAGTTTCAGTGTTTCAAGCTTTAAATTATATATTTTTTTCTTCAGACATATTTTATTAGAGACCCTCCGCACTTGTTTCCATAGTGACTGCACCAGTCTTAGTAGGGACAACTAATTATAGGGACATTTGAAAGAGTCATATGGAAACTTACTACTGTAGAAGTGACCCTCTCCTCTCCGAGTGTGTGTGTGTGTGTGTGTGTGTGTGTGTGTGTGTTTATGTGAAAAATATAATCTATGTATCACATTATCAAATTTTGAAAATATACTGCTACTATCATTATAATGTATAAATTTTATTACATTTCACATCTATCTTTATCAAATAATTACACCTTATTGCAAGTTAATTATTTATTCTAACTAGCCCATATAAATGACTCAAAAGCTTGTTATCTTATTTGATAAGGTATAATCTAGATTGAGCAGTTTTTAGTTATTCTAACTTATATCTAAGCCATAGTAAGCATGTTACTTGCTGTTTAAGCCTTTCCTGGGTTATTTCTGCTCCATCTACCTGTCCCCAGGGCCCACTTCTCTTGGCCACATGTTCATGATATAAGCTCTCTCACTGAGGCCTCCTCTCTCTTCCTATCTTCTTCTCTCTGTGGTCTCTCTGAAACCTCTCATTTGATTTCAGATTCCACCTTTCTGTCTTTACTGCCCAATCACAGACTGTAGCCTTTTATTGAACAATAGCTTTAAATCCAGGAGCAAGGTTTGAATAATGGGCAGTATATGTGAGAAATTACTTGTCTGGGAGGGAAGGAGATCTAGGGTTTTAAAATTTAGCAATTATGTAGACAGCACCAGATCATCACTAACACTATACTTAAGTAACGTGTGTGTGTGTGTGTGTGTGTGTGTGTGTGTGTGAACCCATACTTTAGGACAATGCCTCTACCAGAAAACTATAGTCTATCAACTAAAAAGCCCAATGCCAGATGTAGATTACCTCATTGAGTTGTCAGTCAGCAGTGTCCCCTGGGCATATCAAACATTATAAGACATTTTTTAGTATTTTTTTATTACTTTTCAGAACTTGGTGGTAAGATCAAAATTTTGATCACACTATATCTTTAACTCAGAGGACATGGGAAAAAAAGATGATGACAATGTGAACATTTATCCATATTGGCTCAATTTATAGTGATGGAAAACTGTATGAATGCCACTTGAAGAAAACTCACTAGTTCTACTTATAAGATATCCAATCAACAAAGACCACTCTCTTTGCAGAATATTCTCACTGGTGAAACTATGTCATGAATTTGAGAAACCAGTCACATTTTATGATTAGATTTAAAGCCATCCACATGAATAAGCTCATGCTAAATATCATTAAATACTGTCTACATCATGACTGCTTAAGTTAAAGCATTAGGAAAGAATCAAACACTATTATTTTGATAGACTTATATAGCACTGTACTGTTTCCTAAGTCTTTTTCTTTACATCTATAGATTATTGCAGGTCTTAAACCTCTTCAAATATGTTTATCTTTAAGTAGGTGGAAGTTAATACGGAGATCAATCAGCATAATAATAATAATAATAATAATAATAATAATAACAATTTCAAGAATAAAGTACAATGGAGAACTTAGACCAAGAGTGACATACCTATCATACCTTATTTCCCCAAATTCAATCTGGAGGTTTCTCAGAAAATTGGGAATAGTTTTGGTCCATCTTTTATCCCTATACACCTTTCAGGCAGGAACAATCTTATGTATAACATTTTGAGGATGGCTTAATATAGCAATCCCTCCATTAGAAATTTTGACTAGTTACAGGAGATGGTCAGTTCAGGCTACATAGCCCATATTGCTAGGAGTCTTAGCTATGATTACCCTCTTAAATGCCTGGAAATTTTTATTTTTCTAGGTTTCTAGCTTATAGTAGGTTTGCCCTAATGCTGTCCATATTATTAACGTTAATTTGGGTCACTAAATTGTTTGCACAAGAATCTACACATCTGCACATATGAAACTCAGGGACTCTGCCTCCAGTTGGTTCTGATTGGTAAATAAAGTTGCTGGCAAGAAATGGCTGTGCAGGGTAGACAGAGGTGGGACGTTTAGAATTTCCAGTCTAAGGACTGAGGGAGATCCACCACACCCTGAGAAGAAGGAGGAAGAGGAGGAGGAGGAGAAGGAGGAGGAGGAAGAGGAGGAGGAGGAAGAGGAGGAGGAGGAGGAGGAGGAGGAGGAGGAGGAGGAGGAGGAGGAGGAGCAAGAGAAGAGAAACACCATGCCTGAGAAGGTGCAGAACAGGAAGAGATTCCTGCTATGTAGGAGCCAGGAGAATATGGCCCAAGAGGGTTGTCCAACTGGGTTCATGGCAGTCAAAATAGAAAACAAACTGTAGTAAGTGATAACATGGGATTATCACAGGGAGGTAGATTAGCTAAATGTAGATTAGGAAGTGACCCATCCATTAAGTTGTTTAAGGCCTATCGAAATATTAAGGCTGTGTGTGTGTGTGTGTGTGTGTGTGTGTGTGTCTTTCATTTGGGATCCAAGAACATTGTGTGTGTGTGTGTGTGTGTGTGTGTGTGTGTGTGTGTGTGTACAGGTGGTGGGGGGGAGCAAGGAACAAGCCACCAGGATTTATTTATGTATTTTAATTCTACATTATCTCATTCCGGAGATGCTCTTTCCCTAATCCAATTGTCTCTATCACTAATCTCTACCTCTGTCCTCCCCCAGCCTCACCCCTCTTGTTCCCATTCCCAGCCCCTTCCTCACCCAGTTTCCTCCTTCCAATATTACTCAGCCATTGAAAACAATAGCAGAATGATAATTCTAAGCAAATGGGTAGAACTAGAAAAGATCATCTTACATGAGTTAACACAGATAGTCAAACATGCTGTGCACTCAGTTATAAGTAAATATTGGTCATAAAGAATGGGCTAAATATACTATAAACCACAGACCCAAAGACAGTAAGCAACAAGGAGGGCCCAAGGAGTAACAATTGAATGTCATTGAGAAAAATGAAATTGATTAGGCATCAAGACTGGAACCTTATATTTTATTGAAAAAAAAGTTTGAATTACTAAAGTCATGATCACTAAGTATTTTTAAGTTTTCTTATAATGACACTTTATAGTAATAAAAATGTGAAGTTGTATTTAAACAAAATACTGAATCAATACTTATTTTGCACACATAAAGAAAATTTAGGTTTTCATCTCAACTGCATTATTTCCTAGTTAAGTAATCACTTTTCTTAATATTATGCATTTTCTGATCATGCACAAACATCATGATCAAGAAGCAAATTGGGGAGGAAAGGGTTTATTCAGCTTATATTTCCTCATTGCTGTTCATCACTAAAGGAAGTCAGCACCGGAAATCAAGCAGGTCAGGAAACAGGAGCTGATGAAGAAGCCATGGAAGTATATTCCTTACTGGCTTGCTTCCCCTAGCTTGCTCAGCTTGCTTCTTACAGAACCCAAAACTACCAGGCCAGGGATGGTACCACCCACAAGGGGCCCTATGTCTTTGGTCACTAATTGAGAAAATGCCTTACAGCTGTATCTCATGGAGGCAATCCCTCAAGAGAGGCTTCTTCCTCTGTGATAACTCTAGCTTGAGTCAAGTTGGCACAATACCTGCTAGTACAGTACTAAAAGAGAGAGAATATCCAAAATAAATTATTCCATGGACTGTTGCACATTTATTATATCTAAAGGACCTATGAATAACTAATAGTTATGCACACACACACACACACACACACACACATACACACAGCACATAGGATCAGAATATACTATTAGCAAATTTATCATTGATAAGAAATAGTTGTCTGAAAAATTTTAGGAGCCTATTAGTTAAGCACAACAAAAAACCAAAACACAGCTTTGTGATACTTTAAATCATAATGTTAGCAGAAATTATCGTCTCATGATATACTGGTTTTCATCAGAGAATTCTGTGGAAGTATCATTTTAGCAAACTGTTCCATGTCAGAAGGCATGTTTACATTTTCAACAAATGAAAGAAAAATCTTATTCATTAAAATTAATAATGATAAATGTCCTCATTTGCTCATTGGAAGTGAATAATCATATTGAATTAGCACAGTGAATTAATTAGTCTACAAAATTATGAGTTTGTGGTGATGCCAAATAGATGTAAGTAAATAAATGGATGACTGGGTAAAACTAATCAATTTGAATGCAGGATGTTTTCTGGGAGACTTGAAATTTCAGTTCTACAGAGAAAAGCTGAAAATGATGCCAAGCAATATGTTCAGTCTTTGATCATAGTACTTGAAAAATGATGGGAACAGTGACTTTATTTTCAAAACAATTTTCCAGATAAATTAATTAAAATTTGCAAGTTTTTCCCACAAAAAATGTAGATTTTGCCAGGAAGAAGTGAGAAAAAAGTGTAAAAAATACATCTTTTGCAATCTCAGAATTTAAAAATACATGGCTAAATTAGCAGAAAACTACCAGATATCTTCTTCAACTGGAAGCAAATGAAATATGAATATGCAAACTTCCAGGCTTATTTGATTGTATAGAAGACTGTCTAAACCCTGGGAATTTGTTGCCTTTAGGTGCAAGCATGTGTGTATGTGTTTGTAAGTGTTGAAAGATGATACATTCTAAACTTTTAATTGATGACTAATGCATTTAGTTGGTAAAATCTGGAAGAACATGTCAGTACATTAAAGTATTATTCACGTATTTTCCCCTGTAGTTTTGCAGTGTTGAGTTAACAGGGTCTGAGTATGTGAGTGAAATCAAGAGAGACTTCCACTTAGCATACCATGATGTTTCCATCAGTGTGGGAGAAAAAGAATTCTGAAATACTATCAGTGTGCTTCAGTAATACACTATTGAAAAGCTTAAGCAAAATATTTCATACATAAGAAACAATGTAGAACCAGATACAATAAAATATAAAATCTTTTAAGTCAATTATTGCTGCATAGACATCAACCAATTCTCAAAAAAATATGAGTTACTGTATAAAGTACAGAAATATTTAAAGTATTATCCCATGATGAAATAAGATTTAAGCAGTATCTGTCTATAAACTCTGCTCTACAGAAGGCTCTTTAGGGGAAAACTTTAACCTAAATGGTTAGCCACATTCAATAAAGCACAGCAAACAAACAGTCCCAGGCTAGCAAATCAAATGAGGCAACACACACACACACACACACACACACACACACACATACTAACATCACTTCCACCATCATAACAAAATACCATGAATTAAAAACAAAATACTCATTGGTAATTCTTAACATAAATGATCCCAATTCATTAAAAAAAATCAAACAGTATATACCTTTTTGGTGTATTAAGTAACTACTTAATGTCAAGGATATCACATAGATAAACATATTCCAGGAAAAGGAAGACTGTAGGCAGGCATTTTACTATCTGTATAATAGACTTCAAAATCTAATTAGAAGATGTTTAAAGATCCTGCTATTACGGTTGCAGCCCACCATGTCTGGAGAAGATCTCCAAACTCAGCCTCATCTTATAGGGAGAGTCTCTAAACACAGGTGCATGGCCTTATCTAAAGAATGAACCTGCAAAAAGCTTCCAGCAAGCTCTGCATAATTTAGCAAATAAGTCCAGCACAATCCTTCCTTTCCCCCTGCCTGGCAGGTTCTTTGAATTCTCTTCATATAAATGAAGTATTCTACTTGTGGTAGTTTGGATACACTTGAGCCAGGGAGTGGCACTATTGGCAAGTTTGGGCTTGTTGGAGGAAGTGTGTTACTGTGGGGATGGGCTTTTAAATCCTCTTGCTAGCTGCTTGGATGACATTCTCTCCTGGTTTCCTTCTGATAAAGATGTAGAACTCTCAACTTCTCTTGCACCATGTGTACCTGCATACTGCCAAGCTTCCCACCATAATTATAATAGACTGAACCTCTGAGAGTATAAGCCTGCCCCAAATAAATGTTTATAATAGTTGCTTTGGTCATGGTGTCTCTTCCCAGCAATGAAAACACTAACTATACCTAATAACACACACACACACACACACACACACACACACACACACACACACACTGGAAATCTCTACCTACTCCCCAAGTTCTATATAACCCTTGTTCACCCAGAATAAATTAGAGTGGTCTAGCTGAAGCTGACCCTGGAAGCCAATCCATTGGTATTCATACTGTCAGAACCCTGCACCTGCTCACTTCTGCTCTTTCTCTTTTCATAGGCCAGTGGACAACAACCCCTGCTGTAAAGGGAGGATCAGAAGAAAACATGGGGAAAGAAAGTACATACACATCAAAAGAAAATACATCAAGAGAACATTGTGATTCTTAACATCTATGCACAAAACACAAGTACACTTGAGTTCCTAAAAGAAACAAGACTGTTTAAATAACATTTTGACACAAGCACACTGATACTAAGGGTCTTCATTACCCTAATCCTGTCAATAGACAGATCATTCAAAGTCTAAACAGAGAAGCTGGCACTACTGGAAGTCACAAACCAAATGAACCTAACATTGTTTATAGAAGGTTTCACCCAAGCACAACAGATGATAAAAATCTTAAGTAACTTAATGGGGTACTAAATTAACTCCCCCAAATTGGCATCCTTCCTATATAAAAATACAAGTCTACTAAGGAAGAATTCAGCAAACAATACCTTTTATTGTAGCCTCATATTGAGCTAATTCTAATGAAACAAGCAAAAGACTAGTATGTTTGTTTTTTACTGAGTGACAGAAAAGAAGTAGATGTTGATAGAATGGGAAGTAGGTAGGTATTGAGAAGAGAAAAGAGAGGGTAAACCATAGTCTAGATAATATTGTGTGAGAAAAGAAATCTATTTTCTTTTTTTTTAAATTTTATTTTCTATATTCTTTGTTTATATTCCAAAGGCTTTCCCCTTTCCCAGTCCCCCCCCATACGTCCCATAAGTCCTCTTCCCCCCAACTATTCCCCAATCACCCCCCTCACCATTTCTCTGTTCTGGATCTACAAAATTGGATCCAATCTATTCAGGCCCAGGGTCCTCTCCTTCCTTCTTCTTGGGAATCATTTGACTTGCGATTTATGCCTTGAGTATTTAGGGCTTCTGGGCTCATTAATATCCACTTATCAGTGATTGCAAGAAATCTATTTTCAATTAAAGAAAAAAATAATGCATTTAGAACTATGAATATAGATCAGTATTAGAATCCCGAACTTCATCTGAATATCACATAAAAATACACAAAAACATAGTAAAAAGTAGTTAAATATTTCTAAGTTTAAATGCATCATGTAAGTTACTAAATAATCCATTCATCTAACTATGAAACTGTATTTTATGTTTGAATAAAAGCCAAGAAAAAGGAAATCTGAGAGGATTTAATAAATCACACAAGTATGCAATGGAGAAAAAAATGAAAAAAACAATCAGTAAATAGGACAACCAATCAAATTTGTGAGTTAAATATACTATATGTGGCACAAAGATATATAAACATGTACTAATAAGGGGTGATAATATAAAAGATATAGTACAAAATATAAAACTGCATGTAAATGAATAATATTAATTGTCAGGAAGGAAGTTCAAATCAAAGGTGGAAATATTTCAAAAATATTGTAGAAATTATAAATACACAATTTTCAAAATCATGAAATACATATATATGTATGTGCCTTATAAGCCATACCATAAGTGGTACATATAAAACTCCTTTTTATATATCATGGTAATTCCAAATAATTTAAAAATCTACCAAATTTCCTTAAATATTTATAGTTTTAACACAGAAAAAGGAGAAACACCTTGACATACTTAGATTCCTGATGATCGGTCACAACATTTTCTACTAGTCTAACAATGACTAATCCAAGATGTAATTACAAATTAATTTAGAATCAATTTATAATAATCTGATATCAGATAAAATAATTGTCACATGAAGAAATCCAGACATTAAAAGTTCAATGTTCAAGCTTGTTTTTTACAGTTTGACATAAAATTGAAATTATAACATGCAAAATTAATTTAAGTATTCATTTTTAAAGCATAAATGGGCAGTGGAGCGAAAAGATGCTTTTGATAAGGCTTCAGAGTATAATTTCATTGACTTACTGATGTCAGTGCATTAAACACTGCACTTAATGAATGTGTCAGGGATAGTTTCTGTAGGGATAAAACATTACTGGTAGAAAAAGTAGTTGCTAAGACTAAGTGAATTAACTGTGTTATAAATACATATTTAACATATACTATTTATGTAGCTATAAAATGGGTGAATTGATGATTTCTCTTATATATGCTTTGTATTTTTCAGGGAAATATATCTAGTTCTTTGTCAGTCTAGTTGAGTCTATGAGTGAAAATATAAGTATACATTCTCCAAAATAAGTGGCCATTTGGATGTCCTTTCAATATGATAGCAAATTTTTTTTTCTTGTGCACGAAACTGAGTGACCTTTTGAGGGTATCTGTTTAGTGAACAAGATTTATTGATGCAGAAAACACAAGTATAAGCTATTAGAGAGATGTAGAGCTAAGTTATATTTAGTATCTAGGCAACTGAAGAATTTGAACTTTTGCTTTTTCAATTTGTTCCTGTGATTAGCATTATCTACTTGATAGACCTAAACTCACTCTAGGCACACCTGCAAGGAATTAGCCAGGTAAAGTCCATTGAGGTGAATAGTCATGAGCAGCATAAGAGGAGCAAACTAGCAGAGCATGAGTGCTTTTCTTCTGGTCTATGATCAGAGATATAGTTAGCTTCCATTATTAACCTTAAGATTGTGTTCTAAAATAATATATTCTCTCCTTAACTTATTTGTTTTGAATATTTTGTGAGATAGTGAGAAAATTAATATATTGCTGATTTATTTTATAATTTCTTGATTGTTTATTTGTTTGAGATTGCTCAGAATCAATAAAGTCAAGGCTATTCTCAAGTTGAGTCTGTAGTTGAGGATGATCTTTTTTGTGTGTTTGTGTTTTTTTTGGTATTTTTTGTTTTGTTTGTTTGTTTTGTTTTGTTTTTCCAGGGAGGGTTTCTCTGTATAGCCCTGGCTGTCCTGTAACTCACTCTGTTGATCAGGCTGGCCTCGAACTCAGAAATCCACCTGCCTCTGCCTCCCAAGTGCTGGGATTAAAGGCGTATGCCACCACTGCCAGGCTGAGCTCCTTCTCTCACTGCTCGCAGCTGCTGAGTGTGATTTTAAGTACAAATCACTATGCTTGACTTTCTATTCTTATTTAAGAATTTGAAAAATTGTCCTAGTACTAATTTGTTTCAATTTTCCATGAGGAAACTACATTGCATCGTTAAGATTTAAAGAAATATACGTGTTTAGCAGTTCTGGAGACTCAAAGGCATGCCTCTCACATCAACTTGACTTTGGTAAAGGTCCTACAACAATAACATCTCACTTGTTGGAGGGTGTAAGAAGAGAAAAACCCATTCAAACCATTAGAATTAATAAGGATGGGCCGCTGTCTTATTTGGTTTCCCCACCTCCACCCCCAACACCCAGCTGTGATGGCTGTGATAAATATATTCTGACAAAAGCAATGTAGAGGGAAGTATTTAATCTCTCTCCTCGAGGGAATATTTAATAAGGTGGGAAATTTATAAGGAACAGAGTTTGAGACAGCTGGTCACATTCTGTACATACACAGTGAAAAAGAAATGAATAAATTCTAGTTGTCTTCTCCCTTTCTCTCCGTTTTATACAGGCCAAGATCTCACACTGAGTTTATGGTATTAACTACTGCAGGTATATCTTAACACATAAATTAATTAATATGTTCAAGATAAGCACTCAAGGTCATATCAAAAAGTCTGCTTTCAAGGTGATTTTAGATATTATCAAGTGAATAATTCAGATTAGCCATCACAGCACCATCCCTAGACAATTTGTCACTCAAGAACATAACTTTAAATAATAAACTTCTGTCCCTTTTTTACGGAGTCTCATGTTTGTCTTATCAACCAAAATTTATATATTTGACAATCTAAATATTCTAATGCTCCAAAGACCACATATCACTGGAGATTGAAAATAGTTTCTTATCTGGATACCCTAATCCATAAAAGCAAAAAGCAAAATCTGTTCTTAAGACAAATGAGTCTATGGAGTTTAAATATCTGCTCCAAATTGAAAGAATCAATAATGCCGGATGATTATCGAATTAAAGAAATAAGAAAATTATTCAAATTAAATTACAATGAGCAAAACTTTAAATCTGACATTTGAGGCAAGTATTTATTGTCTAGACTTCCAAAGGGTTTGGTTAACCCCACTTCTGCTCTGCCGCAGAGCATACACAGATTTCATCTTTGCCCAAACACACTCCATGTTTGTATCTTTCCGGATAGCCCACGTTCTTGGTATTGACAGTACATATAGTTTCTGCTGCAGTTTAAGCTTCACCTCACAGATTCATGCAGCAGCCTTTCCCTTTGGGGATTCTGCCTCAGCCATGCCATGTGTGCCCTGCCTCTGCTGTTGCTATGGTCTCCTCAATCTTCCACATTTATGTCTTTAAACCCAGTAACTAATGGAAAGACTCATAAGATTCTTCTACCAGATAGTGTGTAGCTGCTTTCATCCCATCGGAACACAGACTTCTTTTCATCTCCAGTGTCCTTAGTCTGAGGTCTCCCTTTCCCAGTTAGTTGCTTACAAGCAGCAGTAAAAAACCTTCAGCTGCATTTTTTCAGCTCAACGTTTTTTTTATTTAACATAAACTTACAAGTTTATTCATAAGGTTATCTGTTGGGACTATTAATAGGGAATATCTTGCCCTCAAGTACCTTTCCTATTGTGTCAGTGCTGAGTACCAGATATTTCTTTAGAGGCACTAATTTCTTAAACAATTACTCTTGCTTTGTTTTCTTCATCGTGTCAGAAACTCTAAGCTTGTTTTTACATGTTTTCCCTGCCAAGAATTAATTTTTGCCTTTAAATTCAACTTCGTTTATGTTCTCATACCTAGGCACAATACTGCCAATATATCATACAGTTAGATTCTACTCCATTTCCAAGAATGGTCTTGTTCCCTTTAGAAGGCTAGATCTTCACTATACACATTTTTGCTACAATTTTTTTTTCTCTCTGAGATCTCATCTCTGCTTCCAGAAGTCACCAGTTTTTCTAGCACAACATTCCAAATTTGTCTATATTCCAGAAATAAAAATGTTCCAAACACTTAAAAACAGACTCATCAAAATAATGAAATACATTTTTGGTCCTAATTTATTTCTCATTTTTCTGATCTTATCTCTGTGATGAAATAAGAGGAGGAGCTTGAGAAAACTGCTCACATTGCTTCCTCTCTCAAGAATTATTGATGGATGCATATTAATGTGCAACCTGCTTTCTTATTTTATGTTCCTTTGCGGAGGTAGAATGGGCACATCTTATTGGACAGGTCTTCTCACTTCCATTAACATTAACATAATCAAGAGAAACTCCACAATCAGGTACAGTACCTGTCTCCTTTGTTATTCTAGACTTAATTTAAATGACAATGGACAGTAGTGTTCACAGCCCTCAACAACCTATCTTCAGTCTCTTTCCCTTAATTTTCTCATTAACTTTATTTAACCTCTCTGGAGTTACAGCTTCAACAGCAGAGACTGGAGGAGATAAAGCACATTCAAATCATAGCAGTGCTCTAGTATAGCTTTCTTTCTTTTTCTTTTTCTTTTTCTTTTTCTTTTTCTTTTTCTTTTTCTTTTTCTTTTTCTTTTTCTTTTTCTTTTTCTTTTTTTTTGTGTGTGTTAGTTCTTTTTTTATTGGATATATTCTATATTTACAATTCATTTCCCTTTTCTGGTTCTCCACCCCCCAAAGGTCCCACATGCCCTTTTCCCTCTCCCTGCTCCCTCTTCCACGCCTTCCCTCTTCCCTGTTCTTGTATTCCCCTACACTGATGCATTGATACTTTCCAGCACCAGTGTCCACTCCTTTCTTCTTGTCAGACATCATTTGGTATGTGAATTGTGTCTTTGGTGTTCCAAGATTCTAGGCTAATATCCACTTATCAGTGAATGCATACCATGGGTATTCTTTTGAGACTGGGTATTCTTTTCTTACCTCACTTAGTATGATGTTCTCCAGCTCCATCCATTTCTCTAAGAATTTCATGAATTCATTGTTTCTAATGACTGAATAGTACTCCATTGTATATATACCACATTTTTTGTATCCATTCCTCAGTTGAGGGACATCTGGGTTCTTTCCAGCTTCTGGCTATTATAAATAAGGCTGCTATGAACATAGTGGAGCATGTATCCTTATTGCATGTTGGGGAATCTTCTGGGTATATTCCCAGGAGTGGTATGGCTGGGTCCTCCAGAAGTATCATGTCCAGTTTTCTGAGGAACCTCCAGACTGATTTCCAGAGTGGTTGTACCATCTTGCAGTCCCACCAGCAGTGGAGGAGTGTTCCTTTTTCTCCACATCCTCTCCAACACCTGATGTCTTCTGAGTTTTTGATCTTAGCCATTCTGACAGGTGTGAGGTGAAATCTCAGGATTGTTTTGATTTGCATTTCTCTAATGACTAATGATGTTGAACATTTTTTAAGGTGTTTCTCAGCCATCCGAATTTCTTCAGGTGAAAAGTCTTTGTTTAGCTCTGTACCCCATTTTTGGATAGGGTTATTTGGTTTTCTGTGGTCTAACTTCTTGAGTTCTTTGTATACATTGGATATTAGCCCTCTGTCGGATGTGGGGTCGGTGAAGATCTTTTCCCAATTTGTTGGTTGCCAATTTATCCTTTTAACAGCTTGCTTGTTTCTTTGCCTCCATAAATGCTTTCTCGAAACTGGGCAGAGGGCTTCACCCTCCAGCTCTGAAGTGTCAGTGTCCGTGATGAGCCCAAACTCGAGCTTGAATAAAACGACCCTAGTGCAACTGCATTGGAATTTGCTCCTTGGTGGTCTTTTTGGTTCCTGTATGCTTACTGAACTGGTACAACAAAGCTATTCATAGAAAACCAATACATTTCAGACATGTATATAGTGGCATTATAAACATTTAACCACATGGCTATACTGGCAAGATGCATTTTCTTGCAATAATTCCCAGAAGTGTAGAATCACCTGAAAACAATTATTTATATTCCATTTCCTTTGCCTTCTTTGCTGTTGTTTCTTAAAAATTAGGGTAAAAGATTGCCATCAGGATAAAAACTGATTATTGTTACCATGTATTAAATTCATGCATGCTCATTTTCTCTTTCCATTTTTTGGTTAAAATAGCAGCTTTTAACAAGGGTATTAGTTATGAAAACATGCAACATTTTCATAAACATTTCAATTTAAGATAATTGTTTGACAATAGAATTCGACCAAAGTTCAAAATTATATTGTGGATTGTATGCCATTCTTCCGTATATTTTACTTTTTATTTGCAGAATAGCAAGTAACTGATAGAAGAGAACTGAACATGCATTACGACAGCTGTTATCAGATAGAAGTGCTAAAATGTTGTCAGCTTAGAAATTAAAATTCTTGGCACACCAAAAAGTGTTCTTCTATAAGCATAAGAATTACCTTTCCATTTCAAATGAGGGAAATGACTTTGACCCCATTCTAACACTTATTACCAAGAATATTTCAGAAAGCAGATTAGTCAAAATATGTTTTTTATTAATATTCCCTGCACTGTGTCATCAGTAATGATTTCTATTATGAATAGTCATTACTACACAGTTCTTATTTGAAGGCTACATGACAATTTTATGCATTCTTTGCTTTAATTGCTGAGAAAGAGAATTTTATTAAATAATGGCATCAGCTTTCAGTCAGTAAAATAAATTGGTAACCCACTGTGAAAAGAACACTATGGTAGACACATTTGGAGTACACAAGGGAAAAAAATCACATTTTATTTCTCTTTGCTGAAGTTCATGGCATAGTTGGAAGGTAGAATATAGGGAAGTGGAAAGAGCATTCTGTGAATTACTCTGCAGAGTTTATGGTTTCTCGTTAAAATAGACTCCAAAGAATTGCAATGATATGAGAGTTGTTTTTAAAGTGCATGCTTATTACTTCAAATAACATTAATAAATCATAGATCCAGTTGTTTTTGTTTCCAAAATAATGTGCTCCTCTTTGGGTTAATTTGAATGCATCAGTAATTAACTCTATGTTGATAATAAAGTTCCAGATTCATGTTAAGGAAAGAAAATAAGTTACTTCTCCTTAATGTAGCTTAACTAAGAGTGAGCCCAAGTTTGATTCTCCTAACTTAACTCTCACCATTTCTGTCATTTTATCAAACAGCACATAAAGCATCTCATGGAGAAGAAATGAGAAGAATTTATAGAAATATTTAATAGATTTTTAAAAGTGGTTAAGTTACTGAACCCAACTGACAAATATAACAAACAGTATTAAAAACATCACTGTTTATCAAATAGCATCCGTATATTACATTCAACATTCGTGGTAAATTTTCATTTTATAAGGCCATTTTCAGCCTGTTTGCTATTTTCTAGCAAATAGTTGTTAACAATACACATCTAGACGCATATGTTTTACTCTTGGATGAGGAGTATGTAAGAGTATATAATTTAAGATTAAAGCTATGAATTAGCTTAGGGAGTGAGAGTTGATTACATGGAAAATCCAAGGGAAGTAAGGTTGATTGTTGCATTGTTCTCTTAGAGGCAGGTTAAACAAAATGACTACACAGTAGGGTAGCAATCCTAAACCTTAAGTGGTCTGATTGTATATTATTAGTCCTGTTTGGTTATGAGCCTAGCTTTTAATGGCTGAGCCATCTCTGCCCTACCTTGGGATCCATCCCATCAGCAAACAGCAAACCCTGAAACTATTGCTGATGCCAAGTAGTGCTTGCAGTCAAGAACCTGGAATAGCTGTCCTCTGAGGAGCTTGGCTAGCACCTTACTAAGACAGTTGCAGATACAGCCAACCAGTGGACTGAACCCAGGGACCCCAAGGGAGGAGTGAGTGGAAAGACAGAAGGAGCCGAAGGGGATTGTAGCCTCGTAGGAAGAACAATAAATAATGTCAACTCTCCAGACCCTTCAGAACTCACTAGGACTAAAGCACCAAACAATGAGTGTACAAGAGACAGCCCATGGCTCCTATTCATATGTAGTGGTGTACTGTCATATCTGGCATCAATAGGAGGGGAAGTACTTGGTCCATGGAGGGTTTTTGCCCCAGCAAATGAGGATGCTACCAGGGCAAGGTGGAAGTGTGTGGGTGGGTGGTGGAGTACCCTTTTAGAAGCAAAGGGGGGTGGGGAGTATGAGGTGGGAGGTTTGTTGAGGGGAGACAGGGAAATGGGATAATCTTTGAAATGTAAATAAATAAAATAATTAATAAAAATCTAGTTTCTTAGAATCTGAGTTGTTTTTCATCATAAATAAACCTGTTTGTGTCCCTAGTTTATAACATGGTTTCAAAGGCTATATTTTAGTAAAAGACCCTACTTGAAAATATAGAATGATAAAAAAAGTTTTAAAAACAGTATTAAGTAATGTGTTTAGTGATGACATATGTCGTTTCAGTTTATTTTCCATTCAAAAATTTGTATTTTAATTCTCAAAGAGCAATTGGCAGACAGAACATCTAAGTCTATGACAGGGTTGTTGGTGATAACCATAGGATAATAATGAGAGAATTAAGAATTTAAATAAACTATAGAGTTGATTACTCTTAGACAGAGATACATGCAACAACTGCACTGTTAAGCATAATTGAATAACTTGGACTATTCAACATTGTTTATGTCATGACCTGTAAGGCATATGGCAGTTTTGGCTTCTGCGTCTTGCTTTGGCTTGCTGTTCTTTCATTACTACAGTACGGATATGGGAGACAGCTTATGGCAGGCAGTGAGATTTCTCTTATAAATCAGGAGAGAGTTTGGATGCATGCAGCTGTCATATCAAAGAGTATTTCTTGTACTTCCTATTGTACTTCTCAGAACTTTAGTTCTTTAGACAGTTTAAGCTAAAGGTGACAAGGTCATGTTGGGAGCTTCTGAGACTCAGGATACTGGAGAATTGTTGAGAATACACCTGGGAGACACACAGAGAACAATAAAAATGCTACTTCCACCACCCAGTTATGATAAAACATCAGGGATTCATCTGATGCCTTGTCTAGACTGTATATATTCATATTTCACCAAGGCTTCCAAAGATCATCTCATTATCAGAATACTGTTACTGAAGAAATATTCAGACATGTGTTTTAAAACTTTATTTCTTCTCTTAATTGAGTACAATGTGGGAAAAGAACATTTAAAAAGTGTTTCCTACTTTTAGTTTGTGAGGAAATGCACAGATCAAGTTAACTGGAAAGTTAAAATGATATAATTAGATTATAATATCAAGAATAATAGAAATAATAAAATATTCAATTACATCAAAATACTAGAGATCCTCTCTCTTCATTCAGCCATCATGAAACTGTTATGGTATACTCTTTCCTAATCTATTCAGATATGAACAAACTAACCATGTTAATGGCTTCCCCACCAATGCTGATATGACTCAGTTAGACCACTAAAATAAATGTATCATTTCCTCTACTTTCATTTCTGTTAGGTTCTTGTTTATATCAATGAGAAAACCAGGAAAACACATGAATATTCTTCAAACATTAGCAACATTAATATATTTTATATGTAATGGAATTCTCTGACTTTCAGAAAGAAAATGTAAATTGTTCCCTGCTATGATTCAAACAATTACTTTTATCTATTTGCCATAATTAATGAATACTCTCTTTTTGTAATTTTATTTTATTTTTCTTAATGCATTGTTTGTAGTTCTATTTTGTTTTCAACCTATTCATGGGAAGTCATATAAGACAAACTTCTGGTTTATTGTGTCAACACAGAGAAACGAGCCACCCAAGGTCAGAGTTATTTCATGCACAAATATGTTCATATGTGTTTTTCTGCATTCACCTTGGAGAATTGTTTTTATTTAAAATTTCATGGAATTTTATATCTCATGCTATTAATATGAATTTTCTATCATTTCAAAAATGAAATTTAAAGAAACATCACTGCATGTATTTTCTAACATTTGCTATAGAAAAGCAGATCCTATGATTTTTTTTAAAGAATGTATCAAAAATAATTTTTATGTTTCTTTTTCTGTCTTACAATGCACAGTTAAAGACTCAACTGAGTATTTTTAGATTACATCTTCTATCTTTTGCTTGAATATTATTGAATTTTTTACCCAATTACAACTTAGGTTATTCAAAAATATGAGAAATTAAAATTTTAAGCAAGCCTTAATAATAAACGTCAAGTTATGATTGCAACACTTGGTAAGTACATTCTAAAAGTCCAGAGCCTGGAGCTTCTTCCTTGCCTTTGGTCATTAAGTCCTGGAGAAAAAGTAAACAAACACATAACCTTTATATTTTTAAATGAGCCTTAAGTAGCACAATAGCCTACCTTCCAAGGTCTTAGAATCTATTTCCCTATTTCTAAGACCAGCTTATGACTTACTATTTACTATACTTTGTCTTAGCTGCACTTAGGTCCAATTGGCCAGCCCACAGGGTGACATTTTCTTTACTCCTGCCCCAATGCCAGCTCGCTGTTTCTACCTCCTGTATATTCTTCTCCCATGGTAGTTCCTTCTTCACTCCTTGTGTTCTCCTTTCTTTGTACCAATGAAAGCACCCCTATTATGTCTCTTCTGTCCAGCTATTGGCTGTTGGCATCTTTATTCACCAGTCAGAATTAATTTGGCAGCATGGGCCCAGAGGGTACGTGCAGTCTCCTGGTGTTTGTGGGGGGTGGAAGAACACTTAGCATTACAATGGACAATAAAAGACAAAAACCTCAACACAAATACAATTTCTATAAAAGTAAAATTTCAATATGTTTCTTCATGTTTATATGCATTGTCCATGTATCGTTCCACTAGTGAAAGCACCTGACACTGAGCAGTTAAGTAAGTAAAAAATCTGTCTTTATTTTGGTATAAGGAGCCTCGATGGACTAATTCACAATCGTAAGAAACCAAGATAGCTGTAAGAATGTCACGAATCATTTCTACTTTTTACCTAGCTGGAAAAAATAATGAAAAAAACTTAAATACCTATATTTCCTCTCATCTTGCTCCAAATTTATATGTATTTCATTAGTTACTCCATATTTGAAAAAGAAAAGGATTACCAAGGAAATATTTATACTACTCTTGGGAATCTACCCAAAAGATGCCCTACCATGCCACAGGGGTACATGTTCCACTATGTTCATAGTAGCCTTATTTGTGAAAGCCAGAAGCTGGAAACAACTCAGATGTCCCAGGACAGAAGAATGAATACAGAAAATGTAGTTCGTTTATACAATGGAATACTTCTCAGCTACTAAGAACAAGGACATCCTGAGTTTTCCAAGCAAATGAATAGAAGTAGAAAATATTATCCTGAGTGAGGTAACTCAGACCCAAAAGGACATGCATAGTATATTCTCGATAATAATTAGATATTAGTTAAAAATAAAAGTACATAATACCCAAGATACAGACTACAGAATTCAAAAAGGTCAACAAGTTGAAGGGCCCAAGTAAGGAAGCCTCAGTCCCACTTGAGAGGGAGAAGAAAGCAATCACAAGTAGGGAAGGATCTAGAGGGGAAAGCAGACAGGAGTGGCAGGGAAGAAGGAAACCTGATCTGGTATTGGGTGAGAGAAAAGGACTGAAACCCTGAGGGCCAGCAGAAAGAATTGAAACAAGCAACCTTGGGAGGTATGAGGTTGGGGAGACTCTCCAGAATGCACCAGAGACCTGGGAGATGGAAAACTATCGGGAGGGATCCTAGATGACCTGCTCTACAATGGGGAGAGAGAGCTTTTAGAGCCCACCTCCAGCAGAAAAACAGGGCATGGAGTGAGGGGACGGGGTTGCTATCACACAGTCAAAACTCTGACCCATAATTGTTCCTGTCTGAAAGAACTGCAGGAATGGAAATGGAGAAGAGTGTGAGGAAAAGAAAGTCCAATGACAGGCCCAAAGTGGGATCCAACCACAAGGGGAGGTCCTAAGGTCTGACACTATTACTAAGGCTATGGAGCACTCACAAAAAGGGACCTATCATGACAACCCTCTGGAAGACCAAGCAGCTGAGTCAGATATAGATACTTACACCTAACCAATGGACAGAAGCTGCTGCCCCCTGTGGTTGAATTAGGGAAAGTCTGGAAGAAGCTGATGAAGGGGCAGCCCTGTATGAGGACAAGCAATCTCAATTTATCTGGACCCCTGAAATCTCTCAAACGCTGGACCACAAATCAGCATATATCAGCCGATATGAGGCCCCCAACACATAAACAGCAGAGGACTGCCTGGTCTGGGTTCATTCAGAGAAGATGCACCTAACCCTCAAGAGACTGGAGGCCACAGGGAGTTTAGAGGTTCTGGTTAGATTGGTGGTGGGTGCTAGGGACATCCTCATGGAGACAGGTGGTGGGGAAGAGGTATGGAATGTGGAACAGTCAGGGGAAGGATGAGGGGAAGGGTGGAGAATAAAATCTGGAGTGTTAAATAAATAAATAAATAAATAAACAAATAAACAAATAAATAAATGGGAAAAAAACATAGTTTTGTTATGAACGAATTTGAAAGAAAATAGTGTTGAGTTAACCAGTGAGAATTTCTTTTGTAAAATAAGACTTAGGAAGCTGATTCACTGTATATTGAAACAGAACAAAGCATAGGTGGAAAAAATAAAAACTGTCCTTAAAAAATAAAAAGGCAATAAAAGAAGCAAGTGACATTAAACAAAAAACAATAATGCAGGATTGCAGATTAAGGAGTTTAGTGGTCAGGAGGATTGGATGCTTTTTAGAAGTCCAGTGTTTCATTCACATAACTTTCATTGCACTTCAACATGCTTCTGAAACTCCAATTTCAGGGCATATTGTTCAATGGTCTAGGCTCACGTGGAATGTCCATACATATAGGAAAAGTAAGTAAATATGTATGCATGTGCTTCTGCCTATGCATGTGTGTGCCCATGTGTGTGAGTGTGTACATGTATGTATGTATGTGTGCATATACTTTAAAATATAAATATACATATATATTTAAAAATAATTCTAAATTTAATTTTTTGGAAAAATTTTTTACCACTATATTTTCTTTTCTTATCTATGTTAAAATGCAGATGCAAAGATGCATGACATATTTGATTTTAAAAGTGAAATATGAGAATATCTTGCCTTTTAAGGCAACTGAATGATGTCACTTGTCTAGTATATGTGAGTTCTAATATCCAATGCCTACTTCTCCTTTTAAAGCAAGTAAACGCTTTAAAAACTCAGTAATATCATGAATATTGTTGAATCATATTGATCTAATTTAGTTTAATGTTTTGATGCTAAATTCATTGGCTAGAAGATTGAAACGACTTGAAAATTGAAATCACACTGTGAATAAAATGTGACTTTTAAAACATTTTTATATTCTCATATAATACACCGTGATTTGTTCCCCTCCCTATCTCCCCTAGTCTTTTACTCTCAACCTCCCCCCCATCTTTCTGATATTCACTCACCATCCTTCAACTAAACAAGGCAAAATAAGCTACGATAACTCCAGGCAGATATCATCACATAATGGCTGGACTAGGGAACCCAGTGGAATGTACTGTTCTGTAAGCAGGCAAATGATTCAGGGTAGAAACTGCTCCCAATTTTAGCACTCTCCAAAGAATACCTAACTACTCAGAGATCACAAATATGTAGAAAACCTAAGTCAGAGTCATACAGGCTACCTTATCTCTGAAAGCCTTGGTGAGTTCCAGCCAATTGATTTTGTGGGCCATTAACCATCTGATACTTCTGATCTTCTTCCTCCTCTGCTGAACTCCCCAAGCTCCTACTGATATTTGGCTATCAGTCTCTGAATCTCCTCCAACATACTCCTATGCCTGATAAACACATTCAGCTTAGTGGCTGGATATAAGATTAACTAAAAAGAAAAGAAAAAAAGAAAACTTTAGTAGCTTTTGTACTTACAAGTGACAAACTGGCTAAGAAAGAAACCAGGAAACACCCTTCATAGTGGCTACAAATAATATAACAATCTCTGAGTAATTCCAGCTAAGCAAGTATAAGATTTCATGTCTTTGAAGAAGGAATTTGAAGAAGATACCAAATGATGGAAAACAATCACTATATTCATGGACCAGTAGGATTAAGCAGTAAAACTGGCCATCTTAGCAAAAGCAATTTACAGACTCAATGCAGTCTCTACCATCCGATGCAAATTTCCACTAAAATTCTTTACAGACTTTAGAGGGACCATTCTCAAATCTATTTGAACAAAGAAAAAAATCAGGAAAACTAAGAATCCCATACAATAAAATACAATAAAATATCACTGTCCTCTATTTCAAGCTGTACTACAGAGCTGTAGTAATACAAAAAATGCATAGCAGTAGCGCAAAAATAGACATATTGATCAATTGGACCAAATCTAAGATCTAGCTGTTAATCTACAGACCCATGGACACTTGATATTTGATAAAGAAGCTAGAAATATGCAATAGAATAAAGATGGGCTCTTAAAGAAATGGTACTGGTCAGGAAACTAAACATCAACAAATATGCCAGTTAAAAATGGGGTGCACCGCCGGGCGGTGGTGGCGCACGCCTTTAATCCCAGCACTTGGGAGGCAGAGGCAGGCGGATTTCTGAGTTCGAGGCCAGCCTGGTCTACAAAGTGAGTTCCAGGACAGCCCGAACTACACAGAGAAAACCTGTCTCGAAAAAACAAACAAACAAAAAAAATGGGGTGCACCGCAAAGGAGAATTCTCAGCAGCGTAATCACAAATGGCTTAGAAAAACTTAGAGAAGTGTTCAACATCTTTAACAATCAGTGAAATGCAAACCAAAATGTCTTTCAGAGACTACCCTATACCTGTCAGAAGTGACAGCTCAGGCTAGCTAGAGTATGGAATGTGAGAACATTTCTTCACTGCTGACCAGTGATGCTTCACTTCTTATACAGCTCTGAAATCAATGTGAAGGATTTTCAGAATATTGGGAATCAATCTACCTCAAGACCTAGCTGTATCATTCCTGGGTATATATATCCAAAGGATGCTCTATTCTGCCACACGGGTACTTGCTAAACTATCTTCATAGCAGCTTTTTTTTTCATCATAGCCAGAAAGTAGAAATAAGTTCAACTGAAATATGAATAATGAAAATATGGTACACTTACATGATGTGGTACTAAATTTTAAAAAGAAATGACTTTATGAAATTTACAGGCAAACGGATGGGACTGAAAAAGAATACTGAAAAATAATACCAGAAATTTAAACATAGTATATTCATTTGTAAGTTGATATTAGTAAAGGAAAAGATAGTCATGCTACAATCCAAAGACCCAGAGAGGCTAAGTTCCAAAGAAGGGTGAAGGATGTGGCAAGGATCTTTCTCTGAAGGGTAAATAGAATATGTTTCGGTAGAGGATTAGGGGTGAGTGTAGTTGGTAAAAGGAGGGTTAGGGCAGGGGATGAAGCAAGAAAATACTGTGAGAGAAGACTGAAATCGGAGAGCACATTGCGGGTAAGGAAGAAACTAGTGCAAAGGAATCTCCATTGAATCTATGAGGGGTAACCCTGCCAAAGACTCCTAGTAATGTGAAACATGGTGTCTGAACTGGTCATTATCTGTAGCCAGGTAAGATGTCCAGTGTAGACATTCAGATACTATCCTAGCAACAAATCCTTTGACCTAGTTTGCTCTGTCTGCAAATGTGACTTTTATAACCAGACATCTAAGAAATTTGAATTGACAGAATCTATAACTTGTACTTCCATTTCCTGTTAGCTTCTGAAGAATAAAGCAATTTCCATCTACACACACACACACAAACACACACACACACACACATATATATATATATATATATATATATATATATATGTGTGTATATATATATATATATATATATATATATATATATATAGAGAGAGAGAGAGAGAGAGAGACTACAAAGATTGGTTCTTACTTATTTCTTAGGCTGTGATACTACATCCTCAGAAAACTGGGTGTTAATTGCATGCAAAATAACTGATGTTCATTGCAGAATACATATGCCTGATTTTCCCATATTATTTGGGAACAGATAGAATGCTGTCGCCTAGGGCAAAATATATGATTCAGTGAATGGAAACTCACTAGTCATATTTTGGAAAAGCAAAATTTTAAATGGAAAAAGAAATATAATAATGATCTATGCATACATATATAATAAAAGTACACTGAATTTTTAATTCTTAAGTAATCACAGTGACTGCCTAGTGTGATGAGGTGCAAGTAAATATAGTGACAATCTTAATTTAATTAAATGCAGTGTAGTTTGAATAGCTTTGGCAAATACACAGAATAAAATATGCTGCAATTACTGCTACCTTTAATTCATTTATTTATTGTAGAGGATAACTTGATGGTAATTGAACCCCATGTCACTTAAGGGATTAGTCTCACCTTTAAAATATTGCTCATCTATGATTTGGTGAAGCATTGATATAGGATGTCTATCAATATCTTAGGAGCTCTGTAATCATGTATGAATTTCCCTAAACATATTTTACCGAAGGAAATTAGAACAGCTTAAGAGTCGATGTTGTATTACCAAATATGTGAGCATGTTTTGAATATGAAGAGTTATTTTATTATTTTCTTTAGTACATAATACATCAATTACTACAATGATCACTGACTTTAAAGTGACCTGTAAATACACGTCTTAACTCTAATGGTAACAAAGATTCTCACTTGCGGTGTTGATTGCTTATCTCCTGATATCCTGATTTATTTAACGGTCTTCATAATGATTCACTTGTGCATGTAATACTCCACCAGAGAAAATTCCTCCTTATTTGCCAGAATTAATATAACTCTATCTTGCTGTAAGTCACTTGGACCCAGAATCACTGGTAACAAACTATTAATGTACAATGTCTAATTAGCAGCAACTCCTGTATTTATCTCATGTGTTCCCTATATTACTTCATCATGCCTATCATCTTTGTGAATATTCAAAACATATTAGCGTATTATTTAAGTTGAGCTATGGATTTAAATCTACTTTAAAAATCCAGGAAGATAATTCAAGAATTAATTATAACATGTAAATGTTGAGCAACTGGGATAAAGTAGTGCCAAAAGGCACTTGGCACATAATTAAACATCATGAAGTTTTTCAAAGTGAGTGATTTCTGTCTTGGTTCTGCCTAGTGAATCATGTATTACTTCATCTTCTTCAAAGTGTGCCACAAGTTAAAGATTTCCCCACACTATCAAAGAAAGAAAATAAGCCACTTCTAGGGTGAGCTGTGTAGCATTATGCATTAATAGTATATATTCAAACACCTTATATCTAAAGTCATTATGAATATAGCATAAATAATACGTAACCAAGGAATGGGGTGCTAAAAGCATTCCATATTAGTTCACTTATAGTTCTCTACAAATATGAAGGGCAGAAAAAAGCTGTAAGTGTGTGCTGCATGTTCAGAGAGAATAAGTGTTAAGGATAGAGTGGTGCATATAAAGATCAGAAGAAGTCAAAGAAAGAATGTCAAGTATAAGAAAGAGTTTGAGGGTAGGGGCTTCTAGTGAAAATTAGTACAATTGTTGTCTGTATATTTCTTTTTGATTTCCGCTGCTTTCTGAAATTAAATAAATTGAAAACTGGAAAAGACTCTAGGTGAAGATTAATATTAAAATAATCTGTTCCTTCTCTAAATACCAAGAATCACCAGTGCTAAAGAAGGGAACTATACAGTACATGGTAGAATTTTAAAAGTTCAGGTATTTGGGTCATAGTACTATATGGTTCAATCTATTCCACTACTTTAATTATGTTCGCATACTGGAATCTTAATTAAGTAAAATATATTAAAAATGTTAGTTAGATGATCAGCATCAGGACTCCTATCCTTATTTGAACAAAATGTTTTTTTAAAAAAATATATTAGGAGAAGAAAAGGTTTATACTGGGGACTTGTACCAGTCGTGGAAATTGTCCATGGTTATTTATTACTAAATAAAACTTAACTATAAGGCAATGTGATTTATAAAATGAAAGTTTTCTAAAAGAAGAAAAATGGTAAGAGTAATATTGCACAATCATCAGGTAATAGGAATGTGAACACCATGTCTAACAGGAGACAGACACGCAGTAGCTGCACTTCATACTTTCTACTCGATTAATCTGCTACTCTCCAGCCCTATAAATCTTCAGACCTAAAGCTGTTTCTGAAATTCTCTTTATTAGGATTAGATTTCATGGCAACATATCCATAAAATTTAACTTTAAATTAAAATTATATGGGGGAGTGTGCCCAGAATGAAATCCATTTAATGCAAAACTCTATGTGCTAGGAACAATGATTTTCTAGGGGAAAAAAAGTACTTTGAAATTTAAAGTCACAAAATTTGTAGTGTATATCTCTATAATCAATGCATGTCACAATTTACATCAAGGATATATCAGTGTAATCTCATTTTAAATTATGGGACTGGTGTTAGGTAAACAATTGTCTAGCAAAGAACAACAACTTTGAAAAATTGATTATTTATTTGTTTATTTATTTATTTATTTATTTACATATGTATTGAACTACAAGTGTCAAGGACATATACTTAGTTACCAATTTAGAAATTTATCTCTAACATTTTATTGTGCACATTCTCTTTAGCTCATAAATGATACTTACATTTTTCTCCTATTTAATAAAAGACTAGCCACTCTTAACACTCAAGAAATATCTTCCCTTATCACCAGTGGACAATTTGTCCCTAATTACTTCCATTCATGCCTTACTTAAAGATATTATAGCTTTAGGATTTTTGTTATCTCTATTATTATGTGGCAGACTCTAGAGGAAACAGATGGTATGCTCAAAAATGGGGTAATTAATGGGAGTTTTAAAAAGCAGCTAATTATAAAGCTGCAGGTACATGAAGAGACCAATCAGAGAAAGGTATAGCTCCCTACAGCTATGAACCTGAATAAGAATGGGACACAGTGTTCCCAAAAATAAAAGAGAAACATGCTCTCAGGCTGTGGTAGTTTTTGAAGTTATTGAAGGAATGAATCTACCTGGGCAATGGTTCCCAGGACACTATGCCTTCTACTCCTGAGCCTTCTGCAAACAAAGAGGAATGCAACCTCAGGACAGGAGAGCTGGCTCACCTAGCTTAGAGAGATGACCCTCCAAGAGCAGTTTGAAAAGCAGAGAGAGGTAGAGTAAATCAACAATGTCTCCTGTTTGGACATTATGAAAAAATAATTCATTTTTCTTGTGTGCTTATAATAATTTATAGGTCTGTGGGTTCCATTTGAAGTTATTTCTTATGAATTACCTGAAAATTTTAATTATCGTGCCTTTCCAAATCTGAGCCTAATACATTTTACATCATGATTAAGGAGTCTTATTGCTTCTGGTTTTAAATTTACTTCAATTCTGACTTGTTTATCTTTTTAAGATATGCTAATTGCATAAGTTTCATTTCTTTTTAAAAAGGAGACTAATATATATTATCAAATAATGAATTTTCAAGAGTAATAACCTAAAGGTATTTTATTTTATTTTATTTTTTTTAATTTTATTTTCTATATTCTATGTTTACATTCCAAAGGCTTTCCCCTTTCCCAGTTCCCACCCTCCATAGTTCCCATAGTTCCTCTCCCCCCCATCTGTTCCCCAATAATTCCCCCTCCCCCCTCGGTTTCTTTACTAAACTGGATGCAATCTTTACAGGCCCAGGGTCCTCTCCTTTCTTCTTCTTGGGAATCATTTGACTTGCTATTTGTGTCTTGAGTATTTAGGGCTTCTGGGCTCATTAATATCCACTTATCAGTGATTGCATTTCAGGTGCATTCTTTTGTGATTGGGTTAATTCACTCAGGATGATATTTTCCAGGTCTAACCATTTACCTACAAATTGCATGAATTCATTATTTTTAATTGCTGTGTAGTATTCCATTGTATAAATATACCTAAAGGTATTTTAAATGTTTTATAAAGTTCCTGAATTAGAATCTCTCTGAGTCAGAATCTAAAGTGAATTTTGCATACAGAGACCAAAAGGCTAACTTCTGATATGAGAGTAAACTTCTGAATTTGAAACAGTCATGAGGAACTAGTGTTGGATTATACCAGAGCGCAATGAATGTTTTCATTAAAGACTTTTAAAAAACTGCAAAATTTTCCTCATTATTATGTCCTATGGCCATGTTCATCTTCTAGTCCAAGCTGGCCCACGGATCCAGTTCTCAATCCCAGCTTGTTGCGGCCACACAGGTTTCTGTGAAAACTTCATGTGAAATGTTCTCTGAACAGGTTGTCATTACAGTGGTTAAAAAAAAACAATTTGTACTGTGACAATTTGAAAGAGTTTCTAAGGCATATGCATTTCAATTTTTAATATAGGTTTATGGATGATAGGCAGATAAAGAGATAGATAGATAGATAGATAGATAGATAGATAGACAGACAGATAGATAACAATTCATCATAAGATAATAATGCAATACATGTGTGTCATCCTGTGAAGAATGTGTGGCTTAATTTTTTTATTCTTCTTTCCCAGCTGCCACCAATGCAAAATTTTATACTTGTTTGAGCAAAGTGAAAGTACAAGTATGAGAGCTCACACAATAGATTTCAGTTGATTGAACATTTGTTTCTTATTCCTCAGAGCTTATTTGCATTCATAACTTTCAACTTGTAGTCATCTTCCACTGTTGTCACCCCCTCACTACATTCCTGCTTTGGTAATGGTCATTAGGGAAAATGTCACAGTTGGGTTAGTGCACTGATGAACCCCAGACAGTTGATCTTATTTATGTAAATGCCTGATGTTATTAATTTCTTTTTTTTGAGAATTTATTTATTTATTTGTTTATTTTCTATATTTTTGTTTACATTACAAAGGCTTTCCCCTTTCCCAGTTCCCCCCTCACTATATGTCCCATAAGTCCTCTTCTCTCCGCCCATTCCCCAATTCCCCCCCAATTTCTCTGTTCTGATACTCTCCTAGAAAACTGGGTCCAGTCTTTTCGGGACCAGGGTCTTTTCCTTCCTTCTTCTTGGGAATCTTTTGATTTGCTGATTGTGCCTTGAGTATTCAGAGTTTTGGGGCTCATTAATATCCACTTATCAGTGATTGCATTTCATGTATATTCTTTGTGATTGGGTTAAGTCACTTAGGATGATATTTTCCAGATCCAACCATTTGCCTACAAATTGCATGAATTCACTATTTTTAATTGCAGAGTTGTATTCCATTGTATAAATAAACCACATTTTCTGTATCCATTCCTCCTTTGAGGGACATCTAGGCTCCTTCCAACTTCTGGCTATTATAAATAAGGCTGCTATGAACATAGTGGAGCATGTGTCTTTATTGTATGCAAGGGAATCTGCTGGGTATATGCCCAGGAGTGGTATGCCAGGGTCCTCTGGAAGTGTCATGCCCAATTTTCTGAGGCAATGCCAGACTGATTTCCAGAGCGGTTGTACCATCTTGCAATCTCACCAACAGTGTAGGAGTGTTTCTTTTTCTCCACATCCTCGCCAGCACCTGTTGTCCCTTGAGTTTTTAATCTTAGCCATTCTGACTGGTGTGAGGTGGAATCTCAGGGTTGTTTTGATTTGCATTTCCCTCAAGACTAATGATGTTAAACATCTCTTAAGGTGCTTCTCAGCCATCCGAAATTCTTCTGGTGAAAAATCTTTGTTTAGCTCTGTACCCCATTTTTTGATAGGGTTATTTGGTTCTTTGGGGTCTAATTTCTTGAGTTCTTTGTATATATTGGATATTAGCCCTCTGTCAGATATGAGCTTGGTGAAGATATTTTCCCAATTTGTTGGTTGCTGTTTTGTCCTTCTGACAGTGTCCTTTGCCTTACCGAAAGAGCAATTCTCAAATTCATCTGGAGTAACAAAAACCAGAGGATAGCTAAAACTATTCTCAACAATAAAAGGACTTCTGAGTGAATCAATATCCCTGACCTCAAGCAGTATTACAGAGTAATTGTGTTAAAAACTACATGGTATTGGTACAGCGACAGGCAAGTATATCAATGTAATTGAACTGAAGACCCAGAAATGAACCCACAGACTTATGGTCACTTGATCTTTGATAAAGGAGCTACAACCATCCATTGGAAAAAAAAAGAGCCTTTTCGACAAATGGTGCTGTTTCAACTGGAGGTCAACATGCAGAAGAATGTGAATTGACCCACTCTTATCTCCTTGTACTAAGATCAACTCCAAGTGGATCAAGGACCTCCACCTAAAACCAGACACACTGAAACTAATAGAAAAGAAACTTGGGAAGACCCTGGATGACATAGATACAGGGGGAAAGTTCCTGAACAGAACACCAATAGCTTATGCTCTAAGATCAAGAATTGACAAATGGGACCTCATACACGTTATTAATTTCTTAACCTCATCTAAGAGGACCACTGCTTTTAGTTCCTGTACTGTAGCTACTTTCTGTAAAAGCATGCAAGCAGTACTGAATGTAGATGCCTTTTCAATAATCTAGCCTATAGGAGATGTGAAAGACATCTCTCTAGGATCAAATACTGACCAGCATTTATGCATGTGAGCATCATATTTTTAGAAGTGAAATGTATTTTCTGTATTTATATGTCATATACATTTCACACACATTTAAATATATGCAAGGCTGCTCACAATTCACTACTGACAATTAAATTGACATTATTTTATAAAACTTCTTTTATAAAGGCGTTTATTTCAACAATATCATTCAGAGAATGTTATCTGGCTTCCACAGGCAAAAATCACTTACCTATCTCTATCTCTATCTCTATCTCTATCTCTATCTCTATCTCTATCTCTATCTCTATCTCTATCTCTATCTCTATCTCTATCTCTATCTCTATCTCTACCTCTACCTCTACCTCTACCTCTACCTCTACCTCTACCTCTACCTCTACCTCTACCTCTACCTCTACCTCTACCTCTACCTCTACCTCTACCTCATCTATAGCTATATCTCTCTATGTCTATGTCTCTGTCTCTGTCTATATCTACGCCTATGTCTATGTTTATTGCTCTCTGTTTACATCTCTATATCTATATCATCTATATCTATATTTAATCCACTTGGAAATGCTTTGGAGGTTATTGTTCATGTGTGCACATTTAAAAATGTATTCATTAATAATTTTACACCTTAGTATAAGAAAATATGCACATGTATAGAAAAAATGTACATGTATAGCCACCATTCACCTGATTAAATGTACCTTGAGCCACTACAACATATTTTGTTACTTTCTCAAATTCACATTTTCTCTTCCTCTTCCTAGTCCTCCTATTCCTTCAATATTTTTTTAATATTCCACAAAGTTGATGTATTGCTGTATGTATGTGAATTGGTGTGGGGCCACCAAATGAAGCATGTAAAACATAACAGGGAGTAAACTCCCCCTCCCTAAAAAAGAATAATTCTCTCTCCTCCAGCAGCTACTAACTGCCAACATATCTTCAGTAAGGGGAGAATTTTTCTAAGTTTCTGCCACCATCAATGGTGGAACCTTGGACGGCTTAGACCTTTTAAGACATTTGCCCGGAATTGTGGATATTATTAGTTCATGAGTACAAGAGGCATGTCATGTCTAAACTAGCCAGCACTGTGAAGGTCTTTGAAGATATTACTGTGAATGTCTAAACTGTAGGAAAGTTGTCACCTTGCATATGCAGAGATCCATGGAGTTTGATTGGTCTACCTGCTTTGAAAATCATGTGCCATAGAGTTTTTTGTTAGAGTTCATGTTGGCTGGAACACAATATGACTTCCGGTTCCTAAAACAGATCCACTCTTTTAGGCAGTGAAGCATTCAGGCTGCTTTGTGTTTCTCTGTATGTTCCCTTAGTAGTTCCCAAGTACAAGCTTGACAGGACAATTGGTTTTAGACACATCTGAGTTCTTTCCAGCTTCTGGTTATGATAAATCATGGTTCTATGAATATAGTGGAGCATGTGTCCTTATTACATGCTGGGGAATCCTCTGGGTATATGCCCATGAGTGAACAGGAAACCCCACACTGATTTCCAGAGTGGTTGTACCAGCTTTCAACCCCACCAGCAATGGAGGAGTGTTCCTCTTTCTCCACATTCTTTTCAGTACCTGCTGTCTCCTGACTTATTTTTTTTTATTTTCTATATTCTTTGTTTACATTCCAAAGGCTTTCCCCTTTCCCAGTTCTCCCCCACCATATGTCCCATAAGTCCTCTCCTCCCCCCAACTATTCCCCAAACATCACCCCCCATGATTTCTCTGTTCTGGGTCTATAAAACTGGATCCAATCTTTTCAGGTCGAGGGTCCTCTCCGTTCTTCTTCTTGGGAATCATTTGGCTTGCTAATTGTGCCTTGAGTATTTAGGGCTTCTGGGCTCATTAATATCCACTTATCAATGATTGCATTTCATGTGTATTCTTTTGTGATTGGGTTAACTCACTTAGGATGATATTTTCCAGATCTAACCATTTACCTACAAATTGCATGAATTCATTATTTTTAATTGCTGAGTAGTATTCCATTGTATAAATATACCACATTTTCTGTATCCACTCCTCCTTTGAGGGATATCTGGGCTCCTTCCAATTTCTGGCTATTATAAACAAGGCTGCTATAAACATAGTCTTAGCCATTCTGACTGGTGTGAGGTGAAATCTCAGGGTTGTTTTGATTTGCATTTCCCTGATAACTAAGGATGTTTAACATTTCTTTAGGTGCTTCTCAGCCATTCTATATTCCTCGGGTGAAAATTCTTTGTTCAGCACTGTACTCCATTATTTTAATAAGGTTATTTTTCTCTCTGTAGTCTAACTTCTTGAGTTATTTGTATATATTGGATATTAGCCCTCTGTCAGATGTAATGTTGGTAAACATATTTTCCCAATTTGTTGGTTGCCATTTTGTACTATTGACAGTGTCCTTTGCCATACAGAAACTTTGCAATTTTATGAAGTTACATTTTTCAATTCTTGATCTTAGAGCATAAGCTATTGGTGTTCTGTTCAGGAAAATTTCCCCTGTACCCATGTGCTCAAGATTCTTCCCCACTTTCTTTTCTGTTAGTTTCAGTGTGTGTGGTTTTATATGGAGGTTGTTTTTTTTTTAATTTTTATTTTCTATATTCTATGTTTACATTCCAAAGGCTTTCCCCTTTCCCAGTTCCCCCCACCCTATGTTCCATAATCCTCTCCCCCCCAACTATTCCCCAATCATTCCCCCTCTCCCCATGGTTTCTCTACAAAACTGGATCCAATCTTTACTGGCCCAGGGTCCTCTCCTTTCTTCTTGGGAATCATTTGACTTGCTAATTGTGCCTTGAGTATTTAGGGCTTCTGGGCTCATTAATATCCACTTATCAGTGATTGCATTTCATGTGTATTCTTTTGTGATTGGGTTAATTCACTCAGGATGATATTTTCCAGGTCTAACCATTTACCTACAAATTGCATGAATTCATTATTTTTAATTGCTGAGTAGTATTCCATTGTATAAATATACCACATTTTCTGTATCCATTCCTCCTTTGAGGGATATTTGGGCTCCTTCCAATTTCTGGCTATCATAAACAAGGCTGCTATAAACATAGTGGAGCATGTGTCTTTATTGTATGCAGGGGAATCCTCTGGGTATATATATGTGGAGGTTCTTGATCCACTTGGACTTGAGCTTAGCACAAGAATTAAAGAATGGATCAATTTGCATTCTTCTGCATGCTAGCCACCAGCTGAACCTGCACTATTTGTTGAAAAGACTATCTTTTTTTCCCCACTGGATGGTTTTAGCTCCTTCTTCAAAATCAAGTGACCATAGGTGTGTGGGTTCATTTCTGGGTCTTTAATTCTATTCCATTGATCTACCTGTCTGTCACTGTGGCAATACCATGCAGTTTTTAACACTATTACTCTGTAGTGCTCCTTGAGGTCCAGTATACTGATTCCCCCAGAAGTTATTTTATTGTTGAGAAGAGTTTTAGCTATCCTAGATTTTTTGTTATTCCAGATGAATTTGAGAATTGCTCTTTCTAACTCTATGAAGAATTGAGTTGGGATTTTGATGGGGATTGCATTGAATCTGTATATTGCTTTTGACAAGATGGCCATTTTTGCTATATTAATTCAGCCAATCCATGAGCACGGGAGATCCTTCCATGTTCTGAGATCTTCTATGATTTCTTTCTTCAGAGACTTGATGTTCTTTTCATACAGCTCTTTCACTTGTTTGGTTAGAGTCACACCGAGATACTTTATATTATTTATGACTCTTTTGAAGGATGTCTTTTCCATAATTTCTTTCTCAGTCTGTTTATCCTTTGAGTATAGAAAAGGTACTGATTTGTTTGAGTTAATTTTATATCTGGCCACTTTGCTGAAGTTGTTTATCAGCTGTAGGAATTCTCTGGTGGAGTTTTTGGGTCACTTAAGTATAGTATCATATCATCTGCAAATAGTGATAATTTGACTTCTTCCTTTCCAATTTTTATCCCTTTGACCTCCCTTTGTGGTCTAATTTCTCTAGCTAGAACTTCAAGTAATATATTGAATAAATTATGAAGTTATGATTTTCACGGATGGATTTTCACATTCCATGAGAAATATGTTTCTTTTCCCACAATTCCAATTTCTATCTTCTTCTTATTTGCTTGGATTCTTAAGGTTTTAGAGACCAGGATTATGAGTAACCCTGCTGCATGTGAAGTAAAATTATCATATGCAAACCAACAACATCTGTGAAAGGTTAATGTTAGCTTCATTATAGAACCATGTAGACAAGACCTTTGTGTTCCACATACAGTCATCTTGACAGATTTTTATGTTTGTTTATTTGACCTCCAGATTCCTAGAAATCAGGTATGAAAACTGGAGTTATTAGATTGTAGGACAAAGCGAATTAACCTCACAGTTAAGTTTATATAATGTCCTTGAAAATGACTTCCCTTTTCTTTGATTGTGAGGGACAAACAATTTAGAGTGCATCAATTCAGAGTGTCTATGGATATGGATGGATAGAGTGTAGGGCCCTGTGGCATTCAAGAACCATGAAACCTATCCGAATCTGAAGGATTTTAAATTTTCCCTCTGAAAAATCAAATCTTTGACTTCATAAACAATATTAGCATTCATTTCATAAAACCATTCTTCCAGTGGATCTTTTTTTTAAAGAAATAGGAAAATATTTAAAATTGAAAGCTCCAATTGGAAAATATTGTCACAAGTTATGATGCATCATATGCTCAGAAACTCAGCACAGTTCAAACTCTTATTGCCATGCTATAAAATGAACTATTGCAGTGAATGTAACATTGTACTTCCGAAAATTTATAAAGAAGTCCAATTTCATCCCAGGAAAAACTAAGCTGTGTCAGAAGACAGAGAAGTACACTCTGAGTACTCACTCTCTCCAGGATATCTTCAGCCTCTTGTATTGCAATTAGCATTCATATGAAAAACCAAATATAGCTACTGTGAAAACATTAGCTGAATCATACATTTTACATAATAAAGTTTCAATAAATACATATAATTTATATTATATAAAAGTACTATTCAAAGCTTGTGGGACATGATAAATATAGGAACAAAGTGGATGACAATATAAGAGTGTATCTGTACAAGTCCTCTCTCTTACACACCTGTCAGTGTGTATGAAATAGTATAGGTTAACATGACCCCAGAAAAGTCATAGAGAGGAACAAAAAAAAGATACTAATAAAACAAATAAGCAAGCCATACAATCTTCTAATACTCCCTGTAGTTAGAAGTTCTTTCAGACAATACACCAAAATTGTGATAGCAAAATATCATAAATAGTATTTTATATATCTTCTGGAGTCTAGAAGGGAACAATGATAATCACAGCATGATTTGGTAGTCCTGCCTTTTTTTGTTGTTGTTGTTTGGGTAGCACAGGTCAGTCTTCAGTTTTTGTTTATATAATCATTCCTCTATGATTGATGTTTCAATTATTCCCTCTATGTTCTTGTCTTTAGTTCTATGGTGGTTTGCATAATTATGATGCAATATGGTTATAGATTTTAGTGGCCAGTCACAAGCAAATGGCACTATTATGAGATGTGGCTTCATCTCAGCTCTAAGACACATATGTTTCTAGAATCTCTGAATAGTCTTATTTTTTCTGATGCAAAAACACCAATAGGACTCAGAATAGCCAATCTGAAAAGTACACAAGAGAGTATAAACGGAAAAATGAAGCAATTTATTATTTACTTTTATATATATTATAATAATTACTTTTATTATAATATCTATGCATATTTACTGGAAGGCGAGCACATAGTACTTCATATTGTGGTTCTATATTCAAGATTCCATAAGAACAACTACAGAATGCCTTAAAGGGACTATTAAAATGGCAGAAAGTAAGAAAGTAAAAAATATAATACCATAGCAAATGTCAAGTAATACAAATTGTCCCGTATTGTTATGGTTTTAAAAACATTATAAGGAATAATAAGAAAAGGGGATTCATTTGAGAAAATGTCTTCATAATATTGCCAGTAGGAAAGCTTGTAGGGAAATTCCTTGATTAATGATTGATCCAGAAGAGTATCGACCATTGTGAATGGTACTATCCCAGGTAGCTAATCCCAGGTAGTGTAAGATAACAGGCGGAGCCAGCCAGTGGGAATTAGCCAGCAGCCATCATTCCTCTATGATTGATGTTTCAATTAAACCCTCTATGTTCTTGTCTTTAGTTCTATGGTGGTTTGCACAATTATGATGCAATATGGTTATAGATTTTAGTGGCCAGTCACAAGCAAATGGCACTATTATGAGATGTGGCTTCATTACCTTTGTGTGGCCTTGGTGGAAGAAGTGTGTTGTTACCGGGCACGAGCCTTGAGGATGCAAATGCTCAAGCCAGGTCCAGTGTTTCTCTTTCTCTTCCTGCTGTCTGCAGGTCCAAATGTAGACCTACCTCTCAGTTCCAGTTACAGCATCATGCCTGTCTGTGTGTCAGCATGCTTCCTATCAGGATAATAATGGAATAAACCTATGAACCTGTAGACCAGTCCCAAATAAATGGCTTCCTTTATAAGAGTTGTCATGGTCATTATATGTCTTCACAGCAATTATATATATCACCCAAACTTAAAGTTCTCTTAGATCACAGGAAATTGAATTATGATCAATAGAAAAAAAATAGCTCCTAGAAGTGAGCGTCAGTTCAGCTTTTTAGTTCCCAATTCCACAGTAAACAGCGATTACTCCATTTATCGCTTGGGTTGTACAGGAACTTGCTTTCCAAGGAATGTGCGCATTTGTTGTATATTGTTTACTAAAGCAGTTGTTAAAAAAACAACTTTCAAGGGTTTGAAATCTCATTCCCATCAAACAACAGTGTGCTAGGAGAGCAGACAGAGAGGTAAAGTGAGATAAAGTAGTTCCCAGTACCATACTAAAATATGAAATGTGAATTCACTCTTGTTCCTTATGTGCGAAGATGCAGAAAAAGAAAGCATGGAACTTTTTGAATAGTTTTTGGTGTTATAAAGATTGCTGAGTGTTATTATACCTTAGAAAATTCACAGCATTGAGATATTAATAGTAGAATATAAATGATTTTAACAAATTTTTAAACATATAAGAACTGATCATTTTTCTAATATTTGAAGCCTGGCATTTTGTTATGTGTAAAATTCACAATGAAGGTACAGTTATGCAAACTGAATTGAAAGATGTACTAAAAATGGATAAATTTAAATATACACTTTTTTTTTGCCAACCACACAAAGGTTTCAGACTTCAGAAAACAGGACAAATAACATTTCTTTTTTAATTTTTTATTTTGCTTATTCACTTTACATCCCACTCACCGCCCCCCTCCCCAGTCACCCCTTCAGACAATCCTATATCCAGCCTCTCCTACCCATCTCATCTGAGCAGGTGGAACCCATCCCAAGATATTACCCTCACCTTGGCATTTCAAGTAAGGCTAGCCACTTCCTCCTCCACTGAGGCCAGACAAAGCAGTTCAACTAGTAGAACATATCCTATGTACAAACAACAGTTTTTGGGAAAGCCCCCATTACAATTGGACAAATAATATTTCTAAGAGAAAATAATATTTTAATTTGTAGGGGTTTTATTAAAATATAGAGTGAAAGAAAAAATATTTTATACTTAATTATTCTTATATTAAATGTGCTTAATTAGACTGGCTTTGCAGGCTGAGTTCTACATAGTACAACAATGCTCTCTTGTGATAGAATGACCCTGATACAATAAATTTTCATTTTATGAAAATGGATGTCTTAACAGTTCAAATCTGGTGCTGTGATACTGCATGGTTCCCTGAGAGCAGATGATTTTCAGTCTCCAAAAATATCAAATAAGTGGAATTTAATACCATCCATAGCAATAGTAGATAAAGTGCCACAAATTTGATGACAAATGGGCAAAAAATAGATTTCTTCTTTCATAGCTGTTTTATTTGGGTTTTCATCTGAATGTCTTATTGAGATTTACAACTGTTCTTGCTATTTCAAATAATCTACTGAAAAAAAAATCACAACAGTGTAAACATTTTGGATAGTAGACAAGGTCATCCAGTCTTCTATAGGAGTCCACAATCAACAGTTCAAAAGCAATATAGTACTTCTGACATTGTGGAAGGTAGCCATCACACAGGATAGTTCCAGACCAGTTCTAGTGTCTTTGTATACACACCAAAAAGTCCTCCATGCTTCATTAGATAGTTCCAACTCTATGGTCATACAGATTACCCTGAGTAAATTCAATGAGTCTCTAAAACCAAACATCAACAATGCAATATAAAGGATGTGGAAAGGGGCTTGCATGGAGGAAGGAAGAAAACAAAAGAATAAGGAATTAGAAGGAGGATTAAAATGTACTTACACATGCATAAAATTGTCAAAGAACAAATGAAATAGTTGGACACACAAAATCTCTGGATGATGGTGATCTGAAGTACCTATAAGTAGTGTAATGGATTACCATGATTCTTTTGAAAATGAAACCCATGAGAAACAAATCATTCTGGTTGGTATATAAGTGGAAGAAAAAGAGCCTAGAATATTTAATCATTACTTTTTATTAAATTTTGGAATTCTGAAAGACACCAGAAACACTGAAATAAATTTATAGTTGAATCGAAGTTATTGGCTCCAATATATGTTCATTTATTAATAGTTATACATACATATATATATATATATATATATATATATATACATGCAAGTTGGCTTGAGTATATTGATTCTCAGTTTGTGTTCTTCTCCAATGATGGGTTATTAGAAATAGTATAAAAAGTTTACATATAAATATATTTTCATAAAACACATAGTTATATTGAAAATGTCACAACTGACACTACAATTATGTTAATTAATCATCATGTAATTGTACAAATGTTTGGATATGCTAAGGTAAGATTATTTAAGTTTTAAATCAGAATTATTATTTACCATATATCTTGTGATGATGTGACTTAAATAATTTAATCACATCGTCAGTTTATATAACTGATTCTTTTTTATGTGTCTCTTAGAGTATATATATACAGAAGTGCAATTTGCTGCAAAAGCCTGAAGACTGAGCAGGATACTCTGTAGTGAGATTTACAAGAGACTTAGAAATGTGGTATGAGATCTGGGAACTGAATTCTTGTCCTTAGAAAGAGCATTAAGTGCTCTGAACTGCCTAGCCATTGATCTAACCTCAGTAGAAAATGGACTTTCTTAAAAATTTTAAAACCACATTAATTGCAATGTATTTTATATAAATAACAAAACCTAAAATGTATAAATTAATACTTTATATTGTACATAGTAAATCATTTCCTTTTTATAATTTTTAAAAATTCACGCACTGAGACTCAGGAAAACCATGAAAGCACTAAACAGGAATCCATAATAAGAATGAAGAGAACCTCGACCATATCTGTGCAAGCCCTGAGTGTGTTGCTTCAGTCTCTATGAGTTTATAAGAGTTTTACTCGTGTTGATTTAAAGGGTCTTATTTCTTGGTGTTCTGAATCTGTTCTCATTCTTACAATTTTTCTGCCTCCCCTTCTGCATGGTTCCCTGAGGTCTGAGAGGAGAGATTTGGTGGAATACATCCTATTTAGGGCTGGTAGTAACACATAGATAATCCTTTAATACATGCTCATTTGGGAATAACTAAAATTCTCAATTGATCCACATAGAGGACAATATTAGTCTCTGCATTTTAGTGGTAAAATGCTTGCCAAGCATGGACAAATCCCTGGGCCCAATTGCTAGCAGTAAATAAAAGTAGAAAAGAAAAATATAAAATATATTAATTAGATAAATCACTACAAATATTCTCCTAGTTTCAATCAGGTATTTAAGAATTCAGAGCTTTGTTCTGAGTACTGTGAAGTTAATTAGAAGTGTTGCTTTACATTTTGAATCATTTCTACTGAGTCATGTAGAAAAGAATGTTACATGAGTTAAGAGAAATTATCTTTTTATCTGAAAGAAAAAGGAATTAATGTACAAGTAAGTAGTCAGAATATCATGAAAATACTAGCTAAGGCCTAGGAAAAATATATAAGCCTTGTGAATAGTAGAATGATGTTTATGCAAAAACTAAGCACACATTTAAATGTTTTATAAAACTAAGACAATGCATCTCTCTCTCCTCTCTCTCTCTCTCTCTCTCTCTCTCTCTCTCTCTCTCTCTATTTACATTTTAGGTTGTAAGACTAGGTATGCTGGTTTGATTAGTTTATAGGATCCTATCTAGAGTCATATGAGAATAGGAAATCTCTATAGACGATTAGCCTCTATTCGATTGGCTTGTGGTAATGTTGGGAGTCATTTTCTAGATGCTGGATTGCCCCATCCAATGTAAAATGTATTACTCATGGACAGGTAGTGATGATTGTATAATAAAGTTTATTGTATAATAAAGCCTATGTAAAGCCTGGATATAAAACCATAAACTGTTTCATTGTAGTCTCATGCTCAGTTCCTGCCTCTGGTTCCTGAAGTGTGTTCCTGCTCTGACTTCCTCAATGATGGATTGTGAAATGTGATCATCAGCCAAATAAACTTATTCCAGTCCAATTTCCTTTTGGTCAGAACTTTATCACAACAAAATGAAAAAAAAAAAACCCTCGGTCATTGGATATTATAGGGTTTAGATATAGTACATAAACTTTTTAGATGTTTAAAGAAGATTTTCAAGACAAGACATAGAAGCCAAAGCTGCAATGTGAAATGTGTTTTCTTGATCATAAAGCATCATAAACCTTTTAAGGTATATTTGTATTTCTTTTTTACAAATTTTTACAAAGCCACATTTTAAGTATGATTCGATTTATAATTTTAAAATGACAGACTTTTGTATTATTTTAGCTTATAATATAGTTACAAAAATCAATATCTCTTAGGCATATTTTACAAAGAACAGGTAAAAGTTATACCTAATAATTG
This sequence comes from Apodemus agrarius, assembly GCA_964023405.1. Lineage (NCBI taxonomy): Eukaryota > Metazoa > Chordata > Mammalia > Rodentia > Muridae > Apodemus > Apodemus agrarius. Next base: position 56,758,958 of record OZ030022.1, read on the forward strand.
AATTTTCTTTGAGGTATTTTTCTATATGAATGAGCTCAATTAATGTTCACAGTTGACTCTAGGTCCAAATGGAATTATTTAAAGCAGTTTGTTAATGATGAATATGAAGGTCATGAGGAGACCTCTGGCCAAAGAATGATTCTGGAGTTATTATGAGTTTGATAAGAGGCAATTGATGTTTTAAAAAGGGTGAGAGATGGTCTGTTAAACATTGTGAGGATTTACACAAGTTGAGGAGAAAGGGTATTAGGTGCAGGCTGCTGTCTAGTATGAGACAATAGTTCTTGGATTATAATTATCAGTCATATGTAGAATACAATCAAAAGCCAGGTACAAGTAGACTTAATGATGGCTGGCATAAAATTACTTAAGGATAATGCACGTTTTAGCCTTATCAATGATGGAAACAGATTAGCATGAGGATGAACACTGGTAATAAGAAAGTTTAGAAATGGTAGAGTTGATATATATATTTACAATACACCATAAATAGCACAAGGGTTGGGCAAGTTATGTCTGAATGGCAAAATGATTGAGATTTAAAAAGGATACATTTTTTTTCAGATAAATGCTAAGAAGGCAAGTCCTTCATTAAATATCAAATGCACTATTATATCAAATACCTGGAAATGAGACATTATTGATTTATAAGATGCCTGCGGCTGGACGTGTTTCAGTTTACCCATAATTTTACATTCGATTTAACAAGGCATGATTACTAGTTGGAAACCAGATTGAGCTACATCAGACTGTCTACAAGAAATTAAAGAACAACTTTTTTATGAAAGAGATTACACTTGCTTATAAAAGTTGTTTTAAATAAATTCCTAACACTAGTATTATTTTGAACATTAGGATTAATGGGGTTGTCTTTTTTTAACAAGAATTTTATTTAATCAGGTTATTTTTGCATCATGAGTAAAGCATGCAAGTTTAATCTACAGTGCACATACCACATTTTCCATTATGTTAAGCCTCCCTTTTGAATTGCAGATTTCATGAGTTTGGCTACAATGCATTTCTTTCTTTCTTTCTTTCTTTTTTTTTTAACATTTTTTTCTTTTCTATATTTTTTGTTTACATTCAAAATGATTTTCCCTTTTCTGGTTCTCCCTTCCCATAAGTGAGGTAACGCAATCACAAAAGAATACACATGGAATGCAGTCACTGATAAGTGGATACTAATTAGCCCAGAAGCTCTGAATACTCAAGGCACAATTAACATATCAAATGATTCCCAAGAAGAAGGAAAGAGAGGACCCTGGTCCTGGAAAGGCTTGATCCAGCATTGTAGGGGAGTACCAGGACAGAGAAATGGGAGGGGGGTTGTCTTAATAAGGAGAGTTATTATAGACTTTTTAAAGTAGCAACAACAGAACCAGGAATTGTACAGTGTATTGTGAAGGTAAATTTAAAGAGAATGAGTCCCTGCTGAAGACTGACTTTCCACTGCCTGTATCACCATCTAGATGTTCTCAAATGATGGAAATGAAGAAAGTCTCTTGACAGGCCTCCTGTAGGCCACTAATTCCTCTACATAGGTTCTTTTTCATTACTGGTCGCTTCTCAGAAGGACACACACTTCTTTTATCGTTCTCTTAGGGTATAAGATTTCAACCCATGATTTTAAGATTAAGTAAAAAATAAAGGAACATACCTTTGGGTAGATAAAATTATTATGTATGCTTTTTTCCTGAAAAAGAAACACAGGCAATGTATCCTCCCACACAGAAAACCTGGCAATTCTTATAACTTGCAAACATTAGAAATAAAATGCATCAAAGATTCAGACAATTGTGTATACATTAAATATTACCTAAAAATATATCCAAAATTACCTTTGGATGAGGAGAGTATACTTTAAAAAAGATGTTAGTAATAATAACATAAATAGTGAAAGAGATAAATACATTTTAACAAAGTGTTTGGTTCTACCCAAGGAAATAAACCTGAATTTGAAAAATGTTAAAATGCCCTCAAAATGACTTATTAGTGAAGGGCATCTAGCATCATGCATGGTGACTCAGATTAGATTTCTGAGACCCACATGGTAGAGAAAAAGGTTCAACTCCTACAATTTGTCCTCTGACATTCATGTACTTTTCAGAGTTTGTGCCTGTTCACCCACATAGACTCACTCACTAAGTAAATGCAAAATAAAATACACTAAATTATGAATACTTATATTAGAGAACTTATTTTATATAATATCATCATTCTCAATTTTAACTAAATTAAAATGCTGTCAAATCAGTCACGCACTAGCCAATATATTCTGGAATTATCTCTAGCAATTTGTATATAAACTCCACACTTGCAGAATTGAGATTTTAATCTAATATATATATATATATATATATATATATATGTATATATATACATATATATATATATATATATATATATATATATATATATATATATATATATATATGGATCAAAGAGGATGTGATGTGCAGTTGGTCTACATTGGCCAAGAAAAGGCATGAAATGATCTGGAGCTGCTGGTATAGGTAGTTACAAACTATGGCTGGTGGACAACATTCTAGGAACCTCTTCAGAAGAGTACTTTGCTGCTGATATGTCTCTCTAGTTTTAGTTTATAAAGTTTGTTTATCATATAACTTTTCAGAAACAAAACTTTTTGACATATTTTATCCATTTTAGAAATTCCTGTGTATATGAATACTTAGAGTTAATTTTTCAAGAATTACTGAATAAAATAATATTTTGCTTTTTTTTTTTTTTTTTTTTTTTGGTTTTTCGAGACAGAGTTTTTCTGTGTAGTCCTGGCTGTCCTGGAACTTACTCTGTAGACTAGGCTGGCCTCGAACTCAGAAATCTGCCTGCCTCTGCCTCCCAAGTGCTGGGATTACAGGTGTGCGCCATCACCGCCCGGCTTAAAATAATATTTTGTACCAGAGAATTTTTTTTCAATAAGGACACAGAATAATCTCCAAGCATACATATCAAATTACTTTATTCATACTTCCTTGGCTTTTGTGTTTAAACCAAATATGATTTCTGTGGCATTTTTTCAAATTTTCAAATATGGCTGTAGGTCATATATTTTTATGAAAAATAGTACTATTTGAGACACAGCATTGTGTTTATATAATGTAAATAAAGTTGAAATGGAGATCTAAGATTCAGGCTTTATTTCAACTATATGATTCAATTTTTCTATAATTGTTCTGTATATCCTCATTATAAATAATTATGATCAACCTAAAACAAATGCATAGCAAGTATATTAATACTGTTTGCTTTCCTGGTCAGTTCTTCAATAATATTTAACCTAGATCAATACTTTCCTTTTTCAAACAAGGAAGCTAAATGTTACTCAAATTAAACACATTATGCACATGTAGATAATTAATAACATTGATGCAGAAATAAGGTCGATGCTGTATCTGAGCCTATATTCCTGCCTTTTTAGTTGGAAGAGTTTGATGATAATAAAGCAATAATAACACTCATAGTGATTTGCTAGAAGGGAAGGAATTGTAAGAAGAAAAATAATAAGCAAATAGATTTACTTTAGTTGACTCTTGAAAATCAAACAAAAGGAAAAATAGTGAATATGTCTCAAAAAAAATAGTTCTGGGTAGATGCCTGTATAGAAGTTACTGGATTTGCTCCCAGTAACATGCTGCCAGAAATAAGACTCAGAGTAAAAGTATATTTACAAATACCTTGGCCCTATAGCTAGACTCTCTCTGACTAAAAGCCTAACTTATGATAATCCATTTATTTTAACCTATACTCTGCCACATGGCTGGTTACCTATGCTCAGTACCATGCATCTGTCCCCTCACATCTTCCTGACAAATCTCTCCACAACTAGCTCTCTTTCTCAAAATCTTCTCTGTCTCCAGAATGTCCCACTTGTATTTCCTGCCTAGGCTTTTTAATTGATAGGTGATGCATCCATGCAATATACAAGATACAAGAAAAAACTTCTCTTTACATTCCAGGATCATTTGTGTAACAGAAAGTTCAACTATGTAAGTAAAATATTAAACTAAACTAACCTGCTACTAAACAACTGAAGAAATAATTAAAATACATGGATCAGAAAAGTTACATGTATGGATTTGCATCATGCATTCCATTATCATCAATTTCTTCAAAATTGAATAGAAATGACAAAGAGTCAGAGCGAGGTCAAAAGTGCATTATGTGTTTCCTCATACTAAGCCTTTCCCTAAGATATAACACTTATTTTCATTTTTATCTGGATGCTCCCACTAGTACATATTTTCTAAACAGAAAATGCCTTTCTTAAAATTAATTAGGCACCATTCTAAGGAGAAAATCCACTTCAAGTATTAAACTTAAGATTACATACATGAAAAAAGTTTTATGCTATAGGATATATATATATATATATATATATATATATATATGTGTGTGTGTGTGTGTGTGTGTGTGTGTGTGTGTGTGTATGTATACATATACATATATATATATATTTGTTACTCTGAATGACAATAATTTATGAAAAGAACAGGAAGGTGTGTTTATGGTACATTTTAGAATGAATAGTTGAGCCTCACACCAATTCTGAGATTCTGAAAAGTCTTGATTCAGAAATCTGTATTTCTTTCCCTCTTCCCTCTCAGGAGGACCTCACATCACACTCACTGATTAAAAGATATAGGCAGGGTTCTTCCTTGGTGTTCCTTTGAAACAGAATAAGTAATGATCCTTTAAATTAGTGATAGGTGAATCACAAAGCTTGGGGAGGTTGAGTTCCTTTTCTTCATGTGAACTTTCTTTGATGAAGAAATAGCACTAGAAAACGTGTGAGAATGTGTTATCTCTTGAGAGGTCCAGTACTTCTCTTTCAGCCCTTAGCTTTAAAAATGTTAGAAATGAAAAGTTTCATCCTTGAAGTTTCTATAAGTACACTTTTATCAACATGTACCTGAAAAGGAGAAACAATAGAATAAAATATTTGGTTTTCCTCTCAATTTCCCAGTCCTAAAAGTTTTCAGGTGGGTAAAAATAAGACGATTTTATATTCTGTCACTGACAGGAGAAGAGAAAAATAACACATAATTCCTTAAACCTCTGAAGAAACACTGTGCATATGAAATAATTAGAGTCCAAGGAAAGGTAAAATATTAGGAAAACAGGGAAGGAGGAGGGAAGGAAGAGAAAGGAAGGAAGGAAGGAAGGAAGGAAGGAAGGAAGGAAGGAAGGAAGGAATCAGATCAAGATTGGGAGAGAGAGAATACAGAAGAAAGAACAGCATGAGAAAGCTGCCCACTGTCACTCATATGGGATGGAACACTCTGTTTCCTTAGCTATTCCATGGAATACATTTTTTTTTCATTTTAAGTGTGCCTAACAACATAACACTTGAGGATGTAGGGGTTCCAATAGAAAACTTTTTATAGATAGCCTTTGATGATTAATGAATGTGAAAGCTGTATTTCTAATAATTGTATTTCTTTTCCTCTTTTCTCGCACAATGCCTAAGCCTATAAATCTTGTTTGTACTTTGGTATGTATTTAGATGTATGGCAAATGTAGACAAGCTGGTACAAATGGCCTATAGTAAGTTTAGTGTTCTGAAGAATGAGAAATCTAATTCCTAGCAAGTACCAGGTCTGACATGAGCCCTCTTTTGATTGGGATGAAACGTTCTTTTTGCTCAATCTGATATGACAGGAAGGCAAAAGCCAGGCGATATTTCCCATGTCTCTTCATACAAGGGCCAATCATCTTCTTTAAGAGCCTTCCTTCATAATGTAAGTAGCAGAAACACAAAAACACCAAACAACAACAACAAATTAAAACAATAACAGCACAAAACGTTCATACAGTAGTGGGATTTAAAATTTTATGTTAATGAACACACATAAAGTTCATAGCATGAGAAATAAATAAGTTATATCCTAAGGTAAATTTAGGAACTACAAGAAAACGTGTGTTCTGATACAAATTGATAAAACAAAATCTCTAAATATGAGGCTGAAGAGATGAATCAACAATTAAGAGCTCTGATTTCTCTTACAGAGAACCCAGGCTTAGTCAATAGCACCCATGGCAGCACACAGCACTCTCTAACTGCAATTTGAAGATTATTGCTCTCCTACACATTCCACTGGTACCAGAAATGCAAATGCTACACATGAGGGCACACACTCAGGTCTGTAAAATAACAATAAATTTCAAAAATTAAAAATAGATGTTAACAGAGAACAGTTATTTTAGCTTAAGGAACTCAGTTTGTATTTGGAGGAAGAATAGCATACTAATTAATTAAAAACTAATTAGATCCCTTTTTGTATACATATTCCATTACTGATTCAATAATTATGCTCAAATCCAGTTCAAGCAGTCACAAGTTTTATTCTCCTGATTTTAAAATCTTTAGGTCTTTTTTTTTTTAAAAAAAATTTTATTGGATATATTCTATATTTACATTTCATTTCCTTTTTTCTGGTTCCCCACCCCCCAAAGTTCCCACATGCCCTTTTCCCTCCCCCTCTTCCCCCATCCACCCCTTCCCACTTCCCTGTCCTGGTATTCCCCTACACTGATGCTTTGATCCTACTCCATTCTTCTTGTCAGACATCATTTGGTATGTGGATTGTGTCTTTGGTGTCCCAAGATTCTAGGCTAATATCCACTTATCAGTGAGAATCTTTAGGTCTTTTAAAGAATCTCAGCAATTTTAGTTACTTACATTGAACTTATTTTTCTTTTGCATTTAGGTATATTCTCCTACAGTGAAGTGCTACATCCAAAACTAATTGATATCTTCTTTGAGAACTCTATTTCAATCATTTAGTTCCTTAATATCTACAAGCCTTAGAGTCTCTGTGGTCAAGATCCATGGCTTACTATGTTTGCATTTGAAAGTAACTTTAAAAAATATATAACAGCTATGGTTATTTATTTGTTTCAGTCATATATTGTGCTAAGTATTCAAACACTACTATTTCCATTTAGAAAGTAAATCCATGAAAGAAGTTATGTTAATAATAATAGCATATCCTAGGGTGAAAAAAGAAAAGGAAGTCATTAACTCATAAAAAACAATTATCAGAAAAAGCCAATTATCAGGAAAGACAGACCTACAAATGACTCTTGAAAAGATGTCCTGAACTGATTAGGGTCGAGGAAGCAGCAGAAACCAAGAAAATGTGAGAGGAAATGCATAGGAATGAGAAAGGTCTTCAGAGAATTTCAAAGTAAAGTATGTGTATGGATGATATTAATATTCTACCATCCTTTCATCTATACTTCTATAAAATTCAGAGAATTGTAATGAGATGAATTTGTGAGTATGTCTCAGAAAATACTTGGCTTATTTTTATTTTAGATTGCTATGTTAATGCTTGTCCAGAGGAATAAGAAATATAGACTTAAGAGAGAGTTCATCCATTCACACACTAAGACATGAGTACATTAGGCAGAATATATTACTATAAACAAACAAACAAAAATAAATAAAAATTCAGGAATGACTATATATGCTACATACCAGAATTTACACAGCAAATACAGGTATGCTCCTGGTATACCCAAGCTAAATTGCTGGTGTTTGCTAGTTAGCCAGCCTATTCTTTTAGCCAGCTTCAGGGCATTGAGAAAATATGACTCAAGAAAAGAAAAAACTGTATAAAACCAAAAATTCTAGATTTACTTCAGGCCTACGCAAGTTCACCCACACACATGCATACATGCATGCATATACTCACATACACAAACAAATACACACAAGCGCACACACACACACACACACACACACACACCGCACACCGCATAATACTTGGAAAGAAAGCCAGGTAAAGAGTAGAACAAGGAATAGATTTTAAGCAGTATACAAATAAAATTCCCATTTGTCAAGAGTTTATTTTCTGAATTAACAGAAGCACAGAGGTCAATTAATATATTGGCTTATATATGATACCATGAAGTGATGATATAAAAAGTATATATTTTATAAAAAGTTTTGTGATATATTTCCTAAACAATGTCATCTAATTAATATATACCATATCTTAAATCAAGACTAAGAAGCCTATAACGATAACCATAGATTTATCCCATTAATTCATACATATTAAACATTTTTTTCTTGTATAATATTTTAAGTCATAATTTTTTTTCAAATATTGTCACTGTAAAATTGCGTTGAAGCCATTTCCTCTCAGATTAAAACATCCCATCCTTAATGAAAAAAAACAAAACAAAAATGTTAACAGAATAGTCAAACAATAGCATGCTCCAAGTAGAGGTGAAATATTGTAGGGAAGCCCCTTAAGAAAGGAAGTAATAATACCTACTTTAGTAAAATAACTTTAGTAAAGTAAGATAATTTTAGCAACGTAACTAAAAATGCCTTCAGGAAATCACTGAAACTGTGTAGATTTATTTTATTCCCTCTATCCATAGGAGTGTTTAAGCAGTCAGACCTGTTTAGAGTCATTCTAAGAGGAGTCCAACTGCTTAGAAAGGCAGATACAGTCCAGCAAAAGAAAATACCATCCAGGTAGTCTGGAAAAGCAACAAGCCAAGCATTCTCCTAGAAGCAGAGAGCAGCTGAGCTTTCTGGAAGACATATAGACCAAGTGGACAACCATTTGGAAAGGACATTCTGCACACTATTCAGCTGCTTGTAGGCCATATAGTGTGCCCTGAATCTCCAAATTGTGACAGATGACCCCCAAGATTGGGTCAGATTTGGTGATAAAGTTGTCTTTCAATTATTTCTGCACCTATAAGTAACCCCATATATATCTTATAAACACACATATAAAATTGAACAAAAGTCATTAATTACCAAATATGACACAGGTATTATTAATCAGTTGGCCAGTCATTAGTTCTCTATCTGAAGTGAATTGATGTTAGTTTATGTCTCCCCACTTTATTTCTTCAAAATTTTAAACATGGATGTCCTGTGGTTTGATCAAATCCACTTTGCTTTCTTTTCCTTCATTTTTCTACCCTCTATGTCTATGTATGAGCCAGAACATTGAACGTCAGAGTAGAATCCTTGCCAGTCACTTCTCTCATTTTACCTTACATATGTTTTGTGCTGTTGCCCTGCCTGGCATTCATGGCAATCACATTTTCCTGACAAGCAAACAGCTCATGAATTGGTCTCAATGTTTCATATATATGTTAGTCATTGTAATTTTTATTTTATGTTAATAAAAATATAGATGACCTTTGGATTAAGGAGTGAAATGTGCTTTGTGTGGGGAAAAATGCTGCTAATTAAGGTCAAACTCTGACATTCCAGAAAGCCAGGAACTTACTGTAAAATGGCAAACTCCCTTTGACAACAGGGCTTAGCTTTCTCTGACCTTGTCTAGGGAGCTCAAAAGCCTCATACCCTCTGCCTTTGGAATGTCATGGAGCCTTGGTGAGATTACAGGTTCAGCTTCCTTTCCCCAGATACAAAAACAGTTCAGCAAGCTTCTGAGATTCCTGGAATGCCTTTCTGTGCTAATGAGGCATCTGGGTACCTTAGTCTTCAGCCAGTGACCTTTGTTCATCTTACTACATACTTCCTCAAAACTGTGGAATCATTGATTCACCACCATTAAAGTTGATCTGTCTCCCTAAAGCAATCCCACAGGGTCAACATTTCTGTAAGCAATCACAGGCTATTTGAATCCCTGTTCTGTTGGGGATTGGTTCTAATACTTTGATTTAATTGGGGATCTGCATGTCCAAATGCTGAAGGTCCTTGTCCCCAATTGTTTATGCTTGATCAGTGATGAGGCCAGCAGCCAGTAGCTGGACCAAGGGAACCTTGAGATTTGCACAGGCTAGGACCTGGGAAAAAGGAGACATAGAACTCGCCATAAAGGGATGAGTTAAGGATAGACATAGCAGCTGCAAGAGATAAAGCCAAGCAGCCATGTGAGAGATTCTTGGTTAAGGGAGCACTGTCCATTTCCCCAAATGGGCCTAGAAGTGCTCAGCCATTGAGCTAGACAGCCTATTAAAATAAGCTAACGAGGGTGTGTGTGTGTGTGTGTGTGTGTGTGTGTGTGTGTGTGTGTGTGTTTCAATCATGGATCCAAAGATTCCTTGGGCAGAGGGCTAGTACTGCAACTGGCCGGAAGCATAAAAGGAAGTAGCTGAAATTTCACACTACAATTTGCATCTACTCTGCTCTATTTGTACTCATAGGACTGAGATCAATGACCTTGGGCAGACAGGGATCACACTTTGATCTTGACAAATAGATTGGTTTTCTTAAATAAACTTCAATCTTTTTTCTTTTTCTTTTTCTTTTAACTCAAAGTGATTTCTTAATGTTTTTTTTTTATCGGATATTTTCTTTATTTACATTTCAAATGTTATCCCCTTTCCAGGTTTCCTCCCTCTCAGAAATTCCCTATTCCATCCTCCCTCCTGCTGCCTTTTTGAGGGTGTTCCTCCATCCACCCCACTCCCTCCTCCCCACCCTCAAAGTGATTTTAATGTTTGTGTACACAACAGAATTTATGCCCCTAGAGCAAGGGCTGTGGGCAAACTATTTTTTTCCAATTTGGCTAGAGCACCTGTATAGTCTTATAGAAACACAACAATCCATGAATTCTGCTCTCTGTCAGAACCAGGAAGAATTTAGCATTCTTACCCTTTCTGTTAGTCTCAAGCTGCTTCTGGACAGCAACTTCTTTCTTATTCGAATGGTAGAGATCTTCAGGGAGATTAGGGGCGAGGACTTTGGACTTCAGGATTCTTAAGATTTTATTACCAGTCACATAACAAAGCTGTACCACACCATGTGCATCCCTCAGGATCACTCCTATCTGGCAGGGAGTCAGGTCTTTCTTTGCCAGTTTGTAAATCTGCTCCTTCACGTTGTCAGATGCCAACATCACTCACATGAGAAGACTGAGGCAGTAGGACAGCTCTTGACTGGGGAGCGAGCATGTGACCCATGATGAAGGAGGTCTGGCAACAAAGAGAGAATGAGGTAGGAGAAAGCCTAGTGTTTTCAAAACAACGTAATTTGAAGAACTGACTGAAAACCTTTACTATTATTTTTTTCCTACTAGATATATTAATATGTATATTAGTTGATATGAGTATTTAAATATTACTGTAATATCTATCTTGACATGTGAGAACTATATGAAAGGCAAGTAGTCCTCCAATACATAAAAAATAGAATGTTATTAAATTATAAAGAGAAAATAGAGAGACAGATATAAAATTCAGAGAAAAATGAGCAATTTTTAAAGTATTAAACATATACCTAAACACAGAACTTAACTCAGGATGAGTTGGATTTTTAAAATGGCAAGTTAAAAAAATAAACAAGGAATGATTCTTAAAACTGAACAGAAACTAGAAGAATTTTTCTATTAATTGAGATTTTTTTTGGGGGGGAGGAAAGGGTTTATTGAACTTACACTTCTTTTTTATTTATTTTTATTTATTTTTTCTATATTCTTTGTTTACTTTCCAAAGGCTTTCCACTTTCCAAGTTCCCCCCTCACCATATGTCCCATCAGTCGTCTTACTCCATTCTCCCCCTCTGGAAATGTCATGCCCAAATTTCTGAGGAACTGCCAGAATGACTTCCAGAGCGGTTGTACCAGCTTGCAATCCCACCAACAATGGAGGAGTGATACTCTTTCTCCACATCTTCGCCAGCACCTGTTGTCTCTTGAGTTTTTAATCTTAGCCATTCTGACTGGTGTGAGGTGGAATATCAGGGTTGATTTGATGTGCATTTCCCTGATGACTAATGATGTTCAACATCTCTTAAGGTGCTTCTGAGCCAACCGAATTTCTTCTGGTGAAAATTCTTTGTTTAGCCCTGTACACCATTTTTAATAGGGTTATTTGGTTCTTTGGGTTCTAACTTCTTGAGTTCTTTGTATATATTGGTTATTAGCCCTCTGTTGGATGTGGGGTTGGAGAAGATCTTTTCCCAATTTTGTCATTCTGACAGTGTCCTTTGCCTTACAGAAAGTTTAAGTTTCTGTAATTTTATGAGGTAACATTTGTCAATTCTTGATCTTAGAGCATAAGCTATTGGTGTTCTGTTCAGAAACTTTCCCCCTGTGCCCATCTCCTCCAGGGTCTTCCCCAGTTTCTTTTCTATTAGTTTTAGTGTGTATGGTTTTATGTGGAGGTCCTTGATTCAGTTGGAGTTGATCTTAGTGCAAGGAGATAAGAGTTGGTCAATTCGCATTCTTCTGCATGTTGACCTCCAGTTGAGCCAGCACCATTTGTTGAAAAGACTAACTTTTTTCCACTGGATGGTTGTAGCTCCTTTATCAAAGATCAAGTGACCATAAATCTGTGGGTTCATTTCTGGGTCTTCAGTTCTATTACATTGATATACTTGCCTGTCGCTGTACCAATACCATGCAGTTTTTAACAAAATTGCTCTGTAGTACTGCTTGAGGTCAGGGATAGTGATTCCCCCAGAAGTCCTTTTATTGTTGAGAATAGTTTTAGCTATCCTGGGTTTTTTGTTACTCCAGATGAATTTGAGAATTGCTCTTTCTAGGTCTATGAAGAATTGATTTGGGATTTTGATGGGGATTGCATTGAATCTGTAGATTGCTTTTGGCAAGATAGCCATTTTTACTATATTGATCCTGCCAATCCAAAAGCATGAAATACTTTTCCATCTTCTGAGGCTTTCTTCAATTTCTTTTTTCTAGGACTTGAAGTTCCTGTCATACAGATCTTTCACTTGTTTGGTTAGAGTCACGCCAAGATACTTAATGTTGTTTGTGGCTATTGTGAAGGGTGTTATTTCCCTAATTTCTTTCTCAGCCTGCTTGTCCTTTGAGTACAGGAAGGCTACTGATTTGTTTGAGTTGATTTTATAACCAGCCATTTTGCTGAAGTTGTTTATCAGCTGTAGGAGTTCTCTGGTGGAGATTTTTTGAGTCGCTTAAATAGACTATCATATCATCTGCAAATAATGATAGTTTGACTTCTTCCTTTCCAATTTGTATTCCTTTGACTTTCTTAAGTTGTCTAATTGCTCTTGCTAGAACTTCAAGTACTATATTGAAAAGATATGGAGAGAGAGGGCAGCCTTGTCTAGTCCCTGATTTTATTGGGATTGCTTCAAGTTTCTCTCCATTTAGTCTGATGTTGGATACTGGTTTGCTGCATATTGCTTTTACTATGTTTAGGTATGGGTCTTGAATTCCTGCTCTTTCCAAGACTTTTAGCATGAAAGGATGCTGGATTTTGTCTAATGATTTTTCAGCATCTAATGAGATGACCATGTGTTTTTTCTTTTAGTTTGTTCATGTAGTGGATTACATTGATGGATTTCTATATATTGAAACATCCCTGCATCCCTGGGATGAAGCCTACTTGATAATGGTGAATGATCATTTTGATGTGCTCTTGGATTCACTTGGCAAGAATTTCATTATGTATTTTTGCATGGATATTCATAAGGGAACTTGGCCTGTAGTTCTCTTTCCTTGTTGGATCTTTGTGTGGTTTTGGTATCAGTGTAATTGTGGCTTCATAGAACGAGTTGGGCAGTGTCCCTTCTGTTTTTATTTTGTGGAATAGTTTGAAGAGTATTGGTGTTAAGTCTTCTTTGAAGGTCTGGTACAATTCTACACTAAAACCTTCTTGTCCTGTACTTTTTTGGTTGGGAGGCTTTTTACAACCCCTTCTATTTCTTTGGGGGTTATGGGACTGTTTAGCTGATCTAATTGATCCTTATTTAATTTTGGTATTTGGTATCTGTCTAGGAAATTGTCCATTTCTTCTAGATTCTCCAGTTGTGTTGAGTATAGACTTTTGTAGTAGGATCTGGTGATCTTTTAAATTTCCTCAGTTTCTGTTGTTATATCCCCCTTTTCATTTCTAATTTTGTTAATTTGGATACTGTCTCTGTGCCCTTTGGTTCGTCTGACTAAGGGTTTACCTATCTTGTTGATTTTCTCAAAGAACCAGCTCCTGGTTTTGTTGATTTTTGTATGGTTCGCTTTGTTTCTACTTGATTGATTTCAGCTCTGAGTTTGATGATTTCCTGTCTTCTACTCCTCCTGTGTGAATTAGCATCTTTTTGTTCCAGGGCTTTCAGGTGTGCCATTAAGCTGCTACTGTATGCTCTCTCCAGTTTCTTTTTGGAGGCACTCAGGGCTATGAATTTTCCTCTTAGCACTGCTTTCATTGTGTCCCATAGATTTGGGTAGGTTGTACCTTCATTTTCATTGAATTCTAAAAAGTCTATGATTTATTTCTTTATTTCTTCTTTGACCAACATGTCATTAAGTAGAGTATTATTCAGTTTCCATGTGTATGTGGGTTTTCTGTTGTTTTTGTTCCTATTGAAGATCACTCTTCCTCCATAGTGATCTGATAAGAGGCATGGGATTAGTTCTGTCTTCTTGTATTTGTTGAGGTCTGTCTTGTGACCAATTATATGATCAATTTTGGATAAGGTACAATGCAGTGCTGAGAAAAAGGTATATTCTTTTGCTTTAGGATCAAATGTTATATATATATATATATATATATATATATATATATATATATATATATATATATATATTAAATCCAATTGGTCCAAAGTTTCAATTAGTTTCACTGTGTCCTGGTTTCGTGATCGGTCCATTGAGGAAAGTGGAGTGTTGAAGTCACCCACAATTATTGTGTTTGGTGCAATGTGTGCTTTAAGCTTTAGTACAGTTTCTTTTACAGATGAGGGTGCCCTTGCATTTGGAGCATACATGTTCAGTATTGAGAGTTCTTTTTGGTGGATTTCCCTTTGAACAGCAAGAAGTGACCTTCCCTGTTTTTTTGTTTTTTGTTTGTTTGTTTGTTTGTTTTGATGACTTTCATTTGAAAGTAAATTTTATCTGATATTAGAATGGCTATTCTGGCTTGTTTCCTGAGACTATTTGATTGTAAAATTGTCTTACAGCCTTTTACACTAGTTCATATTTGACTCTGAGATGTGTTTCTTGTATGCAGCAAAATGTAGGGTCCAGTTTCTGTATCCAGTCTGTCAGTCTATATCTTTTTTTTTTTTTTGAAATTATTTTTTTAGATTTGAAAGGTTACCTTCTTTTGGGTTTGATGAGAGGAGGTTTCTATCTTGTTTCTTCCGGGTTGTTGTTTCCTTCCTTGTGTTGGTGTTTTCCCCCTATTATCCTTTGTAGGGCTGGGTTTGTGGAAAGATATCTTGCAAATTTGGTTTTGTCATGGCATACCTTGGTTTCTCCATCTCTTGTGATTGAGAATTTTGCAGGGTATAGCAATTTTGGTTTACATTTGTGTTCTCTTAGAGTCTGCATGATATCTGCCCAGGATCTTCTAGCTTTCATGGTCTTAGGTGAGAAGTCTGATGTAATTCTGATAGGTCTTCCTTTATATGTTACTTGGCCTTTTTTCTTTTACTGCCTTTAATATTCTCTCTTTGTTTAATACATTTGGGGTTTTGATTATTATGTGATGAGAGTTATTTCTGTTCTGGTTCAGTCTGTTTGGAGTTCTGTAGGCTTCTTGTATATTCATGGGCATCTCTCTCTTTAGGTTGGGGAAGTTTTCTTCCATAATTTTGTAGAAGATATTTGCTGAACTTCTGAATTGTAAATCTTCACTCTCATCTATACCTATAATCCTTAGGTTTGGTCTTCTCATTGTGTCCTGGATTTCCTGGATGTTTTGGGTTACAAGCATTTTGCATTTAGCATTTTCTTTGACTGTTGAAATAATGGTTCCTACAGTATCTTCGGCATCTGAGATTCTTCTATCTCTTGTATTCTATTGTTGATATTTGCATCTGTTGCCCCTGATTTCTTTCCAAGGTTTTCTATCTCCAAAGTTGTCTCCCTTTGCAATTTCTTAGTTGTTTCTACTTCTGTTTTTAGATCCTGGATGGATTTGCTCAGATCTTTTATTTGCTTGTTTGTGTTTTCATGTAATTCTTTATGAGATTTTTGTGTTTCCTCTTTCATAATTTCGACTTGTTGACCCACATTCTCCAGTATTTCTTTAAGTGACTTTTGTATTTTCTCCTTATTGGCTTCTATTTTTTGATCCATATTCTCCTGAATTTCTTTAAGTGATTTTTGTATTTGCCTCGTAAGGGCTTCTAACTTTTGATCCATTTTCTACTGCATTTCTTTAAGAGATTTAACTATGTGTTCTGCTATCAGCATCCTTACCAGTGATTTTAGATCCAAATCTTTTTTTTTCTGGTGTGTTTGGGATATCCAGGACTTCCTTTTGTCGGTGAACTCCTTCAGATGCTGCCATGCTGCCTTGATTTCTGTTAGTAATGTTCCTATGTTTGCCTTTTGCCACCTGGTTATCTCTGCCCTTAGTTGGCCTGGTTGTCACTGGCTGGTGTTTGAACCTCCTGTGAGGCTGTGCTTGCCTTTTGGTTCTCTACAGATGACCAGACAGCAAGAAGGAGACTGCCTCTAGGAGTGCTGAGATGACCTCAGGGAAGGCAGTTGGTGCAAGACCAGTGGCCATGGAGATGTCTTGCTGAGCCACCACCCTGGCCCTGGCTAGTGGCGCGAGCCTTGCAGATTTCCACCTGAGCAATGGTAGTCACAGATTAAGTCTGCATTGAGCTTACACTTCCACACAGCTGTTCATAACCAAAGGAAGTCAGGACTGGAAATCAAGCAGGTCAGGAAGCAAGAGCTGATGCAGAGGCCATTGAGGGATGTTCCTTACTGGCTTGCTTAATTGAGATTTTTAAAGTATAAATGGAAGATAACAATTCGCATGTGCAATAACATTAATAATGAAAATGCTTCATATTGTAGGAAGATAATGTTGTCCCCCTTTACATGTTTTTTTTTCAATTCTAATATTGTTTGTGATGTTATAATCAACAGCCTTTTTCTTTTATACATAAAACTGAAATAGTTCTATTAAAATGTTAGATATTTTCAATGATTTAGCTACATTTTTAATTAAATAACTTCCTATTTCTCTGTAAAATAAAGTAAATAAAGTAATGTTGGTAAAATCAGGGAAAGGAACAGTTAAGGGCATTAGTGTATGCTTATAGCATTACTCCATTTTTGTTTTTCAAGAGAATGAAACATTCCCAATGTATTATGTGTTTCCTCTTCAATTTTAGTAAAACAGAGGGAATTTATTTGATTAAAAAGCAGTGGCCGGCTGTTAGACTATTTATAAAGACACAAGATTTATCAATGAAAAGAAGAAAAAACACAGTTGCCTAGAGTCTTTTCCTATTTCATATAACACACAAATGTGCAAAATATGTAGTAATTATATTAAAAGAAGAAAGTTTCCACCAGCTCTTTGATTTGAATTAGACTCTAAATCCCCATGACCTAAAGTTCTGTAGAGAACTTACACCCCTCATATGAGACATCCTAGAACTCTCATGTATTATTAGCAATGAACAAGTAACTAAATTCCTTCTTTTATTAAATAAAAACTATTTTTATAACCACCTAATATATCATGATTACTGTTTACCTTCTCACAGTTCTGGCCACATTCCCTCTATCATATGCAGATCCTCTTTTCTGTGACCCATTAGAAAACAAGTTGCTTCTGAGGAATAATCATAAAGTAAAATATCATGAGATATAATAAGGTAAGACATTGCTAGGAAAAAGGGTCACTATCAGAAAACTGACCATGGAGCCTAAATATCAAAAACACTATCCATACAATTTGATGAACATAAAGATTGAGTAGGTGACTGCATGAACCATTCATTCCTATATTCTAGTGTCTTTGCTGTGGGAAGGTACTCTATAGTATAAAAGAAGAGAAAACTGGAAACCAACCCAACCATAAAACCGTTGGTCTATAGCATGCCTTACCTGTAAGATATGCTGAGGTAATGGTTGCGTTAAACATGGGAGAGTGGAAAACAAATGTCTGGTTTAACTTGAGGCCGATCTCATGAAACAGAGCCCATAACCTACACTGCCTAGATGGGCAGGAACTAGACACTAGATAGCTCAGAGACCCAGAGAAGAACTAAATAAAAATTCACTCCCACATCTTAATACCTACCTACCTACCTACCTACCTACATACATACATACATACATACATAAACAAAATGATTCCTAGTGATATACAACTATACTCACAATCAGTGTTTGTCCAGTCATTATCTGAGAGGTTTCTTCTGTCAGCAAACAAAAGTATGTGCACAGACCCATAGCTAGACATTATGTAGAGAGTTTAAGTTGGAGGTCTTTATTGAGTTCCTCCTTTGGATCTAGGGAAATCCTATGGAAGAGGAGAAAGAAAATTGTGGGAGTCAGAGGGGATTAAAGACAACAGAAGACCGTGGCTCACTGAGTTAATTAAGCAGGGTTCACATGGGCTGGCAGAGAATGAAATGGCAAGTATGGATTTCAAAGTTCTGGCTATTAGGAATCGAGCAGCAGAAAACACTTTTTCAGCAACTGTCTGTGCACTAATAAGAAGAGTCCTATGGGTGTATTTCCAAGAGTGGTATAGCTGGATCATGAGATAGATAAATACCCAATTTCCTGTAGAACTATCACACTGATGTGTGTTGTAAATTTACAAGTTTGCATTCACACAGGCAATGAGTGAGGATTTTCCTTGTTTCATATTCCTGTCAGCACGAGTTGCCACTTGTTCTGTTGTTCATAACCATTTTTAAATAAGTAAGATAAACCACAAAGAAGTTTTCATTTGTATTTTTCTGATGATGTGTGATGTTGAATATTTATGTAATACATGGAAGTCATTTGAAGTTTCACATTTAAGAACTCTCTATTCAGATGTGCATACCATTTTTAAATCGGGAATTTGTTTGTTTAATGTGTGGTTTTCTGAGTTCATTATGTATTTTTTGGTATTAGACTTAAATTGGATATGTAGTTGAACAAAATTCTTTTGAGCAGACTGCCATTTTATAGAAATTATTGTGTCCTTTGCACTGTAAATTTCTTTTAGTTTCATGAGGTCCCATTGATTAATTTTTAAATGTAGTGTCTATACTAGAAATGTTCTGTTCAGTCTCTTCAGATGCCAGTAAGTACAAGGCTCTTTCTCACTGTCTCTTCTATCAGTTTCAGTGTATCTCGTTTAATGTTGCGGTTTTTCATATGTTTGGGGTTGAGTTTTGTACAAAATGATAAGTATGGATCTATTTTTATTCTTTAACCTGAAAGCATCCTATTTGGCCAGCACTTGCTGCTATTTTTGTTACAATATCACTATAGTACAACATGGAATTGGGGGTCAGAATACATTCAGCAGCTCTTTCATTGTTCACTATTGTTTTAACTATATTTGCTATTTGTGTTCACAAGAGAATTTAAAGATTATCTTTTCAAGATCATTTACTTGGATAAGTTACCCCAAGATATTTTATAGTGTTGAGAATACTCTGGAGGGTATTTTTCCGATTTATTTTTAAACACCTTTGTTGCTTGTAAATAGGAGGGTTACTGATTTAGGGTAATAGTTTTTGTATCCAGCTACTTTTCTGAAACTGTTTATTAGCTGTAGGAGTATCTTGGTGAGATTTTTAGGGACACTTATGTATGTAATCATATCATTTTCCCCAAAAGAAGATATTTTTTTCTAATTTGTAGTTTGTTCTACTTCAGTTGTATTACTATTCTAGCTAAGAGTTGGAAGTACCATGTTAGATAGATATGAAGAAAGAACAATCTTAACTAATTCCTGATTTTAGTAGAATTTCATTGAGATTTTATCCATTTAAGTTGGTGTTAGCTATAGGGATGCCTTAAATGGCTTTTATTGGGTTTAGGTATGTCCCCTGTATCCAAATGAGTTTATTAAACCAGAATTGCCAATACTTTACAGAAACCTAACCCTGGAGATAAGAAATGGCAGGTAAACACAAGTAAGAAATTCCCGTGCAAGGTTGTTTTTAGATCCTGTGGGAAGAGAGGCAAAGAAGAATTGTTTCCTTTCTATAGGGGGCATTACCAACGGCAAGCATCCACCAGGAGATGACAATTGCTAATCTCAGAAGGGGTTCTGATTTTGTAAGAAGACTTTTACACATCTATGATCATGTAGATTTTGTCTTTCATTTTGTTCATGAGGGTGATAAGATTGACTATTAAAATGTGTTGAACCATCCCTATGTCTCTGGGATGAGGCCTACTTGGTCATTGTAGGTTATCATTTTGTTATATTCCTGTACAAGCTTTGTAGGTATTTTATTGAGAAGTTTTTCATCTATGTTTCAATGGCTTGTATATGCTTGGCCCAGGGAATGTCACAATTACATATTGTGGCCCTGCCTAATTTGGCATGTAGTCTTGTTTGAGTAGGTGTGTGTCTTAGTCAGGGTTTCTATTCCTGCACAAATATCACGACCAAGAAGCAAGTTGGGGAGGAAAGGGTTTATTCAGCTTACACTCTCAGATTGCTGTTCATCCCCAAAGGAAGTCAGGACTGGAACTTATGCAGGTCAGGAAGTAGGAGCTGATGCAGAGGCCATGGAGGGATGTTCCTTACTGGCTTGCTTCCCCTGGCTTCCTCAGCTTGCTTTCTTATAAAACCCAAGAATACCAGCCCAGGGATGGCACCACCCACTAGGGGCCCTCCCCACTTGATCACTAACTGAGAAAATGCTGGAAATCATGGAGGCATTTTCTCAACTGAAACTCCTTTTTCTGTGATATCTCCAGCTTGTGTCAAGTTGACACACAAAACCAGCTAGTGCAGTATTCTCCTGGCATCCTTCAGAAGAAGATGTAGAATTTTCAATTCCTCCTGCACCTTGCTTGCTTGGGCAGTGCCTTGTTCCTTCCTTGATGATAAAGAATCAATCCTCTGAACCTGTAAGCCACTCTAATGAAATGTTGTCTTTGAAAGAGTTGCCTTGGTCGTGGTATCTGTTCAAAGCAGTAAAACCCTAAGACATATGTTCATAAGTGAAATTTGTCTGCAGTTTTATTTGATGACTTTTCATGTATGTTGTGTATCAGAATAACTGTGTCTTCAAAAATCAAGTTGGAAAATGTCCATTCTCTCTATTTTTATTCATTGAAATATTTGGGGAATATTGGCATTAAATCTTTGAATACCTGGTAAAATTCAGTACTATAACAACCTGGCTCTTTGTTTTTTTATGTGTGTTTGTTTGCATATTTGGAGATTTTAATTTCTCCTATCTCATCCGGGTTATAACTATATTTAAGTCACTTATATAATCTTGTTTTAACATTAGTACATGGTATGTATGGAGAAAATTATCTATTTCTTTTACATTTTCTTATTGGGTAGGGTACAGGCTTTTAAAATATTCCCTAATTATTCTCTGTATTTCTTCAGTGTCTACAATTTTGACAACCTTTTCTTTTCTTATACTGTTAAATTGAATGTTCTCTCTTTAACAATTAGTTAATTTGGATGAAGGACTGCCATTCTTACTGATTTTTCACAAAGAATCCACTCATTTTTTTTTATTTCTTAATATTTTCTTTGAGCTCTATGACTGATTATTTCTTGCCATCCACTCTTTAAAGAATGTATTTTTTCTTTTTATCTGGAGCTTTCAATTGTTCTGTTAAGTTGTTAATATTAAATCTCTCAAATTTTTTTTTGCAATTTTTTAAATTTATTTTTTATATTCTTTGTTTACATTCCAAAGGCTTTCCCCTTTCCCAGTTCTCCTCTCACCATATGTCCCATAAGTCCTCTTCCCTCCACCCGTTCCCCAATCACCCCCCCCCCCATTTCTCTGTTCTGATACTCTCCTAAAAATCTGGATCCAGTCTTTTCAGGACCAGGGTCCTTTCCTTTCTTCTTCTTGGGAATCTTTTGATTTGCTAATTGTGCCTTGAGTATTCAGAGCTTTTGGGCTCATTAATATCCACTTATCAGTAATTGCATTTCATGTGTATTCTTTTGTGATTTGGTTAACTCACTTAGGATGATATTTTCCAGATCCAACCATTTGCCTACAAATTGCATGAATTCATTATTTTTAATTGCTGAGTAGTATTCCATTGTATAAATATACCACATTTTCTGTATCCATTCCTCCTTTGAGGGACATCTGGGCTCCTTCCAGCTTCTGGCTATTATAAATAAGGCTGCTATGAACATAGTAGAGCATGTGTCTTTATTGCATGCAGGGGATTCCACTGTGTATATGTCCAGGAGTGGTATGACAGGGTCCTCTGGAAGTGTCATGCCCAATTTTCTGAGGAACTGCCACACTGATTTTCAGAGCGGTTGTACCATCTTGCAATCCCACCAACAGTGTAGGAGTGTTCTTTTTCTCCACATCCTTACCAGCACCTGTTGTCTGACAGAGGGCTATTATCCAATATATACAAAGAACACAAGAAGTTAGACCCCAAAGTACCAAATAACCCTATCAAAAAATGGGGTACAGAGCTAAACAAAGAATTTTCACCAGAAGAAATTTGGATGGCTGAGAAGCACCTTAAGAGATGTTCAACATCATTAGTCATCAGGGAAATGCAAATCAAAACAACCCTGAGATTCCACCTCACACCAGTCAGAATGGCTAAGATTAAAAACTCAAGGGACAACAGGTGCTGGCCAGGATGTGGAGAAAAGGGAACACTCTCAAATATTTTTTATGTATGCACTTAGTCCTATTAGCATGCTTCTTAGAAATGCTATCATTGTGTATCATAATGTTTGGCACATCATGCATTTTTTTCTTCAACTCAAAAAAGTCTTTAATTTATTTCTTTTTTTTTAATTTTTATTTTCTATGTTCTATGTTTACATTCAAAAGGCTTTCCCCTTTCCCAGTTCCCACCCACCATAGTTCCCATAGTTCCTCTCCCCCCCCAACTGTTCCCCAATCATTCCCCCTCCCCCCTCGGTTTCTTTACTAAACTGGATGCAATCTTTACAGGCCCAGGGTCCTCTCCTTTCTTCTTCTTGGGAATCATTTGACTTGCTATTTGTGTCTTGAGTATTTAGTGCTTCTGGGCTCATTAATATCCACTTATCAGTGATTGCATTTCATGTGCATTCTTTTGTGATTGGGTTAATTCACTCAGGATGATATTTTCCAGGTCTAACCATTTACCTACAAATTGCATGAATTCATTATTTTTAATTGCTGAGTAGTATTCCATTGTATAAATATAACACATTTTCTGTATCCATTCCTCCTTTGAGGGATATTTGGGCTCCTTCCAATTTCTGGCTATTATAAACAAGGCTGCTATAAACATAGTGGAGCATGTGTCCTTATTGCATGCAGGGGAATCCTCTGGGTATATGCCCAGGAGTGGTATGCCAGGGTCCTCTGGATAACTGCTGGCTTTTCTTCAGTAATGAGTTGATCTCTTTGTATTAGTTCATAGCCCTTTTTTTATATTTGGTGATGTTGAAATTCAACTTTAGTTATTGATGGACAGATACAATGATGATGCTATTTCAATTTCCTTGTGTCCTTCGAGAATTGAATTGTACTCATGAATGTGATCAGTTTTGGAGAAATTCTATAATATGTTAACAAGTAGGTATATTCTTTTGTGTTTGGGGAAAATCTATGTATTTCCTAGTTCTGTCTGTTTTATAGCTTCAATTAGTTCACAAATCCAACTCCCCTTCCCTTGCTCTTATGAGAGTGTTCTCTCTCCCGCCCACTCACTCATTTCCACCTCCATGTCCTGGCATTCCTGTACCCTGGGGCTTCACAGGAGGCCTCACCTTCTATTGATGCCTGACAAAGCCATTCTCTGCTGCACATGCTTTGGAACCATAGGTCACTCCTTGTGTACCCTTTGGTTGTTAGTTTAATCCCTGGGAGCAGGGGGGGGGGTGTCTGGTAGGTTAATGCTGTTTTTTGTCCAATTGGGTTGCAAACCCCTTCACCTCCTTCAGTTTTTCTGTCTAACTCCTCCACTGGGGACTGAAGAATTCAGCTCAGTAACTTTGAGAAATTTCACCAGATACCTCCTCTCAGGGAAGAGAAAGGTCATAGAGCACATAGGCACTCTTCTTCTCTGGAAGGGAAGGGCTAATTACCTTCCTCAAACCACAGGGTGTGGGGACCAACCCTTGGCCACCTGAAGATGGGGGAGGCCCAGGGCATGTAGACATGTTCCTTGACCATTGGCCACCTACAGAGAAAGGAAGTCCTTGCCCTGAAAACTGTATGAAAATTCGATGACCGGGTTACATGGGGTCATTCTCTCCTTCATGGGCATGGTGGCCCTAGCATGCTGGAACACTAAAATTATTCTTGCTTTTGCATCGATCCCTGGTTCTTCATTGTTTACTCAGTGGTCTACAGTAGGTTAAGGCTCACCAGAGTCTTACAGAACCCTGTACTCAGCCCAATGGTTGGCTGCAAACATTCACCTCTGTATTTGTCAGAACCTCTCAGGAGACAACTTTATCAAGATCCTGTCAATGAATAAATCTTGCCATCCACAAAAGTGTCTGGGTTTGGTGATTGTGTATAGGATAGATCCTCATGTGGGGCAGTCTCTGGATAACCATTCCTTCAGTCTTTGCTCCATATTTTATCTCTCTGTTTTCTTCTGTATTTTGTTTCCCCTTCTAACAAGGATTGAAACATCCACACTTTAGTTTCCCTAATTCTAGAACTTCATGTTCTTTATGTATTGTATTTTGGATAGTCTGAGCCTTTAGGCTAATATCCAATGAGTGTATACCATGTGTGTTCTTTTGTGACTGGGTTAGCTCACTCAGGATAATATTTTCTATTTCCATCCATTTGCCTAAGAATTTCATGACTTCATTGTTTTTAATAGCTGAGTAATACACCATTGGGTAAATGTATCATATTTTCTTTATCCATTTCTCTGTGGAAGGACATCTGGACTCTTTCTAACTACTGTCTATTGTAAATAACGTTGCTATGAACATAGTGGAATATGTGACCTTGATAAAGATCTTTTTCACAATGGGTCTGTTGCCATTTTGTCCTAATGACATTGTCCTTTGTCTTACATACCTTTTCAAATTTATGAGATCCCGTTTGTCTATAGTTGATGAAATATCTTGCACATATTGCCATGTGTGTTTGATAGGTTATTACAGATAATGGTTTTTTTTTAGCACAACACAACTTTATTGGGTTCAATGATAGTTTCTAGTTATTATTTGTGTGTTTGTTTTGTTTTATTTATATTTTTCATTTGCATGAGCCTTAGGACAACACAGAGAATGCATTATGTGTAGAATGAGGAAGAATTAAGATACAATTATTTAATAAAGTATACATGTTATTTTCTTGTGGTTCCTATCATAGTTATAGGTGATTATAATGGCAAGCAGTGAGAGACAAGAGGATAGAAGAATTTCTCAAATACAGAAGGAGGTATCTCCATTAAGACAAGTGTCTAGTCAGGATTTTAGATGGAAGAATTTTGCCAAATAAATTTTCTTAACTGGAGGTCAACATGCAGAAGAATGAGAATTGATCCACTCTTATCTCCTTGCACTAAGCTCAACTCCAAGTGGATCAAGGACCTCCACATAAAACCAGACACACTAAAACTAATAGAAAAGAAACTGAGAAAGACCCTTGAGGACATTGGCTCAGGGGAAAAATTCCTGAACAGAACACCAATTGCTTATGCTCTAAGAGCAAGAATAGACAAATGGGACCTCATAAAACTAAAAAGTTTCTGTAAGGCAAAAGACACTATCAAAAGGATAAATCGGCAACCAACAAATTGGGAAAAAATCTTCACCAACCCCACTTCTGACAGAGGGCTAATATCCAATGTATACAAAGAACTCAAGAGATTAGACCCCAGAAAACCAAATAACCCTATCCAAAAATGGGGTACAGAGCTAAACAGAGACTTTTCACCTGAAGAAATTCAGATGGCTGAGAAACACCTTAAAAAATGTTCAACATCATTAGTCATTAGGGAAATGCAAATTAAAACAACCCTGAGATTTCACCTCACACCAGTCAGAATGGCTAAGATTAAAAACTCAGAAGACATCAGGTGTTGGCGAGGATGTGGAGAAAGAGGGACACTCCTCCACTGCTGGTGGGAATGCAAGCTGGTAAAACCACTCTGGAAATCAGTATGGCGGTTCCTCAGAAAACTGGACGTGATACTTCCAGAGGACCCAGCCATACCACTCCTGGGAATATACCCAGAAGATTTCCCAGCATACAATAAGGATACCTGTTCCACTATGTTCATAGCAGCCTTATATATAATAGCCAGAAGCTGGAAAGAACTCAGATGTCCCTCAACAGAGGAATGGATACAAAATATGTGGTATATAAACACAATGGAGTACTATTCAGCCATTAGAAACAATGAATTCATGAAATTCTTAGAGAAATGGATGGAGCTGGAGAACATCATACTAAGTGAGGTGACCCAGTCTCAAAAGAATACCCATGGTATACAGTCACTGATAAGTGGATATTAGCCTAGAAGCTTGGAACACCAAAGATATAAATCACATATCAAGTGATGTCTCACAAGAAGAAAGGAGTGGACACTGGTGCTAGAATGGACCAAAACATCATTGTGGGGGAATTCAAGAACAGTGAGGTGTGAGGGGGTGGATGAGGGACCAGGGGGAGGGAAAAGGGCATGTGGGACCTTTGGGGGTGGGGAACCAGAAAAAGGGAAATGAATTGTAAATATAGAATATATCCAATAAAAAAAAAGAAACTTCCCTAAGAGCAATAAGAGACCTCCTGTTGATATTTGTGAGGTTATGGAACATATCTGACTTGGTGAAGGGAATATTGTCACTAGTGTTTGATTTTGAGACTTCACATTTTGAGTTTGATTTTGAGAGTCACTTACTTCCAAATTGTGCTTTGTATTTGTGGTTGAATATATGATCATTGTTTCTTGTTCTGGGATCCTGATTATATGCCTCCTCCCACTATTGTGTATGATTCCCCCATGTAAACATAAATACGCTCATTTGTCTATGAAGTAACTTAGTACTATATAATAGTAGTATAAATGCAAATAATGAAACATCCAAGAAAGCACTGGATACCAGAATACTCCAGCTTTTTGGGGGCAGATTTTTTATTAACTACATATTTTCTTTGACAGTTTCACACATGTAGTTAGTACATACTGAACACTTCAAACTTCAAAATACAGGAGCTCCACATATTCATCATCAAGTAATAACACTTACTTGCTGTGGTTCTTTTTAAATTTTTAATTAGATATATTCTTTATTTACATTTCAAATGTTGTCCCCTTTCCTGGTTCTTCCCTCCCCCAAAAGTCCCATAAGCCATTTCCCCTTCCCCAATCAACACTCCCCAGCTCCCCTGTCCTGGTATTCCTCTACACTACTGCATCAAGTTTTTCCAGGACGGAGGGACTCTCTTCCCTTTGGTGTCTAACAAGACCTTACTCTGCTACCAATATGTCTGGAGCCATGGGTAACACCATATGTATTCTTTGGCTGATGGTTTTGTCCCTGGAAGCTCTGGGTGAAGTACTGAGTGACTCCTACTGTTGTTCCTCCAGTGGTGCTGCAAAGCTCTCCAGCCCCCTTGGTACTTTCTCTAGCTCCCCCATTGGGGACCCTGTGCTCATTTCAATGGCTGACTGAGAATGTCCCCTTCTGTATTTGTCACGCACTAGGAGAACCTCCCAGGTGATAGCTATATCCGGTTCAGGTCAGCCAGCATTTGTGGGTATCCACAATAGTGTCTGGGCTTTGTAACTGTATGTAGGATGCATCCCTGGGTGGAGTGTTCTCTGGATGGTCTTTCTCTCAGACTCTGCTCAACCTTTTGTCTTTGTATCTCCTTCTGTGGGAGCATAATACTATGTGAGGACCCTGCTATACAACTCTTGGCCATATACCCAGAAGATTCTCCAGCATGTAATAAAGACACATGCTCCACTATGCTCATAGCATTATTATTATTATTATTATTATTATTATTATTATTATTATTATTAGGTTTTTCAAGACAGGGATTCTCTGTGTGATCCTGGTTCCTGGAAATCACTTTGTAGACCAGGCTGGCCTCAAATTCAGAAATCCGCTTGTCTCTGCCTCTCAAGTGCTGGGATTATAGGCATGTGCCACCACACCTGGCTAGCAGCCTTATTTACAATAGCCAGAAGCTGGAAAGAACCTAGATGTTCCTCAATAGAGGAATGGATACTGAAAATGTGGAATATATACACAACAGAGTACTATTCAGCCATTAAAAAACAGTGAATTCATGAAATTATTTGATAAATAGATGGAACTGGAGAATATCATCCTAAGTCAGGAAACCCAATCACAGAAGAACACTCATAGTATGCATTCACTGATAAGTGGATATTAGCCTAGAATCTTGGAATACCGAAAGCATAATTCACATATCAAATGATGCCCAAGAAGTGGGAAGAACAAAGTATGGATCCTTGGGTCCTTTGTAGAAAGGAAAAAATGCTTTCTGTGGTTCAATTAGCCAAAACTGAAGGAAGAAGAAAATACATCTGTATGAAACAAGTAGGGCTCAGATGCAAGGGAACACAAGCATGATGAAGAACAGAAAAGTTAGTAATCAGATTAGAAATGGCATATATAGGATATTCATTGGAGCTTAAATGTAGAAATAAAATACATGTTAATTTTAATATATGATGATCAAATTATCATACCTATCAGAACAATAAAATCATATATGAAAATTTTGTTCAGGTCTTTTGAAACATCTTAATAAAATTCTAAAAAGGAACTAATGCTTTTCCAGTATCCTTGCAATCTAGCCTTAAATTTGTTTATAGTTTTAGTTTTATATCCCTGTACATGTATTTTTCAAGACATACTTCTCATACCATAAAGCTGTTCTTGTTATAAAAGTTACCATTATTCTCAAAAATAATTTTCATTAATGATATTTAAACAAGATAAAGTTGTTTACAATAGAAATGTCCATGGGATATATATATATATATATATATATATATATATATATATATCTGTTCAGTTGTTACCTGTTCAGTTGTTACATGGATCAAAGTAGATTATGACACATTTACCTATTTATTCATTTGTATATAAGTGACTAGAGCATTCATCCACTGAATATTTTCAAATATACACAAATACAAATACAAATAGCAGCATAATAAATCTAATATAATTTAAAATGCAAGCCGAAACTAAACATTTTGGCAGGTGACAAGCATTGAAATCTCTAATTAACAAGGTCACATTTCTGTAAATAAAATTATACTTTCCATTACCATGTAGAAACCTTATTTCTTTTGATTATTTTTAGGTATTCTCCATATTCAAATAATGTTTTCTTGGGTATAGGAAAATTAAAAATGAAATTCTTAGTCAAGTATATACAACAAGTAATGGTTATCAAGGAGACAGAATGCTTACCTGATTCAAATAGAGGGGTTGTCAATGAGGATTTTCTGTGATTACCCATTTGCAACAAACAAATAGCAACCATGCCATAAAAATAATTGAAAAACTCAATGCTCTGCCTCATGAATTATTGTAATGTAATCTCAAGATTCTAAAATGATAGTTTAGAAATAATGTCATAGACAAGTTTGTATCATGTGAGCAGAAAACCAAAGATCACACAGACATTTTAGAGTTAAATAAAATTATTATGGCTTGGAAGAATAAGAAATTAAAATTGCTAAGAATATTACACTGTAGTTTAAATTATGCTACTATATTATCATGTCTCTAACAAAGAGTTCTCAAACATGGATATGCTCTTTCCATAAATTATCTCTTCTTTGATGCCATTTAAGTTTGTTTTAAAATTCTAATTGCAGCTAGACATGGTGGTGAGTATCTTATTATATCAGTTCTTGGCAAGTTGAGGAAGAATTGAGTCACAGACCAACAATGGTATTAAAATGAAAACCCTTCTCTACATGCTTGAATGAATGTACAAATTGAGATTCAATCACCTAAATAAGAAACACAAAAAATGAAATTTCCCTTTGAAATCATTATCTATTACATGTAATATCTATTATTTTACTGGAATAATTTCAGTTATTAATATTTTTGAGTGGTTGATTTGTACACATGCATATTTTTATTTAAGATTACCTGTGGCATCTGTGTCATAACAGTCTATTTGTGATTACATCTGATATTCAATGTTATGTACTGCACCATGCTTCATTGTATAGAATGTCCCTGTTTTTATTTCTAGCAACACATGGTTTAGAGTTATATATTTTGAGATACATAAAAGCCTTAATGCAGAAATTATGCTTTAAATATTTTATATACTTTTTAATGTCTATATTTTAGGCTGCTCTCTGAATTTCAAAAACTGGACTGAAGTTTTAGCTCAGGGGTAAAGCTCTTACTAAACATTCTCACCGTTCTAAGTTGCATTCGTTTTATTACAAATTTACTAGGCAAACCTGTGAAAGCTTTTGTATCATGCTTAGATGATCTTGGAGAATTCCCAGTCTTTCTCTTTTTTTCTGAGCAGGAGTAAATATTCTATAACTCTAAAGAAAATGAAATACATACAGACACAAATTAGCAAGCTATAGTATTGCTAAGCCTTCAAATACTTACATTAATATCAAGAAGTTGTGACTTAGACAAAATAGAATGAAATAATGTTTGTAAATAACCTTAACATTGATAACAGTCTTTTTTCTTTGAAAAACAGAGTTTATGATAGAAATATCCTAAATTTGTGAACCATTTCTTTATGTTTCCATGTGAGTTCAAAGTCATTTGGATAATTATTTTACTTTCCCAGGTCATTTTAAGGATTGATTGATTGATTGATTGACTGATTGATTGATTGATTATAACATACTGTATTGGAAAGTTTGTGAGTGGCACACTAATGTGCTTCATATTTAGTTCAGGGAGAAACATTTTGCAATTCATTGTATAGTCAATTTAATTGTAACTATATTGTGTTATGGAAAACAGGTGTTGAGAATTAAAAAGACATTTAATTAAAGTAGTATATTTAGGAAGGAGAAAATTTTCTCAAAGATTGATTTAAGAATACTTTTAAAAGTAGGATTAGAGTTAACTGTATTACAAGTTTCTTGATATAATACTTGAGATACAAGTGATTTTATATTCAGCAATTCAGAGAGCGGAAAGTTGTCATACATGTTTAATGCATTAAAAGGCATCTAAATGTAAAAGGGCAGTGAGAATTAGAAGATTCTGCAGTTCTGCTTCCCCCTGCTGATGTAAGGTAAAACAAACAAAGGATGAATCAATAATTTCCAAAAGAACAATAAATATTTCCATAGTTCATCATATTTAAAAATGCAGTGGTTATCAAAATTTCAATGACATTTGCAAAAAATGGAGGAGTCTTAAAAATTATATGGAATCTAAAAATATTGAAAATATTTTAAAAACGAGTTCAAGCAGAAGATACAAGAAATTTCAAACTACTGGGCTCCAAAATAACCAGACAGATAAAGTTATATGAATATGTTAATTTATGGAAATAGATACATAGATAAAGTTATAGAAATATACAATTCAGATGGTCTAGGTAAATATTTGTTGACTAATTTAGAATCCAATGTAACCAAATAGGAAGCCCAGAAATATGTGTACATGTTTAACAAATTGTTTATTTATGAAAGTAATAAAAGTATACAGAGAAAGTATTCTCTTCAGTAAATTGAAAAACTAGAAAGTGATAACTAGATATAAAAATACATACACACAAACAGGCAGAGACAGAAAGATACTGAGAGCCAATGAGAGAAGGGGAAAGAGAGAGGAATTAACCTGGATCAGTATTTCACATTGCTTATACAGATAAATTAAAAACAGGACAAAGACTTACATGTAAACATTAATGTTTTAAAATTGCTACAAGAAATCACAAGAAAAGGGTTTTTTGACAATGATTTAATCAACAGTTTCATACTATTGATCTCTAAATAGTATTTAACCCACAGAAAAAAAAATAAATAGAGATATTAACACACCACTTAGAAGCCCCAATTTAAAAACTGGCCGAGGATCTGAAAAGATGTTTCTCAACAGAGGCCAATCAGATATATAAAGTTGCACATTAATACAAATCAATCCAATGGAGTCACAAAGCAGGAAGCATCTTCTGCCTGTGGGAGTGTTTGTCACAGAACAAGTATTTACATCAATGGGCAGGTACTTACAGATTGCTTTATGAATAAAAAAGGAGATTATTATCAAACTTTGACAATAGAAAACATGTTTTCCCACATGCATCACAGATGAACTTCATTTCAAATGAAATAAGCTAGACTGCTAATGATAAACATCACATATTTTCCTTTTTCTATAGGATCTGAAAATGCCAAAAATAGATGGCAAACAAAATCAGTTCTATATTAAGACTTTGGTGACTTTTTCCTGTCTTAATGTCTAGTGTACATAATTGTTTGGACATTATAAACTTCAACTAACTTCAACCTTGGATCTGCAAACTGATTCCTACCCCACAATTCTGCCTGCCCACCAGGTCTGGTCCAATCTGGTACACACAGGTGTGGCATCCACAGACCAATTCCCGATGACCCACCTGCTATGATCCTGATAAGACTAGCAGCCATGACCTCTGCCTCACCCTATCTGAGCTGCAACTTCCTGCTTGTACATAACTCTACCTGGAATTGTTGATGGGCAAACATCTTTCCACCACACAGCTCTGCTTACTTCCTGGGAGGCATACTCCAACTAGGGACACCCACAGACTAACAGGTCAACAAACAACAGAGATAACCAGATGGTGAAACATAAGCATAAGGAGATTATAAACATAATCCAGTGCTACATGGCATCATCTGATCCTAGCTCTCCTACTACAGCAATCCCAGGATATCCTACACACATGACAAACAAGATTGTTACTGTAAGTATCATCTCATGAAGATGATAGGGGCCTTTAGGAGGAAATAAATAGATCTTTTAAAGAAATACAGAAAAATCACAGTTTAACAGGTAGAAGACTTTAAATAGGAAAAAAGTAATTCCCCTAAAGGTATAGAGGAAAATATAATCAAACAAGTGAAGGAAATGAATAAAAAATCAAATACCTAAGAATGAAAATAGAAACAATAAAGAAATCACAACCTGGAGGCAATAAACCTAGGAAAGAGAACAGGAATTATAGACACAAGCATCACAAACAGAATGCACCACACTGAACTCAGAGATCTGCCTGCCTGTGCCTCCCAAGTGCTGGGATTAAAGGCATGCACCATAACTGCTGTACTGAGCTAGATGAGTAGCTGTCTTCCAGGCAGGAAGCCTGGTAAATCATAGAGCCTTACACACATAGAATGATGATCTGAGAAGACAGTCCAATCTTCTTCCCTCTACCTACAAAGACCAAACATTGATGTGAATTCACATTTTGGAAATATTTTGTGTTTCACAAAGTAAGAAAACTTCACAAATCATTGCTTTCTAAAATTTCACTAAAATTTTTCTTGAAAAAATAAAAAAGAATACATGGCATGAAATAAAAATTCTAAGGTGTTGAAGATATCCTAGAAGAAATTAATCTATCACTTACAAAATGCCAAATTTTAAAAGTTTCTAGCTCAATATATCAAAGAAATTTGGACACTATAAAAAGAACAAACCTAAGAATAATATGAACCAAATGGGGTAAAGATTCCTAGTTCAACGTACCAGAAAATATCCTCAACAAAATAATACCATGACAAAACCAAATTCAAACAATAAATTCCCACAAAACTAGCACTAGAGGATCTGGAAAGAAAACAATACAAAGAGGGTAACTATACTCAAGAAAACATAAGAAATTAATCACCTTACACCAAAACAAGCAAAAAAGAATCGTACACATGAAATACTACTTCCAAAATCAAAATAACAGGAAGTGACAATCATTGGTTATTAATATCTATCAACATCAATGGACTCAATTTCCCCAAAAAGAAAAAAAATGACAGATGAACAGACTGTATATATAAACAAGATCCATCATTCTTCTGCACTCAAGAAATACACCTCAGCAACAAAAATAGATACTACATTGCAGTAAAGGGTAGGGAAACAGTTTTTCAATCAAGCACAAACAAGCTGGAGTTGCCATTATAATATCTCATAAAGTAGACTTTCAGCCAAAAGCAATCAAAAGAGATGCAGAAGAACACTTCACCCTCATCAAAGGAAAACTCCACCAAGTTGAATTCTGAACATCTATGCCCCACAGGATTCCCATATTTGTACAAAACAAAAACAACAACAAAACAAAAAACAAAAAGCAAAAACAAAAAAAAACTTTACTAAAGCTCAAAACACACACCGAATCTCATACAATAATAGTGAGGATAGCAACATCCCACTCTCACTAATGAGTGGGCTATTTAAGTAGAAAAAGAAGAAAATAACAGTCAAGGGGAATAGCATTTGAAATTCAAATAAATAAAATAACCAATAAAAACAGTATAAAACAGTGAAACTCACAGATGATAAGAACCTAATATATTTATCATATATCTACAGAACATTTCACCCCTAAACAAATGAATATATCTTCTCAGCACCTCATTGAACCATCTCAAAAACTCACCATATAGTAGGGCACAAAGCAAGCCTCAACAGATACAGAAGATGGAAATAACCTCTTGCAGTTTATCAGTCCTCCATAGATTCAGGTTGGATTTCAACAACAGAAAGAACTTATGGGTCTCTCTACTCAATAATTACTTGGTCAGGGAAGAAATAAAGAACTTAAAAACTTTCTTGAATTCAATGAAATTAAGGTGCAAAATACCCAATTTTATGGGACAAAATGATCGCAATGCTAAGAAAATTTGCAACAGTAAGTACCTCCATAAAACAATTGGAGAGATCTCATACTAACAACTTAACAATAAATTTGAGAGCTATAGAACAAAATGACACAAGCACAGAAAAGTGTGATAGAAGGCAGGATATAATCAAAATTAGATGAAAACAATGAATTAGAAACAAAAGCAACAGTACAAAGAATTAAAAGCATGAGTTGGTTCTTTAAAAAAATCAACAAGCTAGACAAACCATTAGCCAAAGTATCTAAATACACAAAGACAGTATCCAAATTAATAAAAATCAGAAATGAAAAGCAAGACATAAGGACAGAAAATTAAGAAATTCAAATAATTGTTAGGTCTTACTTGAAAAGCCTGTACACAACAAAACTGGAAAATGTAAGTGAAATGGGAAAATTTCTACACAGATACAACTTACCAAAGTTGAATCAAGATCAGGTAAATGATCTAAGGTATCCCATAAACCCCAAGGAAATAGAATCAGGCATTAGAAGTCCCTCAACCAGAAAAATCCCATGGCTAGATGGCTTTACTACAGAATTTTACCAGCCATTCAAAGAAGAGATAGTACCAAAATTCCACAAAACAGAAACAGAAGGAACACAATCTAATTCATCCTATGATGTCATGGTCAACCTGCTACCTAAACTTCTCAAAGACTGAGGAAAGAAAGAGAACTTCAGATCAATTTTAATAATCAACATGGTAGCAAAAATATTAAATAAAAATTTCCAACACTGAATGCAAGAACACATCAAAGACATAATTCACCAAGATCAAGTAAGCTTTATCCCAGAGATGCAGGATGGTTCAATGTACTGAAATCGACCAATATAATCCACTATATAAAGAGAATGAAAAAAATAACATGATTATCTTATTAGATGCTGAAAAAGCCTTTAAAATAATCCAACACACACTTTCTTGATAAAAACCTTGGAGGGACATGGAATATAAAATACATATCACAACAATATACAGCAAGCCAATTATCACTATTAAATGAAATGGAGAAAAACTTAAGCAATTCCATTAAAATCAGAAACAAGAAAGGAATGCTTACTTCCTATCTCTTCAAATATTATACTCTAAGTTCTAGATAGAGAAATAAAACTACAGGTGAAGAGCAATGGGATATAAATTGGAAAGGAAAAGGTTAAAGGATTGCTATTTGTGGATAATATGATAGTATACATAAGCAACCCCCAAAAATCTACCAAAGAACTCATACGGGTGATAAACAACTTCAGAAAATGAAGTGGATGTAAAACTAATTCAAAAGACAAATCAGCATCCTTCCTTTATACCAAATGATAAATGGGCTGAGAATAAAATTGAGAAAAGAATACCATTCACAATAGCCATAAATAATATAAAATATATTGGTGTAAGTCTGACCAAGCAAGTGAAAGATTTGCATTATATTAATTTCAAGTCCCTGAACAAAGAAATTGTAGAAGACCTCAGAAGATAGAAAGATTTCCCCAACCTCATGGAATGGTAATATTTACTTGGTGATAATGGATATTTTACCAAAAGCAATCTATAGATTCAATGTAATTCCTATTAAAATGTAACAATATAATTCTACACAGACATCAAGAAAATAATTCTCAATTTCATATGGAAATAGAAAAAACCCAGGATAGCCAAAACATTTCTGAAAATAAAAGAACTTCTGGAATAAATACCATCTTGTCCTCTAGCTGTACTATAGAACAATAGTTATTAAAAATCACATGGTATTGGTACACAGACAGAGAAGTCAATCAATAGAGTAGAAGCAAAGACCCAGAAACAAACGTACAAACCTACAGACAATTGATCTTTGACAAAGAGGCCAAAGTTTTAGAGCAGAAAAAGGAAAGCATCTTCGACAATGGGTGCTGGTCTAGCTAGGAGTCTACATGTAGAAGAATGCAATTTGATGCATATTTTTCATCCTGCACAAAGCAAAGTTTAAGTAGATCAAGGATTTCAGCATAAAACCATACATATGGAATATTATAGAAGAGAATGTGGGAAATATCCTCTAATGCACTGGCATAGGGGAAATTTTCCTGATGATATATCAATGGCTCAGGCTCTAAGATGAACAATTAATAAATGGGACCTCATGAGACTAAAAAGCTTCTGTGAGGCAAAGGACATTTGTCAGTAGGACAATAGGGTAGCCTAAAGATAGGGAGAAGATGTTCACTAATCTTCCATCCAACAGAGCAAATATCTGAACTATATAAAGATTTCAAGAAGTTAAGTTCTCAAAATACCAATGGGAGGAGATACAGAGACAAAGTGTGGAGCAGAGACTGAAGGAAAGGCCATCCCCATCCAGAGACTGCCCCTTCTAGGGATCCATCACTTATACAGTTACTAAACCTAAGTGCTTGCTGACAGGAGCCTGATATAAATGTCTCCTGAGAGGCTGTGCCAGTGCCTGACAAATACAGAGCTGGATGCTCTCAGCCAACCATTGGACTAAGCACAAGATCCCCAATGGAGGAGTTAGAGAAAGGTCTGAAGGAGTTGAAGGAGCTTATAACCCCATAGGAGGAACAACAATATGAAATAACCAGTACCCCCCAGAGCTCCCAGGGACTAAACCACCAACCAAAGAGTACACATGAAGGGACACATGGCTCCAGCTGCATATGCAGCAGAGGATGACTTTCTGGACATCACACGGTCCTGAGAAGCCTCAATGCCCCAGTATAGAGGCATGACAGGGAAGCAGGAGTGGGTGGAGCAGGGGGAGGGGTAATGAGCTAGGGGGTTTTCAGAGGGGAAACAAGGAAAGGGGATAACATTTGAATGTAAATAAAGAACATATCTAATAAAAAAGAGAAAAAAGAAAAAAAAACAAGGTTGAGTTCCTACAAATCAAATAATGCTATCAAAAATTGGGGTACAGAGATAAACAGAGGACACAGGCCCCTAAATCACACAAAGTCACAACCAAAAAAGGAACTTCTGACCAATTTTGTCTTTGGACATCAATGGAAAAATATTCAATAAAATTCTCACAAACTGTATCCAATAACATATCAAAAACATCATTTACCATGATGAAGTAGGTTTCATCAAAGGGATTCAGAGATAATCCAGTTTATGAAAATCCATCAATGCCATGCACTATATAAACTAACTCAAGGAAAAAAGTCATATGATCCTCTCATTAGAGAAATTAGAGAAAATATGTTTGACAAAATCTAATACCCCTTCATGTTAAAAGTTTTTCAGGAGATCAGAGATTTATCACCCATACATAAATATAATAAAAGCAATATACAGTAAACCAACAGGTAACCTCAAATTAAATGGAGTGAAACTTGAAACACTTTGACTAAAATCAGGGGGAAAGTCAAGGCTGACCACTCTCTCCTTATGTATTCAATTGCATTTTAAGGTGTAGCTAGAGAAATTAGACAACAAAAGTAGATCAAGGGGGATATAAATTGGAAAGGAAGACATCAAGTTATCACTATTTGCAGATGATATAATAGTGTAAATAAATTATACCCATAATTCTACCAGAGAACTCCTACAGCTGATACACAACTTCACCAGTTACTGGATATAAAATTATATCAAACAAATCAGTAGTCATCCTTGATTCAAATGATAAACTGGATTAGGAACAAATTAGGAAACAACACCTTGAAGAAAGAAATAGAAGAATACCTCAGACGATTGAAAGATTTCACATGCTCATGTATAGATAGGATTAGCATAGTAAAATTAGCCATCTTCCCAAAAGCAATCTACAGATTCATCAAAATTCCCACAAAATTCTTCACTACATGGAAAAAGCAGTTCTCAACTTCATATGGAAAAACAAACAAAAAAAAAATCAAGGATAACCAAAACAGTTCTTAACATAATGGAACCTCTGGAGGTCTATGATTTCAAGCTGTCTTACTGAGCAATAGTGATTAAAAAAATGC
This sequence comes from Apodemus agrarius, assembly GCA_964023405.1. Lineage (NCBI taxonomy): Eukaryota > Metazoa > Chordata > Mammalia > Rodentia > Muridae > Apodemus > Apodemus agrarius. The sequence continues at coordinate 56,797,632 of OZ030022.1, forward strand.
TTGGTATTGGTACATATAATTCTCAACAGAGTAATTCCAAATGGCTAAGAAGCAACTAAAGAGATGTTCAACATTATTATTCATCTGTTAAATGAAATCTTAAAATTCCTGAGATTCCAGCTTATACCTACTAGAGCAGCTAAGATTAAAAACTTATGCTGGTGAGGGTGTAGAGAAAGAATAATACTCCTCTATCACTGGTGGAATTGCAAACTTGTACAGCTACTCTGGAATTCAATATGTTGGTCTCAAAAAATTGGAAATATTGATTCTTGAAGACCCAGCTCTACTGGTCCTGAGCATATATACAAATTATGTTCCACCATACCACAAGGACATTTACCACTCTGTTCCTAGCATCTCTATTTGTAATAGTTAGAAATGAGATGCAACTCAAATGTCTCATAACAGAATCGATATAGAAAATATGGTGAATTTACACAATAGAATGCCATTCAGCTATACAAAAAAGAACATGAATATTTTTTTTCTGGCAAATTGATGGAAAGGGAGTATTATTCTGAGCAAGGTAAACCAGACCCAAAAGGATATGCATGCTATGTACTCACTGATAAATGTATATGAACCATAAAGTACAAGGGACCCAAAATATAGCCCATAGACCCAAAGAAGTTAAACAAGAAAGAAAGCCCAAATGAGGGTATTTGAGTCTCAACTTCAAGGGGAATAAAATAGTCAAAGAGACAGAGGGAGATAAGGAACTCTTTGGGAGAGGTAAGGTGTGGGTAAAGGGAGGAGTGCAGGACTGTCAGGGAAGCTAGGAGAGGAGGAGAGAAAATGGAACCAACAGCTGCCAGGATGTGGCCATGGGGAATCTTTAGGAGGTAGCAGGGACTTTGGAATGGGAGATACTCCCAGGAGCCAATGTGGGTATCCTTAGCATCGATGATGCCTCACAGAGGGGACCTTGAACTTGAGGAGGCCACCTCCTGTAGCCAAGCAGGACTCCCAGAGGAGGAACAAAGACACTCACCCTCCTACAAAACTTTCAACTGAATATATTTTCCTGTCTATAATAAATGCAGGTCCAAAGATGGAACAGAGATGTGGCCATTTCAGCCAGTAACTGGCCCAACTTGAGACCTATGCCATGGGCAAGCACCAATCCTTCACACTGTTCATAATAATACTACATTATGCTTACAGGTCAGAGACTAGCATAACTGTCCTTCATTCGACTCTACCCAGCAGATGACAGAAACAGATGCAGATAACAACAAGCAAACATTGGACAGAATCCTTGTGGAAGAGTTGGGGGAAGGACTGAAGGGGATGGGAATCTCACCAACAGTGTCAAATAACCTAGACCCCTTAGAGCTCTCAGAGATTGAGCCTCCAACCAAAGAGCACTATGTACAACTCAGGATGGACCTAGGCCCCAGGCACATGTGTAGTAGACATGCAACTCAGTCTCCTTGTGGATCCCCCAAGAACTAAAGCATGGACCCTCCTTAATGTTCTAGCCTTTCTGTGGAATTTGTTTCCCAACAGGGCTGATTTATCTGGCTTCAGTGGGAGATAATATGCCTAATCCTACAGAGACTTGATGTGCCAGGGTTGGGAGATGGGGCACTCTTTCAGAGGAGAATGGGAGTGGACATGGGAAGAGGGCACATTGTGGGGAGTAGCAAGAAGGGAGGTAGCATTTATGATGAAACCAAGCAAATAACAAACAAATAAAACAAAAATCTTCAAAAAGTGGAAAACAGTTTGTATGAGTGCATAGATAATAAAAAATCCTCTTCGCTTGATAGTTAACAATTATATTTTATACTTATTTTATACATTTAATAGGTGGCATAAAATATTAATAAATAAAGCAAACTAGAGATAAACAGATATATAGACACAGACAAGATAAATGATGTTTTAATCATCATGTAACAGTTATATTTTCTATGCATAGTTTATAATATGCATTGGGGAAATAATTGCATAGAAAAAAGGGTAGAATTAGCATCAATACAGAAAAATGGACATTATAAAAATTATATATATGATTTCTACCATGTATGATTATATATGGTAGAAAAATCAACTTCAACAGTTAAACATCTATAAAGTCATTCTGAGAAAGGAATTTGGATCCTTGGATCTCATATATTCTGATAAGAGAGCATAGTTGACATAATACTTCTTAAGGGGGAGACTTTAAAATATCTTTTTTTTTTTGGTTTTTGGTTTTTGGTTTTTCAGAGACAGGGTTTCTCTGTGTAGCTCTGGCTGTCTTGGAACTCACTTTAGAACAGACTGGCCTTGAACTCAGTAATCTACCGGCCTCTGCCTCCCAAGTTCTGGGATTAAAGGCGTGTGCCACCACACCCAGCTTTTTTTTTTTCTTTTTTCTTTTCTCTTTTTCCGAGACAGGGTTTCTCTGTGTAGCCCTGGCTGTCCTGGAACTCACTCTGTTGACCAGGCTGGCCTCGAACTCAGAAATCCACCTGCCTCTGCCTCCCAAGTGCTGGGATTACAGGCGTGCTCCACCATGCCCGGCTCTAAAATATCTTAATACATTAGTAAACATTTTTTTCATAATATTTTGGAACTAAACGATTCAAAACAGTGCTCTTTAGAATTTCACACCTTAAAAGTGTACCTTCTGTCTATCTGTGGTTGAAAATGTTTTCATTGGAATAGAACTTTTTCACAATAAATAAATTTTAGTTTATCTTATAAGGTTATTTTAATTTCTCACTTTTTTATGGACTTGTAATCTGATGTAACTACTGTTATTATTAGTATAATTATTCTGGCAAACAAAGTGAAGGAACAGAAGGGCAAAGGGATAATCTTTCTGAACAACAACTTCTTATCTTGCATAAATGCTAACATAGCTTAAGCCATGACTTTTTAAATAAGCAAATAAACTGAGATAATGAATGTGACTTAAATTAGCTTTGAGAATTGACATGTAGAATGCTAACTAGTGTGATTGTTAGGACGATGCTCTCTAGAGGACTGGAACTAATTCCACAATTTTTAAATTTTATAGAATAGTTGACATCTACTGAAAAATATTCTCTCACTGACTGATATTATCTATTGGTAATCTCTCACTAATATTCATTATCTATTGGTATGGTTAAATACATCCTATTTATCTCTAGAAAGAGTAAGGCTAGAATAAAATAGTGTGCAAATAAAGTACAATAAAACAATACATGGGCAATAAATCTTATAAATGCAAATAATCACTAATTATTAACTAATTACTAATATTTATGAATGGAAATAATTAACAGAATTACTATTTAACATGAGTTGATTCTCTAAAACGTCTATTCTCTAATCAAAGGTAAAACTATATTATTATCTAATAAACTTAATAGAATGAGTAGTCATTGTTTTAGACAATACTAAACACTTAGGATAGATTCTATTAAGTAAATCAGACACACAAAAGAAATTCCTCTAATACTATTTGAAACATGATTCTAAATTTGTTACATGACTCTAAATTGACAAATATAAGCAAAATAAGCCAATTGAAAGTTTAAAATATCAGAAACATCTATACGCTATTTTCTGAAAATACTTTTGGTATTAATATAGATTTTATACTCTTTTAGATAAATACTAGACTTTCTTCTTTTTTTTGAAGAATAAAATATAGATAAAACAAAAAATCCCCTCCAGGAAATGAGTGAATTTCTATCATATTATACTTACCATTTTCCTTATTTGTAGATGCAACAGAAGGGAAGAGATGTAATTACATCAAAAGGAAGTGTCTCTACAGTGCTTAGTTAAGTTTTATGAGTACACAGTTGTGAAATTACTCAACATGAAAGCAAAAATGTTGTCTATACAACTCATATCTGTGTCTTTTAGGCCTTGAGTTTTGCCATTGTACATTTAGTTAGGAACATTTACCATATATATAAATATGAAAGTTACTTAATCAAAGTGGAAATGATTGCTTTTCTCTCATGGTTAAATTTATATGGTATGGATCCTGGGCTACCTTCACTGGGGGATCTGCTAGGCTCTCGCCACCAGGCAGGCCCAGCTGCTCCAAGGCTCTGCAGGACTTCCCCGCACCCTCAGGCCTTGCACCAAGGCAGCAGGTGGCAGCCAGCTTGAAGGCCCCTGGACCAGCAGTAGAAGCGGGCCTCCATATTGCAACCAGGACACAGCTGGAGAGGCCCAGGTAGACAGACTCCATCGGGGCTACTGTCGTGGGGGGGGATCTGCTAGGCTCTCACTGCCAGGCAGGCCCAGCTCTGCCTGCTGAGGCTCTGCAGGACTTCCCCGTACCCTCAGGCCTTGCACAGAGGCAGTGGGTGGCAGCCAGCTCGTGATCCCTTAGAGCAGCAGTCACGCATAATCACCAGTAGAGAAACAACAGGTGAGCCCAGCCTCACAAGAGATTCAAACACCAGCCAGTGACAACAAGGTCAACTAACACCAGAAATAACCAGATGGCAAAACGGAAACAAAGGAACATTACTAACAGAAAACAAGGCAACATGACAGCATCCGAACCCAGTTCGCCAACAACAGGAAGCCCTGGATACCCCAAAACACCAGAAAAACAAGATGGATATAAAATCACTGGTCAGGATGCTGGTAGCTGAACACATAGAAAAATCTCGTAAAGAAATAGAGGAGAAAATGGATCAAAAGTTAGAAGATTTTACAAGGCAAATACAAAAATCACTTCAAGAAATTCAGAAGATGGATCAAAAAGAAGAAAACAATAAGGAAGAAGGACAAAAATCACTTAAAGAAATACAGAAGAATGTGGGCCAACAAGTAGAAGCTATGATATAGGAAACACAAATTCTCTTAAAGAAATATATGAAAACACAATCAAGCAAGTGAAATATCTGAGCATATCCATCCAGGTACTAAAAACAGAAGTAGAAAGAACTAAGAAATCGCAGAGGGAGACAACATTGGAGATAGAAAACCTTGGGAAGAAATCAGGGGATATAGATGCAAATATCAACAATAGAATACAAGAGATAGAAGACAGAATATCAGAAGCCGAAGATACCATAGGAACCATTGATTCAACAGTCAAAGAAAATACTAAATGGAAAAAGGTTGTAACCCAAAACATCCAGGAAATCCAGGACACAATGAGAAGACCAAACCTAAGGATTATAGGTATAGACAAGAGTGAAGATTTACAAGTTAAAGGGCCAGCAAATATCTTCTACAAAATTATGGAAGAGAACTTCCCCAACTTAAAGAGAGAGATGCCCATGAATAAACAAGAAGCCTATAGAACCCCAAACAGACTGGACCAGAACAGAAATACTTCCCATCACATAATAATCAAAACTCCAAATGTACTAAACAAAGAAAGAATATTAAAGGCAGCAAGAGAAAAAGGCCAAGCAACATATAAAGGAAGACCTATCAGAATAACACCAGACTTCTCATCTGAGACCATGAAAGCTAGAAGATCCTGGGCAGATATCATGCAAACTCTAAGAGAACATAACCTTCAGCCAAAACTACTTTACCCAGTAAAACTCTCAATCGCCAAAACTCTCAATCAACAAAACCAAATTTGCAAGATATCTTTCCACAAATCCAGCCCTACAAAGGATAATAGGGGGAAAACACCAAGACAAGGAAGGAACCTACACCTGAGAAGAAGCAAGATAAAAACTTCCCCTCATCAAACCCAAAAGAAGATAACCTCTCGAATAAATAAATAAATAAATACATAAATACATAAATAAATAAATAAATATAATTTCAAAAATGTCTGGAGGTAATAATTACTATTCCTTAATATCTCTTAACATCAATGGACTGAATTCCCCAATAGACCCTACATTTTGCTGCATACAGGAAACACATCTCAGTGTTAAAGACAAACACTGCCATAGAGTAAAAGGCTGGAAGACAATTTTACAAGCAAATGGTCTCAGGAAACAAGCTGGAGTAGCCATTCTAATATCAGATAAAATTGACTTCCAACCTAAAGTCATCAAAAGAGACTCAGAAGGTCACTTCTTGCTGGCCAAATGGAAAATCCACCAAGAAGAGCTCTCAATACTGAACATCTATGCTCCAAATGTAAGGGCACCCTCATTCGTAAAAGAAACCTTACTAAAGCTTAAAGCACACATTACACATAACACAGTAATTGTGGGTGACATCAATACTCCACTCTCTTCAATGGACCGATCAGGAAAGCAGAAACTAAACAGGACACAGTGAAACTAATTGAAACTCTGGACCAATTGAATTTAACAGATATATATATATATATATATATATATATATATATATATATATATATATATATATAACATTTCATCCTAAAGCTAAAGAATATACCTTTTTCTCAGCACCCCATGGTGCCTTCTCCAAAATTGATGTTAAAAACTGCATGGTATTGGTACAGCAACAGGCAAGTAGATCAATGGAATAGGATTGAAGAACCAGAAATGAACCCACAGACTTATGGTCACTTGATCTTTGATAAAGGAGCCACAACCATCCAGTGGAATAAAGATAGCCTTTTCAACAAATGGTGCTGGTTCAACTGGAAGTCAACATGCAGAAGAGTGCGAATTGACCCACTCTTATCTCCTTGCACTAAGATCAACTCCAAGTGGATCAAGGACCTCCACATAAAACCAGACACACTGAAACTATCAGAAAAGAAACTTGGGAAGACCCTGGAGGACATGGGCACAGGGGGAAAGTTCCTGAACAGAACATCAATAGCTTATGCACTAAGATCAAAAATTGACAAATGGGACCTCATAAAATTACAAAGTTTCTGCAAGGCAAAGGACACTGTCAGAAGGACAAAATGGCAACCAACAAAGTGGGAAAATATCTTCACCAACCCCACATCCGACAGAGGGCTAATATCCAATATATACAAAGAACTCAAGAAGTTAGACCCCAAAGAACCAAATAACCTTATCAAAAAATGGGGTACAGAGCTAAACAAAGAATTTTCACCAGAAGAAATTCAGATGGCTGAGAAACACCTTAAGAGATGTTCAACATCATTAGTCATCAGGGAAATGCAAATCAAAACAACCCTGAGATTCTACCTCACACCAGTCAGAATGGCTAAGATTAAAAACTCAAGAGACAACAAGTGCTGGCAAGGATGTGGAGAAAGAGGAACACTCCTCCACTGTTGGTGGGATTGCAAAATGGTAAAACCGCTCTGGAAATCAGTTTGGTGGTTCCTCAGAAAATTGGGCATGTCACTTCCAGAGGACCCTGGCATACCACTCCTGGGCATATACCCAGAGGATTTCCCTGCATACAATAAAGACACATGCTCCACTATGTTTATAGCAGCCTTGTTTATAATAGCCAGAAATTGGAAGGAGCCCAAATATCCCTCAAAGGAGGAATGGATACAGAAAATGTGGTATATTTTTACAATGGAATTCTACTCAGCAATTAAAAATAATGAATTCATGCAATTTGAAGGTAAATGGTTAGACCTGGAAAATATCATCCTGAGTGAGTTAACCCAATCACAAAAGAATACACATGAAATGCAAACAGTGATAATTGGATATTAATGAGCCCAGAAGCCCTAAATACTCAAGGCACAGTTAGCAAGTCAAATGGTTCCCAAGAAGAAGAAAGGAGAGAACCCTGGGCCTGGAAAGATTGGATCCAGTTTTGTAGAGAAACCGTGGAGGGAGGGGGGATGATTGGGGAATAATTGGGGGGAGAGGAATTATGGGATGTATGGTGCTTGGGAACTGGGAAAGGGGAAAGCCTTTGGAATGTAAACATAGAATATAGAAAATAAATATTAAAAAAACATGTATATGGTATGTCTCTCCTTTCTTCAATCTCTCACTGTCCTATTCAGTTATCCAGAACCAAGCTCTGTAGATCATAGTGAAACTATATTTCTATCACTGTAGCATAACCGAGAATCCAGGTTATGATTCCTACAGCATTACCATTTTGTTTGTTTGTTTTCTTTATAATTAAGACTATTTTGTTACTCTGGGAATTTGGATGAAAACCAATACCTCTAATAGAATAGCATGTGTTTTAGTAGAAAATAAAACAGAATATCAGCAGATAAAAGAACCAGTGAGAGAAGTTGCAGACTCTGGAATCCAGAGCAGGAGCCTTACAGACAGAAGGAAGGAGAGAAAGTGCAAAGGAATATAAAACCTGTGAACCTGTGGCAACATTCCTTTTATTTTATTATTTTCTTTTTCATATATATTATATATTTATATACATTTATATATTTCTGAAATATATATATATACACATATATATATATATATATATATATATATATATATATATAATTTCAGGTTGAGTTTCAGACTTGCTGGGAAATGCTATACCTAGCAATTTTCAAGTTTTGTTTTAAAAATTATTCTTTTTTATTAGTTTTTGTTTTCTTTTATTGAATATTTTCTTTACTTACATTTCAAATTTTATACCCTTTCCTGGTTTTCTCTCTGGAAACTCCTATTCCATCTCCTACCCCTGCCTCTATGAGGGTACTCCCCCACACACTCATGCATTCATTCCCCACTCTCCTCCCTGGCATCCCCCTTTACTGGGGCATTGTGCCTTAACAGTACTAAAGGTGTCTCCTCCCACTGATGTCCAACAAGGCCATTCTTTCTACATATGCAGCTGGGACCATACATTGCTCCATTTGTACTCTTTGGTTGGTGGTTTTGTCCCTGGGGGCTCTAGAGTGTTTGGTTGGCTGATACTGTAGTTTGTGCTATGAGGTTGCAAACCCCTTCAGCTTCTTCAGTTCTTTCTGTAACTACTCCACTGGGGACGCCATGCTCACTCCAAAGATGGGCTGAGAGCATACCCCTCTGTATTTGTCAGGATCTGCCAAAGCCTCTCAGGAGACAGCTATATAAGACTTCTGTCAGCAAGTATTTCTTGGCATCCACAATAGTGTCTGGGTTTGGTGACTGTGTGGGATGGATCCCCATTTGGAGCAGTCTCTGGATGACCTTTCCATTGGTCTCTGCTCCACACTTTTTCTCCATATTTGCTCCTGTGAGTGTTTTGTTCCTGCTTCTAAGAAGGACCTAAACACCCACACCTTGGTCTTTTGTGCTTCAAGTGGTCTGTGAATTGTATTTTGGATATTCCAGACTTTTCAGTGAGTGCATGGCATTTGTGTTCTTTTTTGATTGGATTACCTCATTCAGGATGATATTTGCTAGTTCTATCTACTTACCGAATAACTTCATGAAGTCCTTGTTTTTAATATCTGAGTAGTACTCCATCGTATAAATGTACCACATATTCTGTATCCATTCCTGTGTTGAAGGACATCTGGGTTATTTTTATCTTATGGATATAACAAATAATTTTAGCTCCTTTATCAAAGATCAAGTGACCATAGTTGTGTGGGTTCATTTCTGGGTCTTCAATTTTATTCCAATGATCTACATGCCTGTCTCTCTACCAATACCATACAGTTTTTATTGTGAATGCTCTGTAATATAACTTGAGGTAAGAGATGGTGATTCCCTCAGAAGTTTTATTATTGTTGTGAATAGTTTTTGCTATCCTGGGGTGGTTTTTTTTTGGTAATTCCAAATGTATTTGCAAATTGCTCTTTCTATCTTTTTGAAGAACTGAGTTTGAGTTTTGTTAGGAATTGCAAAGAATATGTATAGTGCATTGAAAAGATAGCCATTTTTAGTACATTAATCCTACTACAAACTATTAATTAAAAGAAGACCAGTAGCCGGGCGGTGGTGGTGCATGCCTTTAATCCCAGCACTTGGAAGGTAGAGGCAGGCGGATTTCTGAGTTCGAGGCCAGCCTGGTCTACAAAGTGAGTTCCAGGACAGCCAGGGCTACACAGAGAAACCCTGTCTCAAAAAACCAAAAAAAAAAAAAAAAAGAAGAAGAAGAAGACCAGTAAAGTGGTTTGATCATGTAGACCACAAATATTTCACAGAAAAAAATACTTAAAGCTTAACTGTATTATATTATTATATTTTATTACTATTTAGTTTATCCATTATGAAATATAAAATTTAAGAGTATAATTTTGTTTTGCTGTTACCAGAATGAACAATGTAGAACCCTCTCATAAGCCTCCACCTTTACTACCTTATTTATTCTAACAAATCACTGGACTCAAAATAGCCCAAATAACATTACACAACAAGAGAAATGCCAAATTATGCATGTCATAATACATCATTTGCTAAAACAAGAAAAGCTTTCTCATTTAATACAAATATTATTCCATCTAAGCAAGCATATAAGCTAGCAGGTTTATTAATTGAAAATTCTGTCTTTTAGCTTTGCTGTATTTTTTTTTGATTTTTTTTATTGTATATATTCTATATTTACAATTCATTTCCCTTTTTCTGGTTCCCCACCCCCAAATGTCTCACATGTCCTTTTTCCTCCCCCTGCTCCCGCATCCACCCCCTCCCACTTTACTGTTCTTGTACTCTCCCACAATGATGTTTTGGTCCATTCTAGCACCAGTGTCCACTCCTTTCTTCTTGTGAGACATCACTTGATAGGTGATTTGTGTCTTTGGTGTTCCAAGCTTCTAGGCTAATATCCACTTATCAGTGACTGTATACCATGGGTATTCTTTTGAGACTGGGTCACCTCACTCAGTATGACATTCTCCAGCTCCATCCATTTCTCTAAGAATTTCATGAATTCATTGTTTCTAATGGCTGAATAGTACTCCATTGTGTATATATACCACATTTTTTGTATCCATTCCTCTGTTGAGGGACATCTGGGTTCTTTCCAGCTTCTGGCTATTACATATAAGGCTGCTATGAACATAGTGGAGCATGTATCCATGTAGCTTTGCTGTATTAAAGAAAATGAAAATGGATTTATTTTCAAGTTCAGTGGTAGAATACCAGTGTTTGTTTCTGCTTCCTACACCTTTAAAAGCTAAGTCCCCCATTTAAGCTTACTTTAATCTAACTATTTTGTTTATAACAGGAAACACAATTAGAGGCCCTCAGATAAAAGTTCTCTTTTGATGCAAACTCAACTTACTGAAAAATAATGGGGAAGCATATCCAGGCAATCAAACTCATTTGGGTTGGTAATTTCATTTAGGTATAAGAAGTGTGTACCAATTTGCAATCCCACCAGAAATACAGGAGTGTTTCTCTTTTGCCATATCCATGCCAACATGTGCTATCACCAGTGGATTTGAACTTATCCATTCTGTCCGGTTTAAGGTAGAATCTCGGGGTCATTTTGATTTGCTTTTCTCTGAGCACTAAGGACTTTGAACATTTCTTTAAGTGCTTCTCAGCCATTTCAGATTCCTTTGTTGTAGATTGTCTGTTTATTTCTATACTATAATTTTTAAGTGGGTTGTTTGGTTTAATGGTGGTTAGCTCCTGAGTTCTTTATAAATTTTGGATATTAGCCCTCTATTGGATGGAGGGTTAGTGAAGACTTTTTCCCAATCTGTAGGTTGCAGATTTTTCTTATTGGCTATGCCCTTTGACTTACAAAAGCTTTCCACTTTCATAAGGTCCCACTTCTTGATCTTAGAGCCTGAGTCGTTGGATTTCTGTTTACAAAATTTGCCCCTCTAACAATAAAGTCAAGGCTCTTTCCCAGTATATTTTCTTCTAGATTCAGTGTATCTGGTTTTATGTTGAGTCTTTGATTCACTTGGACTTGAGATTTGTGAAAGGTGACAAATATGGTTCTATTTTCATTTTCCTTTGTATAAACTGCCAGTTAGAGCAGCACCATTTATTGAAAATTCTTTCTTTTGACCATTGTATATTTTTTTGGGTTCTTTATCAAATATCAAGTGTCCGTAAGTGTGTGCTTTTATTGCTGGGTCTTTAATCTTATTCCACTGATCAATATTTCTGTCTCTGTACCAATAGCATACAGTTTTGGTTTTTTTTTCTTTTTTTTTTTTCTTCATTATTGCTGTATAGTATAGCTTGACTTCAGGGACACTGATTCCCCCAGATGTTCTTTTATTGTTAAGAATAATTATCACTTTTCTGGGTTTTTTCTTTTCCAGATGAATTTGAGATTTGCTTTTTACATATTTTTGAAGAATTGTGTTTGGATTGTATCTGTAGCTTGCTTTTGGAAGCATAGCCAATTTTACTATGTTAACTCTGCCAATCCATGAGGATGGGTGATCTCTCAACTTTCTGAGTTCTTCTTTTGGAAATCAATCTGGAGATTCATCAGATAATTGGAAATAGATCTACCTGAAGGTACAGCTTTGGGCATATACCCCGAAGATGTTCCACTATGCCATTGGGGCACATATTCCATTGTGTGGGCAATGATCTTATTTGTGATAGTCAGAAGATGGAAAGAACCCAGATGTCCCACAAAGGAAGATTGGAAACAGAAAATGTGAGTCATTTGCACAAAGGAATACTATTTATCTATTTTTTAATTTTTTTTATTTTTTTGGTTTTTTTGAGACAGGGTTTCTCTGTTTAGCCCTGGCTGTCCTGGAACTCACTCTGTAGACCAGGCTGGCCTCGAACTCAGAAATCCGCCTGCCTCTGTCTCCCAAGTGCTGGGATTAAAAGCGTGTGCCACCACCGCCCGGCCTATTTATCTATTAAGAATGAGGATATCATGAGTTTTGTAGGCAAATGGGTGGAATTATAAAACATCACCTGAATGAGGTAACTCAGACCCAAAAGGACATACATAGTATATACACACCATTAAGTAGATATTAACCAAAAACCTATGGACTACCCAGAATACAATCCACAGAACTCAGGAAGATTAATAAGCAAAAGGGCCCAAGTGAAGATAAGCAATTCCACTTGGGCAAGAGAAGAAAACAATAATAGAAGGGGAGGGATGGGTTGGGAAAGGCAATAAGGATGGGAAGAAGGGAGCATGATCAGGTATTAGATGGGAGAAAGGACTGAAGCCCCAAGGCCCAGTCCAAAGAATGGAAACAGGCAACCTTGGAAGGTGTGAGGTTAGGAGGACCCTCCAAAATGTACCAGAGACCTGGGAGATGAGAGAATCTAGGACACAAAAGGGAGAGACCTTAGATAAAATGCCTTACTGTGTAGAGAGGGAATTTGTAGAGCTCACCTCCAGTAGCAAGACAGGGCATCAAGTGAGTGTATAGGATTGCTTTCCCACAGTCAAAGACTCTGATCCAGAATTAATTGCTCCTGTCTGAAAGAACTGCAAGGACCAAAATGGAAAAGAGCCTGAGGAAAAGGAGGTCCAATGACTAGCCCAAATTGGGTTCTAGCTCAAGGGGTGATCCCAAAGTCTGACACTATTGCTATGGCATGGTCACCAAAAGGTGACTATCATGACTGCCCTCCATAAGTCCCAACAAGCAGCTAAAAGAGACAGATGCACATATTTATACCCATTTAATGGACCCTAGTCATTGAATTAGGAAAAAACTGGAACCTGAGGAGGAGAGTGACCCTATAGGAAGAACAATAGTCTCAACTAATCCGGATCTTTGAGATTTTTCTGACACTGATTCACCAACCAGGCAGCATACATCAGCTAATATGAGACCCCCAACACAAGTTCAAAGAAGATTACAGGGTCTGGTCTCAGTCAAAGAAGATACACCTAACCCTCAAGAGACTTGGCCCAAGGAGTGGGGAGGTCTGGTGCGGTGGGGATAGAAGTGTTAGGACATTCTTTTGGAGACTGTGTGGTGGAAGGAGGTATGGGACGTAGAACAGTCAGAGGGTGGAGTAGTAGGTAGATAAAGTCTGGACTGTAAAAACGAAGATTAAAGAATAAAAGTAAGTGTGTAGGGATATCTATGTAGAGAATTATTGAAAAGTTCACTGGATAAGTAGTATAATCTCAAGGTGAAAAATTGATCAATCTCACCAAGGACATGCAAACAAAGGTGATTTGTTTGAACTGTTCTGCAGGAAACATCAGTCTTTAAGGAGTTTTTTTTTTTCTTATACATAACACAGTTGATATGTAAACACACACTCTGTTGAAAGTTGAGAAGCTTGAAGTAGCAGAATAATAATAGGGAAAGTGTTCTAATTCTGTCGACCCACAGAAATAAAACTGGAGACAATTCCTTTTAATGCACATAAGAAGGAAAAATAAAACCAATAAAAATATCAAAATATGTGGTCTCTCAATTGACATTGACATACAAGGTATATAGATCAGGTCATGTGAGCCAACAGAAGTGATACTAGAAACCTGCTATGGATGTTTAAATTCAAAGACGGAGAAGATAATTATGAAGTGGGATAGAAAATTTATGCATGATTGGATACAAATGCATAATAGATACTTTGAAATGGTAAATAATATTTGAAGGTGAACAGCATGAAACTAAAACAAGGTATTCTAATCCTTTTTAAAACATGGGAAGTGAAAGAGGGTTATATTTATCTGTGAAATAAAAGAAAGATCATGTGCACAGAACAGTGTGCTTCTATGTAAATGCTAGGAATAAGAGACTGGTTGCACTGAATAGCTGATGATAGAGACATAGCAGGTAAAATAGTGGTTCCTGCATTTGTGGATATTATCTTACAGGGAAAATGAGTCACTGAATACGTAATTAAGATTAAGGATTTAGACTGCAATCTTAATCTGTATTATATAGATGTTTCTAATTGGATCATCTATTAATACTTGCATTTAAACAGTCGAGTGTTTAATATTCAGCAAGCCGTGGCTGCCTGAGATAAGAGGACAATAAACCACAAGAATGTTAGAAAAAAAATTATGTTACTTGTTTGTACTTAGAAGAAATGCCTACATGGGAATCTAAGGGCTCCATAAAGGGAGAAGTCAAGGGACTCCTAGAAGCTTACAAAGAGAACGTAATCCTTCCATGACCACCTGATGCTGGAACATGAGCCAAGGTATCTGTGAAGTCCTAAATTTATGTTGTTTAAGTCAATAGAATCATAGTCCTCTCTTAAAACTGAAATAACACAGGGGGTACATGGGCTGTGTCATGAAACGCAGGTAGCCAGGTAAGAAAACTCACATGGCAGGATCAATGCCTGCTTGCCAAAGCTGTTAGAAATATCAAAACAGAACTGTATGAAACACAACACGCAGATTATAGATCCTCAGAAGTATTGATTAATTTATCCAATTAAGTGTAAGTGTGAGTTAAGCTATGAGTTAGGAGATGATGAAATATCAAAAATATATAGATGTTGATGTTCACACATACTTTACACTTAATTTTTTTAAAAATAGAATTAATTCATTTAGGAACTAAATCTTCTATTGAAGTAAATGCAAACACTATCAACCATATGAAATAGTTCATTTTTAAAGTTGATAAATTGTGGTTTGCTTATGAACTCATTTCTACTCATATATTTTACAAACTGCCATGAGAACAGATATTTTGTATCAAAGCAATGTGTATGAATTCTTTTTAGGCATGTCTTTATTATTTCTACCTTTATATGGCCCTGTGTATGTATACATCTGTGTGTATGTATGTGTGTACATATATGCATCTATAAAAGATCATGTGTATTGTGTGGTAAAAGCAAGGAACTATTTTTTTTTATCACTGTTTTTAGCAATATCCAGAGAGGTGACAGACAGGTGGTAAGCACCATTAGGTAATGAAAGCTATTCACATTATTAGCAGTGGAGTCCGTTAAGTGACCCATTTATTTGTGGAGTTGCCATGGCTTCCCAATTAAGTAGAAACACTAAAATCAAGGAAGTGTTTCTTAGTAATTTGTGAAGGATCAATTTAATTGTCCTTTGCTGCTCAGTGCTACTGAGACTCCATAAATAGTTCACTTGGAGGAAACATGGTGGTGAGTGCAACCAACAGCCAAAGAGGATGTCACTGTGAAGTCATTGTCCTGCTTTCCTCAGGGGAAAGGCTAATGCAGTACGGCTAAATTAAATGCCACAATTTGGAAAATAGCTACATTTACAAATAGAATCCCAACTATCTCTTTAACAACACAGAACATATGCATTGTGCAAAAGTTATACAGAATATATTGGTCAGCTAGAAATGATCTTCCCATCAAATAATAAATTAAACGTAAAGTCCTTAATGATTTGTGGTTTATGAAAAATTAAGAGCTCAATTGTCTTAAAGTGCTCAAGAATCTCATTGAAAATTCAATTACATGTATATGTGACTTTCTTAAGGATGTAAAGAAATGATAAGACAGAGATAGTGATTGGAGCTGGAGAGTTAGTAAATGACTACAAAGCATAAGACTTGAAATAAACATTAACTTCTGTGAGCTGTTAAATGAAATTGTCTCAGTTCCTTCAGGAGAGGACAGTGGTCCTTTATTTATTTATTTATTTATTTATTTATTTACTTATTTATAGCTTTTCCTTTTATTCTTTAATTTGAATAGTAGTATATTCAAATTAAATAAACTTGTGATGACAAAATAAAGGAACTAAGTACATGAAGACATTATTGTAGAACACTACTTTTTTAAAAAATCTATTATTTAATCTTTTTTTCACAGTCCAAACTTTATCCCCCTCCTGGTCTACCTGCTGACTGTTCCACATCCCACACCTCCCCCTTCCCCAGTCTCTAAGAGGATGCCCCCACCCACCCCCAACCCACAAAAACTCCCTACTCCCTGGGGCTGCAAGTCTCTCAAGGGTTAGGTTCATATTCTCTGATTGAGTCTAGATTCAGCAGTCCTCAGCTCTATGTGTGTTGGGGGCTTCATATCAGCCTGTGTATACTGTCTGGTTGGTGGCTCTGTGTCTGAGAGATTCCAGGGATCAGATTAATTGAGATTGCTGGTCTTCCTATAGGGTTGCACTATTTCTTATCTTCTTCCAGCTTTTCCTTAATTCAACCACAGGGGTCACTGTTAAAACCAAACCTTCTTAACTTACCAGGTCCCCTGAATGAAGTACTGGGAGATGGAATCTCTGCAAAACACATGAGGAATTTGTATTGTAGCCAGCATGCTGGGGCCGCTCTGCACATGAAGTGAGAATGACCCCGAGTCTTGAGCTGTGCTGGATTTTATACCCTCCTCAGGGCCTCTGCCATTAAGCACAATGTGATTGGCAGAACAGTATTACATTTAAACTAATTGGTCATTAGATGATGAGGTTGGTGGCCAAAAGTCAGTCCTTTGGAATGCGTCCCTACCCTTAGGTCTGTCTCCCCCTCTTCCTTGTGGTCTGAGGAATGCAACCCAGCCTCTGACCTTTCTTCTTAAGGTTCCTGAGTTAACTCTTTCAGTCACCAGCTTCTGTCTATTGGTTGGGTACAAATATCTGCATCTGATTCTTTAAGCTCCTTGGTAGGCAGTCATGATAGGCCCCTGAAAGCATCCCAGGAGTTCTGTTGCACACAGGGCAACTGTTAAGAGACCCTCCCGGAAGGCCCACAACTGCAAGGAGTGAGGTAGAGTTAGAATCCATCACAACCAAGCCCCCTCCCACAATATACTCACCTTCCAGTGGACACCATTTGCCAGGGCAGATTACCAGCTTCCCTACACTTCTGAAGACACCACAGCCTGAAGGCATCCCAGGAGCTCTGTTGAACACTAGACAATTGATTCTGCAGTCTGAATGCACCTTAGGAGTTCCACTGCACAAAGGGCAATTGACACCAGAGCCTTAAAGTATTCCAGGAGTTCTGGTGCGTGCCGGTCAACTGGGCAACAGACCCCACAATCTGAAGGCCTTCCAGAAGACCTCCCAGAAGGCCTCCCAGAAAAGCCATTGGAGTCAGAACAACAGGTCACCAGTGTACATACCCCTATGAAGACCCCAAAGTCTGAAGGCCCCACAGGTGGACAGCCACAGTCACAGGCCCACCTGGAGACCTGAAACAACTCAGGAACACAAGAGGCAAGCTCCATACAGACACACCCAGACCAGCAAACACCAGGGATAACTAGCTGGAGAGAGGCAAGTGCAAGGCCATAAGCAACAGAAGCCAATATACTTTGGTATCTTCAGAACCCAGTTCTTCCACGACAGCAAGCCTTGGATACACCAACACACCTGAAAATCAGGAAGCTGATCTAAAATCATATCTTGTGAAGGTAAGTGAGTCCTTTAAGGCAGATATAAATAACTCACTGAAAGAAATACAGGGACAAAACAGGTAAATAGGAAAAAGCCTTTAAAGCAGAAATAAATAAATCACTTAAAGAAATACAGGAAAACAAAATCAAGCAGGAGACAGAATTAATCAAAGCATTCCAAGACCTAAAAGTGGAAGTAGAAACAATCATGAAAACACAAATGGATGCAAACATTGAAATGAAAAACCTAGCAAAAATGTCAAGAATTACAGAAGAATCACCAATCAAATACAAGAGATAAAAGAGAAAAATCTCAGTTGTAGATACCTTGGAAGATATTTGACAAACTGTCAAAGAAAATTCAAAACAAAAAACTTCTAACCCAAAACATGCAGTACACTAATTTTTATGCTTTTTATTCTTGTCTAAGGTAATTTGCTTTAAACATTTTTTTTTGCTTTACATTTAAGACATGACACTTTGCATTTCCCTGATGACTTCTTTAGGTGCTTCTCAGCCATTTGAGAGATTTCTCAGTTGAAAATTCTTTGTTTAGCTCTGTCCCATTTATAATAGGATTATTTGGCTCTCTGGAGTCTAACTTTGTGAGTTCTTTATGTATATTGGATATTATATATATGTATATTGGATATTAACCCTCTGTTGGATGTAGGGTTGGTAAAGATCTTTTCCCAATTTGTTGGTTGCTCTTTTGTCCTATTCAGAGTGTCCTTTGCCTTACAGAAACTTTGTAATTTTATGAGGACCCAGTTGTCAATTCTTGATCTTAGAGCATAAGCTATTGGTGTTCTGTTCAGGAAATTTTGCCCTGTTCTCATGTGCTCAAGGGTCTTCCCCAGTTTCTTTTCTATTAGTTTCAGTGTGTCTGGTTTTATGTGGAGGTCCTTGATCTACTTGGACAACCCTCAGACTTCACCTCACACCAGTCAGAATGGCTAAGATAAACTCAGGACACAGCATTTGCTGGCGAGGATATGGACAAAGAGAAACACTCCTCTACTGCTGGTGGGAATGTAAGCTGGTACAACCACTCTGGAAATCACTCTGGCAGTTTCTCAGAAAACTGGGCACGATACTACCAGAGGAAACTGTTATACCACTCCTGGGCATATACCCAGAAGATTCCCCAGCATGTAATAAGGACACATGCTCCACGATGTTCATAGAATACCTATTTATAATAGCCAGGAGCTGGAAAAAACCCAGATGTCCTTCAATGGAGGAATGGATACAGAAAATGTGGTATATTTACACTACTCAGCTACTAAAAACAATGAATTCATGAAATTCTTTGGCAAGTGGGTGGAACTGAAAATATCATCCTACATGAGGTAACCCAATACAGAACACACATGGTATGCACTCACTGATAAGTGGATATTAGCCCAGAAGCTTGGAATGCCCAAAACATAATTCACATATCAAATGATGTCCAAGAAGAAGGAAGGAGAGGCCTCTGGACCTAGAAAGGCAAGATGCAGCAGTGTAGTGGAATACCAGGCAAGGGAAGTGGGAGTGGGTAGATTGGGGAACAGGTGGAGGGAAGAGGGCTAATGGGACATTCAGGAGGGGGAATCAGAAAAGGTGAAATCATTTGAAATATGATTATTCATATTTCAATATATATTAAAATAAATAAAGAATATATGTAATAAAAAAGACATGACATTTTGATATATATTATTTATTGACTAATTCAAACTAAACAAAATATATATCATTTGTCACACTTTACTGAGAGAACTTTCCAATTTTTATATTTAGCAAGGTTCTATACATAGCATACTGTTAAAATCAGTTCCTCAGTACTTGAAATAAATAACTTGACTATAGAAAAATTAAACAATCTAATATATGGTCATGTATGTATAATGACCATTGTGTAAAATATTCCCAACAGTATAAACTGAGGACTATTCACTAATGTGACTTTTCTGTAAACTTCATTCCTCAGACAGAATTACCCCAGTTGGGGAAAGATTTTCGGCTATTTTATATATATATATATATATATATATATATATATATATATAATGAACATATATTTCTGTATATGTATTTGTATGTATTCATATCTATGAATATATATATTCACACATATGTATATGTGTGTGCATTAACAATACAAAAGACACCATGAATTTGAAAGAAAGCAAAGGGAGATTATATTAGAAATGTTAGAAAGGAGGAAAGGAAAGTTATAAATAATGCAATTTGATCATAATCTCAAATAATAAGAATGGGGAGGGTCTTGGAAGTGACCCATTAAAGCAAGATTATTTATATTCAAAGAAATATCAAAATAAACTCATTGTTTTCTGTGCTAACAAAAAACTTAAAGTGCACTCTTGCCTCTTAACAGTGCTGTTCTCCACTTGATTTTCCCTCCTCAATCTGTTGTTTGCCTTTTATAAGTGCATTTCCTGTGTGCTTTGCTATTTTGGTAATGATCCCTATTCCTAACTTGAAACTCAGTCCCCGTCTATTCAGTCAGAATAGCCATTCTAAAGCTGGGATGCTTCACTAGGAGTTTTATACTTCCATCAGAACGTATGTGCATTCTCTCAACTACATAAAGGAAACACAAAAACAAAACAAAACAAACAACAGAATCTATGACAGAATTGAGTTGAAATGAGAAAATTATTTGCATTTGCATCATTTCATTTTAATGGCTTCCATGCTTTTCTTCCGGCTCTCCTCACTTCATGATGCCCTGCACCTTTGTTCTACTTACTAAATGTTATACTGTGGACAACCATGTATAAATAAAATTATACCTCATTTGTGGGAGTGAAATTACAATTCTTTCCAATGTCTTCTAGTATATAATTTTATAATTACAAAATTATAGTGAACTTGGTTGTTTTTCTATTTTTATAGTAACTATTTTTAAATTTTCTTATGATTCTTTTATAATTCATATACTATTTATTATATAAATATATAATATGGTAGAATAGGCATGGATAACACAATGTTTCAGGTTATAAGTATGGTTTCTAACAGTGCTATTCCTTATTTGCTCCAGACTTTTACCTCTTAATTTATTAATTTTTAGTTGTTGTCTTAGTATTGAGAGACAGATTTGAACTGCAAAAAAAAAAAAAAAAGTACTGCTTTCAAGGAATTTATAAAGGCTCAGAACATTGCTAGAATGGACTTCATATCGTTGTGTATGGTTTTGGGTTTTTACATTTATTTATTTATTTATTTATTTATTTATTTATTTATTATTCTTGCTTTATTTTGTTTTGTTTTTTTTCTCACAGGCACCGTAAGGGGCTGCTGCCACCATACCTAACTTTTTGAGATAATGATGTTCTGACAGGGTTTTAAATCTTCTGATAACTTCTATGTTATGATGACAGAAACTGCTTTTCCAAATTTTGCAATTCCTTCTGCATATAATTAAAATACACAACCACATTCAATGTGAATTAAATAGCTTCGCTTATGATGAGGTATAATAACAGCAGAAAAGAATCAACAAATTTATATTTTTGACCAAATAATTTGTTCACTATATTGAATTAATAGGTTTCTTGTTGGAATATTTCATGTTATTTTGAGACACACTGGTAAAGCTTTAAGGAAATAAATGCTGTATTTTACTTTTCCTTTCCTTATGAGGCCCCAAAAGTGAGAAAGTAAATTTTTTAAAAATATGATTTAATAATCAAGAACTATTTGAACAGATGCCAAATACACAAACATATCTCATTGCTGATGTGCTAGCAAATAGTTATGGGAGTTTCAGATGAATTGTAATTATTTATAATGTAATGAGAGTAATACAAAACTTAAACTGATCTGGTGCTCAGCAGAGTGCTCACCACTGCTCTCACCACTACTTACATTTTACAAATATTAATTCAATTCCTGTCACCTGAAAAGCAGAAAAAACAAATATGAAATTGAAGAAAGAAAAATTAGATTTCCGCACATTGTTGCAAACATTCTTTTTAGCCATTCCTCTTCTTCTATGAAATAATGCAAGTTCATTTTACTTTATAATTGTTACCATTCAATTTGAGTAGAAAATGTATATAAATTTCCTGTGGTGAAAGAATATGAATTGAGATACAGTTATTTGGTTTAATATTAGGTTTTTTTGTACATTTAATTTTTAAAGATTTAGTGTTTGTATGTATGTATGAAGACAGAAGAGGGTGTCAGAGGTCCAGTGGTTTAAGGCTCTCAAACACTGAGTCAGTTCCTTAGTTCCAGATTTTAAGTTGCAATATGAAGTATGTTAGGCTACTGTCACTAAATTTTGGTAATTCACCTGATATATAAGAGTAAAATTATTTTCTTTTCATCTACAGGGTCAAGTTTGGCATTACATTGTAGAATATGATAAGAACTCTTTGGAAATTTGAAAAGCAAAAGGTATATGTAATTATTTTAAAACAATAGAATTCATTATACACAATATATAGTTCAATATTTAACTAAATTTTGACTTTTACCTATTTTCTATGATAATCTTGAGGAAACTTACTTTCATTTTAAGGAACTGTAAAGATTTTTACATAATTTATCCAATGATTTGTCACTGAAAGTGGCATTGAAATGTCTGTGCCTTTGACCACAAATACGTATAGTATTTATTCACTAATGCTTATGCATCATTGTCTATAGTCTGGTGACAGCTTCCCACTATCCTAATAGATACCTTTCTTTTCTCTTCACATGATGAAATGCTTAAGAATTATATGTTACAGTACCACCCGATCCACTTTAATAACCTTTATCAGAAATTTAACCAAAGATTTATTAATTTGACATCAGGAAACTTGTTTCCCTTACATTTGATGAAGTAACTCAATTATATTGAACCTTTAGTTCATACTAAAAATGTCTCTTGTATTACAAATCACAGTAATGAACCATAAAATCCAGCAAAATTTCTGACATTCTCCAAAATCTATAAATACTTTAACTACATTAACATAATTGTGTGTCTGAATTTCAGCCAATCTTATTTTATTGCTTGAATTCTTATGACAGATTGAAATTATAGGATGAATTCACTACCCTTAAAATCATTGGAGGTTTTATTTCATACTAGAGTAATTTTACATCTTACTAGAAATAAAAAGGTAAACTTACATTCTATCTCCTATTCTGAAATATCTATTATGAAATTCTTTTCTTTCTTTTTTTATTGGATATATTCTATATTTACATTTCATTTCCCTTTTACTGGTACCCCGCCCCCCTATGGTCCCACATGCCCTTTTCCCTCCCCCTGTTCGCCCATCCACCCCTTCCCACTTCCCTGTTCTGGTATTTCCCTACACTGATGCATCGAGCCTTTCCAGCACCAGGGTCCACTCCTTCCTTCTTGTCAGACATCATTTGGTATGTGTATTGTGTCTTTGGTTTCCTAACATTCTAGGCTAATATACACATATCAGTGAGTGCGTACCATGGGTATTCTTTTGAGACTGGGTTATCTCACTTAGTGTGATATTCTCTAGCTCCATCCATTTCTCTAAGAATTTCATGAATTCATTGTTTCTAAGGGCTGAATAATACTCCATTGTGTATATATATCACATTTTTTGTAACCATTCCTCTGTTGAGGGACATCTGGATTTCTTTCCAGCTTCTGGCTATTATAAATAAGGCTGCTATGAACATAGTGGAGCATGTATCCTTATTGCATGCTGGAGAATCTTCTGGGTATATGCCCAGGAGAGGAATGGCTGGGTCTTCCGTAAGTATCTTGTCCAGTTTTCTGAGGAACTACCAGACTGATTTCCAGAGTGGTTGTACCAGCTTGCAGTCCCACCAGCAGTGGAAGAGTGTTCCTCTTTCTCCACATCCTCGCCAATACCTGCTGTTTCCTGAGTTTTTAATCTTAGCCATTCTGACTGGTGTGAGGTGAAATCTCAGGGTTGTTTTGATTTGCATTTCTCTAATGACTAGTGATGTTGAACATTTTTTAAGGTGTTTCTCAGCCATCCGAATTTCTTCGGGTGAAAAGTCTTTCTTTAGCTCTGTACCCCATTTTTAATAGGGTTATTTGGTTCTTTGGGGTCTAACTTCTTGAGTTCTTTGTATATATTAGATATTAGCCCTCTGTTGGATGTGGGGTTGGTGAAGATCTTTTCCCAATTTGTTGGTTGCCAATTTGTCCTTTTGTGAAATATCTATTATGAAATTCTTAAAAGTAACATAAAGATGTTTTATGTAATATGAATGGCATTAAGTCTCCTTTAAGCTTTCTTTTATTCATATCTTGTGAAAATGCAGGATTATTAAAATAAACATACAAAGTGATGAATAGTGGTGTAAGTAATTGAAACTACTTTAAAGTACTTGTATAATTCTGACAAAGGTAAAATATGTGGGCACCCAATTTACAGATGACACTTATTAAGTCCTGTTTTAAAATGTGCCTTTGAAACAATTTTATGTCTATGAAGATGAGACAATTACAACAGTCAGGTCACAGAAACAGCTTTCTCACTAATCTCTTTCTCCCATATACATAATACATATATACATATATACATATATATGTAACATAAAATATAAATATATTAGATATTATATTATATGATATAAAATATGTATATAAATGTATATATGTATATATTATATATATATTATCCTGTTTCTATCCCTATCTTTTCTGCCTCTGTTTTTATCATATCTGTCTTTGTCTTTATCATCTCTATTTTGTCTCAGTCTCTATCTCAATAATCTCTATTTTTCTTTCTGTCTTTATCATCAGAATGTCTGTTATCTCTCTGTTTGTATCTATTTTCTTTAAGTCTATCTCTATTGTCCCTGACTCTATCATCTTTATCTTTTCTCTATCTCTGTAATTTCATTTGTTATCTCTATCTTCATATTTATTCTCTACAGATTTTTGAAATGGATAATTTTTCTTTGTTTTTTATGTTCATCACAGAAATAATTTTTTTTCAAATGTAAGATGAGGCTTCTTCATACTTAATTGAGATGACTTAAAATCCCAAGCAGTCAGTTGGAGAAAGAAATATATTGTTCAACTTAAATGGTCAATATCCACCCACTAAAGATGAGGGAGGCCCTGTAAATGAAGCATATTAGCTATCCTTCGCCCTTTTGCCTGGAGATTTGGGAAGCTAAGTCCAAAATGATTTTTTTCTAAATCATAGAGATAACATAACACTATTCAAATCATATAAACCTGCAATTGCTTTAAAAGAGTATAGAAAATTGCTTACCTAAGTTAAAGAAAAAACAATACATAGAGGATGAGGAGGAGGGGGAGGGGGAGGAGGAAGAGGAGAAGGAGGAGGAGGAGGAGGAGCAGGAGGAGGAGGAGAGGAAAAACAAAGGGATGAGAATTCACATTAGAGAAAGAAAGGATCAAATGACATATACATTGTCTTAACAGAGCAAATTTCACTTGTGGTTCTCAGACTGGGATGAGGTAATATATCCATACTACAGATATCACCAAATGTGCTGATTCCCTCCTAAAAAGTATTTTATTTCACATATTTATATGATAATGAATCTTACTAGAAAACCACTTAAGTTATGTTGAATAGATTACTGTAATGACTGTTTTTTAAAAACATTATAAATTTACTGTTTCAGAGTCAGTGAATATGTAGGTTTTTCAACCAACATTTACATAAGTATCACATAGCCACTAAAGTCAACAATATCCAATAATGATGTAGAAGGAAGTTTGCAATTAAATACTGAGCACTGTATCTAATAAAACTTCATTGTGATTTGATATAAAAAACTCTTAAAATATGTTTTTCTATGGTTTGTAAACTCTTCAGTTGGGTGATTAGACTCACAGAAGGATGTTTTATTTCCATTCTTCTTTTTCTCTCCCTCTTTTTCCTCCTCCCCCTCTTCCTTCTTCTTGCTTTCTTTCTCCTTATTCCCTTCCTCCTCTTCTTCTTTTTGTTTCTTTTTGACAGGTGTTTCATTATTATTATTATTATTATTATTATTATTACTATTACTATTATTATTATTATGTTCCTCATCATTATCATCATCATCATTATTATTATCATTATTATTATTATTTCTATATACCCTTTGCTGACCTGGAATTCACTCTGTATATGTAGATTGGAAGCTGGATCGGAACTCAAAGAGATATTATTGCATCTGCATCCAGAGTGCTAGATTAAAGGCTTAAGACATCCATATCTGGCTACTGTTTCTTTTCTTAATCTCCACACAGGGAACCAGTAATTACAAAAAGGATTCTTAATGCAACACATTTGATGTATGGGACCCACTTAATAGATGCAGACTTTCTCAAAGCACAAGGTTATGTCTAGGAAATAGCCAAATATTGGAAAACCCAGTATTCTGGAATTCATTATGTACGAAGTTAGGATTTTCTTGATTGAGTTGTCAGTCACAAAGTATGATGGATTTATGTGGGATGCAGAGTGATGAATATTGTTATCATGCTGCAAAGCAATTCCAAGGCACTCAGATGAGTGTAGAAATTGTTTTCAGGTAGACAAGTTCAAGAACCCATTACTACAGAAAGGAAAGCAATGGAAAACTGATTCTCAAGAAAACAAATTAACTGGAAATGTTGATTGTACCCAAACTTGAACAACTTTGTGAAAACTTCCTGCATCATTAAACTGTTCCTCCTTGTAATGAGTCTTATCTAGGGAAAGACTTAAAATGAAACAGACTTATTTCTGTTTTGATTTAAATCCATTGGCTCATAAAATAGACTACATGGATATTAACTTAGAAATCTTTACTGTGCACCTTTTATCTCACATTTACCTTTCTCTGTGTCTCTGAATATTACATATGAAGTAGAGGCATAGTTTATCTATAGTTATTGGTTTGTTAGAGTTAAATGAGGTATGCAAAATATTGGTTAAAAGAACATAAATATCTGTAATGAGTTATTTCTAGTTCTCTTAAGCTTAAAGAAACACATGATAAACCATCTTGAAATTATTATTGAGCAGAGTTTCGTATTTAGAAATTAAATGCATCTTATTCATACTATTTTTTAATTCACCCTATTTTCCAACATGCCAACATGAGTCAGCTCTTTTATTCAAGAGTCAAACCATGGCATAATATCAATGTTTATCTTCACAAAATGATCACTTTAAAAATTTGCCAAGAGTGGTTTCATTGTGTTATGTACATATGACATATAACTAACAATGGAAAAAATATTACCAAGCAGAATTATGTCAATGTTAGACTATAACATCATCTTGACTTAAATGTCTAGCTGAGGGGCAGGCATTGACAGTTTTATGAGCAAACACAGGGCAAGAGCAAAATTTGACATCTTAGAATACAATATTCAAATGAATCAATTTTCCAGGCAGAAACATTGCAGTTTCTATTTGAGTGTTCTCTATGAGAAAGGCATCTTGTATATTCAGTAAGAACTTAGATTTTTGTCTCTCTAGGGATATATACTCGTGGTAATGCAATCTGTTCCTAAGTATAATATTACAGCAAAACAAGCTAGCCCATAAGTATTTATCAATATATAAAGTTACATTGCTTCTCATGGCATCTTTGTTATCATTTATAAAGAAACTGAGTTGAAGCTTCAGTTCTGTTTTTATTGGAACCAGATTTTTCTACTGCTGAAGCTATAGTATTACAGTATTACATGCAAATATTGCAAATGTTTGATAAATTTTAAATTATAGGACACATCTCTAGATCACATATCATAATATCCCACAGGTTTCCTTAAAATAGGATTCTAGACAATACTAATACCAAAAGAAGGCTGTTTTATTGGATAGCAAAGTCTCTTGATTCTCCTTCTACCACCAAGCCACACATGATTACAAATTCCAAATAAGTATTGAGTTTTGGAGAGGTCTCCAATTTGAAATAATATCAAAGTATGTGTATTGTATTGAGTAACAATCACATTCATTTTTACATGGCTGTTATATAGCACTTGGATAAATAACCATTTAGAAATCAATTTCCAGCCAAGTATGTTAAAGAATACCTATTATCCCAGTACTCTAAGGACTTAGATGTGGGAAGTTATAAGTTTTAGGACAAGAAATGACGCTGAAGATCACTATTACTAACCTAAAAAAGATGGTAAGTGACTGTATTGGCTAGAAAAGTAGGTTTAAGAAATACTGGTGTACAGTTAAGTCCAGAGTTACCTGGGATCACAAAGCTTGAGATATAAAGAATACCTATCTTGACAGATGTTAAGTGTATTTGGTATAGTTTTTGATCATTATACTAGCTCTATCTAGTGGTAACATACAAAAATTACATTGAACTAATGAGTATAAATTAACATTCTAATTTATAATGTACTAAATTTGAATAAATTGAATCTAAAATATTTAAAAGACTAAATTAGTATTGTATGTCATTCTTTTGAATAATACATATTTCACTAAGGTTAATTTTAGTTATCCCCAAAATATTTAGCATAAGGTCTACTTTTGTTTGAGGATGTAGTACTGTTAATCACTGGAACAATGATACAGGGAAGACCTCTAAGACTTAAGCATGGTACATAATCAAAAGCTAACAAAGAAGTAGGAGTTTATATTTCCAATAGCACCCAGTCTTTTCTCCTTCAATGTGTCATGTCAATAATAATAGTTAAAGATGGTTGATATTAAAATTGTCCCAGATTTGGGTTTTTAATTTGGGCATTGATTCTAATGTATAATGTTATTTGAAGAAATAAAATGGCTTAAAGTATTTGACAACTCATAATAATTTAAAAAGTAGAAGAGAATTTTAAGTTAATAATCCTTAATAATTTAATGATGTTAATAAATGTGCTGACCATATAAATACCAATTATTTCAAATTATTAAATTAAATTAAAAATAATATATACACATATATTTATAACAATCTATATTTACATCTATTTATCTGTCTGTCTATCTAGTGATCTGTGTCAGAATTATTCATTTCAATGAAATAATCTTCTTCAAGTATTCTATTATATAATCAAATTTTACTTGATATCCATTATGGTTTCAGCTAACTTTTACTATTACACAATTAAATTATTATTTAGCTTCTAATATCTTCATATTGTCCAATGTTATGTTATTGGTTAAAGTTAATTGCTTAGCTGTTTTTATAAAAAGATAATCAAGTATGTGATTTCTAACACAATTTTTTTTTCACCAGAGAAATGTATGTGTGAGAAAGGTGTCTATACTGAATAACATTGGATATGGCAGCACATTATTTGAAGTGTGTGGCAAAACAAGTCACAGGATACTTACGAGTGAATTAGAGACCTTCCACCTTGTGCTTTCTCTGAGGCAGACTCCTACCTAGTCTATTCCCATGAATATACCATATCCTCACCCATCCTAGAGGACAGGTTGCACTCAGAGCAGTAGGTAAGAACCCCTTCTCTTCCCTTTCCCCACCCCCCTGAGTCCCAGAGCTGTCAACTCTGGGAGCCATATGGAGTCCACCCATCACCCATCAAAACACCTGCCCTCCCAAATGATACTACCCTTGCTTCCCTTCCACCCCTTCCTCCTAGTCCTTTCTACTGAGGAAGACTACTAGCTGGTCCTGACCTTACAGGACCTGCTGAACTCGGAGCAGTTTAGGATCTGCTGCACTCAGAGCAGTTGGACAATAGCCTGACTACTTCACTGAAGACCCAAGTGTGACGGTCTTCCAAGAGATGTACTGCAGCCAGGGCAAGAGATAAACAGCTTCTCTGCCCTGTGAAGACCCTCCCTTTGAAGACCCTACAGGTGGTCTGCTACAGCCAGGATTGCAGGCCTACCTGGAGAACTGAAGCAACCCAGGGACAAAAGAGGCAGATTCCAGACAGTCACCCAGAATGACAAACACCAGGGATATCCAGATGGCAAGACAATAAGCAGCAGAAGCCAATATACATGGGAGTCATCAAAACCCAGTTCTCCCAATACAGCAAACACTGAATACAACAACAACCTGAAAATTAGGAAGCTGTCCTAAACATCCTATCTCATGAATATAATAGTGCCTTTTAGGAGGATATCAATAATTCAATGAAAGAAATACAGGAAGACACAGATAAACAGATGAAGCAACTGAATAAAGTGATGCAAGACCTGAAAGTGGAAGGAGAAAAAAATAAAGAAAACACAAATGGAGGCAAACCTGGAAATGAAAAAACTAGGAGAGAGGTCAGAGATTACAGATGTAAGTATCACTAACAGAATACAAGAGATAGAAGAGAGAATCTTAGGTATAAATGAGATTTGACACAACTGTCAAAGAGAATTCAAACCATAAAAAACTCTTAATATCCTTAAGTATCCAGGAAATTCAGGACACAATAAAAAGACCAAATGTAAGCATAATCAGAATAGAGGTTATTAAAAATTCCGAGCTCAAAGTACCTGAAAATATCTTCAACAAAATCATAGGAGAAAACTTCTCCAATCTAAAGAAATAGGTGGCCAGGAAGGTAGAAGAAGCCTATAGAACACCAAATAAATGGGACCAGAAAAGAAAATCCTCTCATCACATAATAATCAAAACACAAAATGGACAGAACAAAGAAAGAATATTAAAAGCTGCAAGGGAAAAATGCCAAGTAACATATAAACATAGACCTATCAGAATTACACGAAACTTCTTAACAGAGGCTATGAAAGCCAAAAGAGCCTCATCAGAAGTCATGAAGACTCTAAGAGAACAAATGCTAGCACAGGCTACTGTACCCAGCAAAACTCTCAATCATCATAGATGGAGAAAACAAAATATTCCAGGACAAAACCAAATTCAAACAGTATCTATCTACAAATGCAGCCCTACAGAGAAGCCTCAAAGGAAAACTCCAACAGAAGGAATATTCCTGCACAAAAAAGGGAAGATATTAATCATCTCACAACAAAGCCAAAAGGAGAACACCACAGCATATACAGCTACATACAAAGCAAACATAACAAGAACCAACAGTCAACACTAAAAGACTCAACTCACCTATAAAAAGGCATATGCTAACAGACTGGATACTGAAACAATATCCAGAATTTTGGTGTGTTCAAGAAACGTACCTCAATAACAAAGACAGACACTATCTTAGTGTAAAGGGATGGAAAAAGGTCTTCCAAGCAAATGGCTCCAGAAATTTTAGCAGGAGTTGACATCCTTATATCCAATAAAATAGTATTTCAACCGAAAGTTATCAAGTGTGATGATTCATATTCCCCTTCATATTCATCAAGGGGAAAATCCACCTAGAGAAAGTCTCAATTCTGAACATCTATGCCCCAAATAGAAGAGCACCTGCATTCATAAAGAAACTTTACTAAAGCTCAAAAAACATTGAGTACCACAATATAATAATGGGAGTCTTCAACACTGCACTCTCACCAATGGACAGTTCATTGAAACAAAACCTAAACAGAAACTAAGAGAGGTTACAAACCAAATGGATTTAAGTAGTATGTCCAGAACTTTTTGCCATAATACAAAAGAATACACCTTTCTCTCAGCACCAAAATTGAGCATATAATTGGTCACAAAACAACTCTCAATGGATATAAGAAGTCAAAATAATACCATGCATCCTATCAGATCACCATGGCCTAAGGCTAGTTTTCAGTAACAGCAAGAACTACATAAATCCTACATAAACATAGAAACCAAACAACTTTTTACTCCATGATAGCATGGTCAGAGAAAAAATAAAGAAATTAAAGACTTCCTGGACTATAATGAAAATTTTGGCACATCATACACAAACTTATGGGACATAGAGAAAGCAGTGCTAAGAGAAAAGTCATAGAACTAAGTGCCCAGGTAAAGAAACTGGAGAGATCTTACACAAACAACTGAACAGCATACCTCAAAGCTCAGAACAAAATGAAGCAAACTCACCCAAAGGAGTAGAAGGCAGGAAATTGTCAAACTCAGTGTGGAAATCAATCAAATAGAAACAAAGAAAACAATATAAAGAATCAAGAAAAAACAAAAGCTGGGTCTTCGAGAGAATAAACAAGACAGAAAAACAACTAGCCAAACTAACTAAAGGGTCAGAGAGTCAGTATCCAAATTAACAAAATCAAAATTAAAAATGGAGGCATAACAACAGAAATGGAGGAAATTGAAAAAATTATCAAATCCTACAATAAAAGACTATACTCAACAAAACTGGAAAATCGAGATGAGATGGATGATTTTCTAGACAGATACTAGGAACCAAAGTTAAATCAAGAGCAGGTAATCTATACAGACCCATATCACACAAAGAAATAAGAAAAAGTCATTAAAAACTTCCAAACCAAAAAAAGCCCAGGGCTAGATGGAGTTAGTGCAGAATTCTAACAGACATACATAGAAGACCTGATATTAATTTTTTCTCAAACTATTCCATAAAACAGAAAGTGAAAGAACATGACTGAACTCATTTTATGAAGTCACAATTATTCTGATACCTAAGCCACCCAAGAACCCAACCAAAAAAAGAGAACTTTAGACCAATCTTGCTTATGAATATTGATGTAAAAATACTCAACTAAATTCTTGCAAACTGAATCCAAGAACACATCAAAACAATCATTCACCATGATTAAGTAGGTTTCATGTCAGGGATGCAAGGTTGGTTTAATTAATGAAAATCCTTTAACATAATCCACTATATAAACAAACTCAGAGAAAAAATACATGATCCTCTCCTTAGGTGCAGAAAAAGCATTTGACAAAATACAGCATCCTTTCATGATAAAAGTATTGGAGTTATGAGGAATTTAAGGCCCATGCCTAAATTATTATTAATTTTTAAATTTTTTATTTTTAAAAGCAATTTACTGCGAACTCACAGCCAATATCAAATTGAACAGAGACACATTTGAAGCAACCCCACCATAATCAGGGACAAGACAAAGATGTCCAATTTCCCCATGTCTATTCAATATACTACTCAAAGTGTTAGCTAGAACAATAAAACAACAAAATATATCAAGGGGATACAAATTGGCAAAGAAGAAATAAACGTATCACTATTTGCAGATGATAGGATAGTATACATTAGCGACCCCCAAAATTCTTCTGGAGCACATCTCCAGCTGATAAACAACTTAAGCAAAGTGGCCTGATGTAAAATGAACTTAAATAAATCAGTGGTCTTTCTTTATACAAATAATAAACAGGCTGAGAATGAAATTAGGGAAGCTTCCTATGCAGTTGCAAGCCCATTCAGCTCCTTCAGTCCTTTCTCTAACTCTTCCTTTGGGGAACCCACTCTCAGTATAATTCTTGGATGCAAGTGTCCAACTCTGCAACCAACCAGATGCCCCCAGAGCTCCCAAGGACTAAGCCACCAACCATGGTGTACACATGGCTCCTGCTGCACATTTAGCAGAGGACAGTCTTGTCATGTATCAATGGAAGGAGAGGTCATTGGTACTATGAAGTATAGGTAGATGTCCCAGTGTAGGGGAATCGAGGGTGGGAAGGGAGGAGTGGGTGAGGAGGTGGAGGAACACCCTCACAGAAGCAAGGGGAGGGAAGATTGGATAGGGGCTTTCTGGGGAAGGGGAAACTGGGGTAAGAGGATAACACTTGAAATGTAAATAAAGTTAAAATTAATTGTAATAATATAAAATAATATAAAATATTATATAAAATATCTTGGGGTAACTCTAACCAAACAAGTGAAAGACCTGTATGACAATAACTTCAAGTCACTCAAGAAAGAAATCGATAAAACAGATGTCAAAAAATGGAGAGATCTCCCATGCTCATGAATTGGCAGAATAAACATTAAAAATGGCCATGCTTCCAAAGGCAGTCTATAGATTCAGTGCAATCAACATCAAAATCCCAACACAATTCTTCAAAGACATGGAAAGAGCAATTCTCAAATTCATCTGGAAAGGCAAAAACAAAAAAAAAACAAAAAACAAAAAACAAACAAACAAACAAAAAAACCAAAAAAACAAAAACCAAACCAAAAACCAAAAAAAAAAAAAAAACAAAGAATAGTGAAAACAACTCTTAACAATAAAAGAGGCTGGGGAATCACCATCCCTGACTCAAACTTTACTACAGAGCAATAGTGAAAGAAACTGCATGGTATTGGTACAAAGACAGACATATTAATCAATGAAATAGACTAGAAGATCCAGAAATAAAATCACGTACTTAAGGACACTTGATCTTTGACAAAGATTTGCCAAAAATATAACATGAATAAAAGAAATTATCTTCAATAAATGGTGCTGGTATGACTGACTGTCTGTATATAGAAAAATGAAAATAGACCCATATTTGTCTCCTTGCACAAAGTCCAAGTGGAACAAGGACCTCAACATAAAACCCTACACATTGAATCTAATAGAAGAGAAAGTGGGAAAGTGCCTTGAACTCAATGGAACAGGAGATATTTCCTACAGAGAACTCCAAGTGGCTCATGTTCTAAGATCAGGAATTGGTCAATTGGACCTCATAATATCCAAAATATATAAAGAAATCAAGAAACTAATTACCAAAAAAAAAAAAAAAACCCCAAACAATCCAATAAAAAAAACTGGATATAGAACTAAACCAAGAATTCACAACATAGAAATCTCGAATGGCTGAGAAACATCTTAAGAATTGCCCTTAATTGATCTTAGTGATCAGAGAAATGCAAATCAAAACGACCCTGAGATTCCCCCTTACACCAACCATAACCACCAGTAGAGAAACAACAGGTAAGCCCAGCCTCATAGGAGATTCAAACACCAGCCAGTGACAACAAGGTCAACTAACACCAGAAATAACCAGATGGCAAAAGGTAAACAAAGGAATGTCACTAACAGAAATCAAGACAACATGACAGCATCTGAACCCAGTTCGCCAACAACAGGAAGCCCTGGATACTCCAAAACACCAGAAAAACAAGACTTGGATATAAAATCACTGGTCAGGATGCTGGTAGCTGAACACATAGAAAAATCTCGTAAAGAAATAGAAGAGAAAATGGATCAAAAGTTAGAAGCCTTTACAAGGCAAATACAAAAATCACTTCAAGAAATGCAGGAGAAGATGGATCAAAAGGAAGAAGACAATAAGGAGGAAAGACAAAAATCACTTAAAGAAATACAGAAGAACGTGGGCCAACAAGTAGAAGCTATGAAAGAGGAAACACAAAAATCTATCAAAGAAATACATGAAAACACAATCAAGCAAGCGAAAGATCTGAGCACATCCATCCAGGCACTAAAAACAGAAGTAGAAACAACTAAGAAATCGCAGAGGGAGACAACATTGGAGATAGAAAACCTTGGGAAGAAATCAGGAGCCATAGATGCAAATATCAACAATAGAATATAAGAGATAGAAGACAGAATATCAGAAGCCGAAGATACCATAGGAACCATTGATTCAACAGTCAAAGAAAATACTAAATGCAAAAAGGCTGTAACCCAAAACATCCAGGAAATCCAGGACACAATGAGAAGACCAAACCTAAGGATTATAGGTATAGACGAGAATGAAGATGTACAAGTTAAAGGGCCAGCAAATATCTTCTACAAAATTATGGAAGAAAACTTCCCCAACCTAAAGAGAGAGATGCCCATGAATATACAAGAAGCATACAGAACCCCAAACAGACTGGATCAGAACAGAAATACATCCCGTCACATAATAATCAAAACTCCAAATGTAATAAACAAAGAAAGAATACTAAAGGCAGCAAGAGAAAAAGGCCAAGTAACTTATAAAGGAAGACCTATCAGAATAACACCAGAATTGCTAAGATCAAAGCCTCAGGTGACAGCACATGTTGGAGAGGATATAGAAAAAGAGGAACACTCCTCCATTACTGCTAGGATTGCAAACTTGTACAGCCACTATGGAAATCAATCTGGAAGTTCCTCAGAAAATTGGAAATAGATATATCTGAAGTCCTTGCAATACTACTCTTGGGATATACCTAAAAGATGCCCTACCATGCCACATGCACAAGTGTTCTACCATGTTCATAGCAGCCTTATTTGTGATAGCCAGAAGCTGGTAACAGTCCAGATGTCCCATGCCAGAACACACAGAGAAAATATGGTTCATTTACACAATGCTATACTACTCAGCTCTTAAGAATGAAGACATCCTGAATTTTGCAGTCAGATGGATGGAACTAGAAAATATCATCATGAGTGAGGTAATTCAAACCCAAAATGACATGCATGAATATTAGCCAAAAAAAAAAAAAAGTTCGTAATACCCATGATATCCACAGGACTCGAAAAGGCCAACAAGGTGAAGGGTGCAAGTGAGGATGCCCCAGTGCCAATTGCAAGGGAGAAGAAACCAATCATGATTGGGGAAGGAGGGAGGGACCTGGAAGGGAAAGCAGACAGGGGAGTGGGGAGTGGGAGGAGAGGGGAACCTGATCTGGTGTTGTGTGAGGAAAAAAGGGTTGAAACTTGGGGACCAGCAGAAAGAATGTAAACAGGCAATCTTGGGAGATAAGAGGAAGGGGGGACCCTACAGAATGCACTAGAGACTTGGAGGTGAGAGACTCTTAATCCTCAAAGGCAGGACCCTTAGATGAAATGCCTAACAGTAGGGAGAGGGAACTTATAGGGCATACCTCCAACAGGAAGATAGGGTATCAAATGAGGGAAGGGGGGCATTCCACAGTCAAAACTCTGACACATAATAATTCTTGTCTGAAAGAATTACAGGGATGGAAATGGAGAGGAGACTGAGGAAAAGAAGTTCTAGTGACAGGCCCAATGTGGGATCCAGCTCAAGGCGAGGTCCCAAGGCTTGACACTATGAAAGAGGCTATGGAGTGCTCACAAAAAGGAACCTATCATGACTTCCCCCTGAAATACCCAACAAGCAGGTGAAAGAGTCAGATTTTGCACCCAACCAATGGACAAAAGCAGCTGATACCTGTTGTTGGATTAGGGAAAAGCTGGTAGAAGTTGAAGAAAGGACCACCCTGTAGGAGGACCAGCATTCTCAACTAATCTGTAGCCCTGAGGTCTCTCAAACACTGGATCACCAAACAGGCAATCTACACCAGCTGATATGAGGCCCCCAACATACGTACAGCAGAGGACTGCTGGGTCTAAGTTTATTCACACACATAACCCTCAAAAGACTGGAGGCCCAAGGTAGTTTAGAGGTCAGGTGGGGTCTGGGGTGGGGACATCCACATGGAAATAGAGTGGTGGCAAGGAGGTATGGAATTTGGAACAGTTGGAGGGTGAATGGTGGCCAGGAATAAAATCTGGAGTGTAATAAGACAAGTTAATTAATTGATTAATTATTTAATTAATTAAAAAGAAATAAACAAGTAAATGGTAATGAAACTACTAAATATCAGCATCTCCAACAGTGTAATGTTCTACCTATGAATGCAGAAAATAATAGAAAATATTAGAAACTACAGAGTTATTTTGCAAATTGATACAGTTACAAATGATTTTTGAGGGTAACATTTTGATTTAGAATGAGAGTTTCATGTATGTTTTTTATTAATTTGCTATACAGTTTCTTTTAAAGCTTGGTTCTTTATTTTTCTTAAAATTTAGGAGTGTTTCTTAGTTCTCTTTGAGAAGGATAGGTCAAAAGTAATTTTGTTTATACTCAAAAACACAATTTATTGCAAATAAATTTTAGCTCTATTCCAAAATTAACATTCTCCAGTGGAAATGAAAGCTTCATGTTGAAAACTATAGAAGATAGATTTTTTTTTCAGGACATTGCTCAAGTTTCATCATAGTGTTGTTACAAACACTCTGGCCAAACCCAGGAAAAGATTGATTTTCTCTTATGCATTAGCATCACATTCTATCACTAAGAGAGATCAAGATGGGAACTCAGGATAGGAAGTTAAGGGCAGAAATCATTCCATTCTATGCAGCAATACCCCTGACCAGTAACCTCACTCATAATCAAAGTAATAGAAGATAAAAGATGCGGCTTGATGGTATTCCTGACAGCATATGCTTACTAGCTCTCATATAGATATAGATATAGATATAGATATAGATATAGATAGAGATAGAGATAGAGATAGAGATAGAGATAGAGATAGAGATAGAGATAGAGATAGAGATAGATATATAGATAGAGAGAGATATCCTTCTCACAAAGAATTAATAATCACTCATAAATTTTAAGGAAGAAAAAACAACCACCATTTAAAAAGAACTCTCATAACAAATTAACTTTTTATTAATATCGGCCATCCTGTTGTTGTCCTGTGGCTTGGAGTTCTTGTACCTTTGGAACTGCAAAACAGGGCCCTTCACAGCGGGTCAAGGACAAGGTGGATGTTGAGGTAGACCAATTCAGAGCAATGGATCTTGATCTGATTTGAAGCTGAGCTGATCTGTTCACCAGCTCTTTTGTTCTCAAGTCGTCAGGGCCAGCTCTTTTACTCTGCTCAGGCTAGGGGTAGGGCCAGCTTTGCAGTTCTTATACCCTGGAGATCTACTCTTCTAAGCTTCTGCCACCATCACCAGCCCTACCATGTTGTACAGGCAGGGCGTGGCCTGTTCTGCTATAGTGCTGCAGTTGTCCAGAGAAGGGGTCAGTTCATAGTCTTGACCCAGGGGCCACCCCTCCTGTCTGCAACAAGCTGCAAGCAGTGGGTGGTGGGTGACAGGTTCACTGCTACCATATTCCACAGCCATGCATATGAGGACTACCTGCCTACAGATAGTGTTGATACTGACATCTAGCTAAGTTTTCCTGCTTTAACTATCATTTAAGACAATCCCCCCACAGACATGCTCATGGACTGACCTGACAAAGGAAATTTCTCATTGAGATTTACAAGTAATTCTAGGATGTTCTAAAATGAGATTTAATGATAACTGGGATGATGGTATTAGAAAAATCAGCCACTACTTTACTATCTTATTTTATACTCTTTTTATTATGTGAGAATAAATCTGAATAGATTTTCAAAAACAAATATTGCCACTGAAAAACAGTGGGAAATTTCAATGCTTTTATTTTTCTATCTTTAATTATATGGCACATTAATATTTACTGTAAGAAATGTTTTATCCCATCTACATAGTCACTGTTTTTTAGTATGAAATACTCAAAAATATTTTAATTATAAATTAAATTACCTAATACTGTCATGGTGATATGTACATACTAACAATTAGTAAATTGCAATTTGCTCTCCTTAGTACCTGTGCATCAATGATTCTCTAGCTTTGTATTCTCTCAAAGTATAATTTTAGGTCAACATTCCCTGAAACACATAAGCCACCACAAAACAAACAAGCAAAACAAAAACCAAAGATTCAAACAAAGATATTAATTAGTATGTGGAAGCAGAAAGTAATTAAGGGGTTTATTGCAATGTGTTTTCACTAAAAGAGGCTTACAGAAATGCTACAAGGTGATTCTACCTTTAATCTGCATTTTACAGTACATCATATTTCACTAGAATTTCTACTACATGTGAATAAATTGTATCATAGATATTTGAATGTGATTCTAAAATTGGATTGCAGTTGTAATGACTTTTTTGAATGTTGATAAATGGACCACTTTAGTATGTGAAGAGCTTCTTATTTAGAAATTTTGTTTTTATTGTGATGATTTTGTAAGTGATGATTTTGAAAGGAAAACTCATTTGAATAGCACAAAAAAGCTTGATTGTAAAACTTGTATATCTTCTTATAAGTAAATAATGCTATATAATGTGTAAGTAATATTTGGTATAAGTAAACTATCCATTAGTAGATAATGAATTGCATATATATATATATATATACACATATATATGTATAAATACATATATAAATGTAAATGTAGATGTAGGATAGATATATAGATATAGATGTAGATGTGAATATAGACATTAACAGACATTACAAAGTTATTTAGAAAAGCAAATTGCAATCTAAAATATTGGTTAAAAGTTCAGGAAGCATTGAACAACATTTTCTTATAGCATTTTGTGTGGTTCTAGTTATCTGGGAAAACCACAAACAGTCTCTATACAGAAGTTATACTACCAATAATAAAAAAAGAAAATATGATGTAACCCAGTTTGTAATGTTCATTGTGCATGTAAAATTTGTTAATAAAAGTAAAATAATAAAAGTAA
This sequence comes from Apodemus agrarius, assembly GCA_964023405.1. Classification (NCBI taxonomy): domain Eukaryota; kingdom Metazoa; phylum Chordata; class Mammalia; order Rodentia; family Muridae; genus Apodemus; species Apodemus agrarius. The sequence goes on from OZ030022.1 coordinate 56,837,712, forward strand.
AATATAAATACTGTGAAGCCTTCAAAATAAATTCTTATCTTAGTTTTCAAACTTTTTGCTCTGTGGTTGGCTAAATATTTATATTGGAATATTGATGGAGACTCTTCACCATCCATTATATTGTCCCCATCAGTATCCTAAAAAGACAATTTAATGAGATTGTCTTCTCTGCCAACTCATTGACTTTTCAATTCATGTTTACCCATGTGGTACTTCTGTTCTGTGTTTATGTGTACCCTGACACAATTTATGGCTTTCAAAGCTTATTACAAAGGAACATTGACTTACTCTTGCATGCTCTGTTAAGTAGTGGCCAAAACTCAGATATCTGTTAAGGGGTGTCTCTGGGCTGTGGTCATTGCAGTAGTCCATATAATTTTCAATTAATTCTATAACTTGTCAATCTGTGTTTATTAACTTGTCATTTAATCTGTGAGCTGTTTAGTACATGTGTTCATTTCTATAGACATTATGATGCTTTCTTCATGCTTTACTCCTGTTAATTCTTCAATCTGGTCTAATTTAAAGCTCTACATTCTTTTACTCTATACAATTTTCATGGGGGGGAAATAGAATTTTAAACATTAATTTTTTGATCTCTTTTTGAAACTAGTTGACTCTTATCCTCCAAAAGGTAAAACTCCTTTCTGTGAAAGAATAGTACATGGAAATAGATTTATTCTTGCCTGGATTCTGCGTCAACAGTGATACTTGAAATATTAGAATTTATGCTAATCCTTTCAGGTCCTATGACTTAGGAAGTAAATATTAATACAAATATAGTCAATATACAAATATAGTAAAGCATACATGTTTGGAATTGAAAAATTGACAGAAAATTCTTAGAAATTCTTAGAAAATTCATGGAAAGTTTTTAGGCCAGGAATGTAATAATGTTCAAGGTATATGTAGAGTCTATTTAATATAATTTATATTTAAGCAATCAGTTCATCTATCATTTGTTCAAGAAAACATGAAAATGTCATAGTCTTCACTTTATGAGTAATGAAAGCATAATGCTTGCATTGATTAATATAGCTCAATAAGATGTTGAGCTAAATAAAATTATTCATGAAAAATAGCCTAAATATGAATATGACAAAAATTTAATGTTATAATAATTTTACATATAATGCCATTTTCCTTGTAATAATAATTTTTACATGTAATACTGTATTTCTTACATTAAATCACTCATTCCTTCAAAGAGAAAGTGTGCTCTTAAGCTTCAGCATTCTGATAAAACTTAGGAGACCCAGGTATCTCAAAGAGTGACACAATTTACAAAGTGAATCTCTAATATTAAATGGCCACTGCACAATCACTGAACAAATATTTTTGGGAGGGATAACAGACTGCTAATTAGACTAAAAGATTCAATGATGTGGATTTTGATGATACCCATACTGTGGAAAGATTTTTGTGATTTAGCTGTCTTTGAGTTACTTATATTTCTTAAAGTAATTCCTTACCTTATAAGTAGCTCAATATAACTGTTCTTCAGCAATTTAGAATGCGGTGTAATTTTTTGAAGTCTACAGTTAAATGGTGCCTTTTCTGAGAAAATAAGATATTTAGTTTAATCTAGGAAAGTTCACAGAAATACATCATTATTTTAATCATAACTTAATAATAATATATAACAACAATAATAATGTGTCAGTCTTCTCTCAAAGAATTTTAATTCTATATAACAAGTGTCCCTCCTATATTCTTGCTTATAACTATCTTAAAGTAAAAATGGGTTTTACAGAGTAAGCTGCTTTGACATGGATATGACACTTATATCACAAAATAGCAGTCATGTTTTAGGAAGCTACAATTTTTATTTTAATAAATTTGCATGATACTTCACAAATTTATGATAAAGAAATATGTAACTTTAGAGTTTTTAATATTTAAAATATATTATGGGAACTTGTTTTTCATAACAGGCCATGTATGCAAGAACTTTTTGCTAATAAGTTGATACAACCAGGCACATTTTACTCTGAATTTTGATAAGCAAATGTCAAAACTGAGGTCAAAGGTATTTGATTCAACAACCCTATTAAAATAAAAGGAAGACATTTTAATTCTTTGCTAGATAATATCTCAGGGTAGTTGTAAACAGAGAGTTCATGCTGTAGACACAGACACATTTTTTCATACTGATTGCTAACTACCTAGAAGAGGCTCAGAGAAAAGTAAGTTTTCCTGGAACAAATATCTAAGGGGCATTTTAAAGAAAGGGACATTAAAAAAACAACAGTATGGTGGGCAGTCTGAGAGAAAGAAATAGGACTAGATAAACATGGCCCAATTAAAGAATAGTACATTGTTTTCCACAGAGTACACAATGTGAAGGAGACCATAAAGATAGACAAAGAGGCAAATTTTCTCTTATGGCTTTCGAGAATTTGTGAAAAAAGAGACACAGGAGCCATTCCAAACAAACAAAATGACAAGCAATTGATGTTTGAAGTCCTCTGAAGGGGTTACTAATAAGAGTCTAGAGGCTACCACAGACAAAATCATAATCATATGAAACAAAATTATCCTTGTTTAGAATACATTTCTTATTGAAAATGGTCATTCTTATCTATGTAATTCATGGTGCTTACTGAATTTGGTCATCTTTCAAGCAGCAATTTGGTAATTATACTCTTGGTAGCTGAGAGTCACACTTTCATATTCTTTCCTATCTTCACATGTGTGCTACAAGAAACAGTAAATGGAAGGGATGAAATTGCTTCCAGGGAATGAGCTTCTAAAATAAATATGAAATAAATGTAAGTTTCAATATGCCTAAGAATCTTAGGGAGCCCCAAAGAGCTCTTGCCTTGTGGAGCTGGCCAAAATATCAACAAACTTTAGAATTAATAAGGTACAGAAAGAACTAACACCTAAATTACAAAATCCTTGAATGTGAAAGAATGGAAGGTTGCCATTTAGCTGCAAGATACACAGCTGAGCTGTTAAGAGTTTCCAATTTGGGAAGCAGTGGTCCAAGCTATATTATAGGATGAACAGATTTAGTGTTATTAGGAATATAAACAGGGTTCTATGCTATGGGTGTGTTTGTTTGTAAATTACAGATGAATAAAGAGAGAGTGGTCAACAATTTCAATCAAGCACAATGAATGCTTATGCATACAATTGCATTTTATTGTATTTTATTTTATGAATATGTATATGGGTATATGTGATTTATAAAATGTTATGCATATTTTTATGAATATATATATATATATATATATATATATTCTGAAATATATATATTCTGAAATTAGGCCTTTTATTCCCGACTTATGTGAATGACACTAGTCAACTTTTATTTTAGTAAATCATCTATTTCTGATTACTACGTAGTATTACTTAACAAGAGTATGCAACCTATAGCATTCTCAGCCTTTCTTTATCTCCTTTTGGACAATGTTCATACTCTTAATCTGCATCCTCCTGTGGCCTCTAGTTGTTGTATCCATCTGAAGTCAGCCGCTTGGGGAGAAATCTCAGGGCTACTCATACCTTCCTTTAACCTTCCTTTACATGTCATCAGTTGTAGACTTTACTAGTTCTTTCTTTAATTATTTCATAATACTGAAAAACTTTCTATAAGACACTCTTATTATTTTAATCAATATTTAATTCATTTTTACTTTTCTAATAGTAAAAAAATCTATTTTATTAGTATTTTAAAACATGTTTTTTTAATTTTAAATTGATTTTATTATATTTATTAGTTGATTTTGAAACCCATGTATATTCATACTGTGGAGGTCTTTGTGCTTAATAGAAGGGCAGCATGTAAGATTCAGATAGAAATGTAAATTCTTACCATCAAAAATTATGACTTGACAATCACTGTTAATCTACATATTATAGTATATACTTTGTAGTAAAGTATATAACCACAGTATTTTCTACCCATGACCCAATTCTGGAATAATGACTCTGAGATTTAATTATTATTTATGCATAAATGTCTAAGCCATAAGTTTGGACTTCATTCCCAAGTAACTCATAAATTACATAACTCTTCTATTGTATGTATCCCACAAGTCTGGATACTTCTCCTCAGTTTCATAGTCCATCTCCTCAGAGCCCAGTTGGCAAATATTTACTTCATAAATAACTACCAGAGTTCCTATGGTTTTACCAGAACTCCCACCTCTTAATTCCTGCCTTCATCTATTAGGTCATCAGATTGATGTTTCTACATGCACACAAGAGATTTTCTCTACTATATTTTTAATTTCTCTAGTAAAAACATAATTTTTTACTAGTTATAATTAGGCTGTTTATTAATTTTTCTATAAAAACAATTTCACTTTCTGTGCATCTTACTCCAACCATACCTAATAAAAATAAAAAAATAAATAAAAATTAGGAAGCTTAGTATTGTCTTACAAATAGCTAAAAATAGCATTTAATGTGAATTGCTGTCTATGTTTTATTGGTTTCTAATTCACATAATTTCATTCATGCTATATAGATACCAGTTTTTTTTACCTCTATAGCTAAAAAATAGGATAATATGGTAGTCAGAAACCTGGTTCATAAAATTAATCAAAATTGAGATGCTATATGAAAATTCCAAGAAACATTAACTATAAACATTTATTGGTTTACATATATATGTAGAGTTGACATGGAGGGAATTTTGATAGAATCAGGATCTTTCTGCTTGTCCATTTAGTAATTTTTGGATAACGTATATAAAATGTACTTTGAGTGAAAACTATGAGATGGAGAGTTAAGATTCCATTCCTGTAGTGGATTTGAGAACCCGTTATTGACTATGATTTTGGTAATGATGTAACACTGGGAACAGTAATGAAAATGTCAGTATAAAACATTGGATATGCCCAATTTTCTGAGGAACCACCACACTGATTTCCAGAGCGGTTTTCCCATCTTGCAATCCCACCAACAGTGGAGGAGTGTTCCTCTTTCTCCACATCCTCACCAGCACTTGTTGTCTCTTGAGTTTTTAATCTTAGCCATTCTGACTGGTGTGAGGTGGAATCTCAGAGTTGTTTTGATTTGCATTTCCCTGATAACTGGGCATATACCCAGAGGATTCCCCTGCATACAATAAAGACACATGCTCCACTATGTTTATAGCAGCCTTGTTTATAATAGCCAGAAATTGGAAGGAGCCCAGATATCCCTCAAAAGAGGAATGGATACAGGAAATGTGGTATATTTATACAATGGAGTACCACTCAGCAATTAAAAATAATGAACTCATGCAATTTGTAGGTAAATGGTTAGATCTGGAAAATATCATCCTAAGTGAGCTAACCCAATCACAAAAGAATACACATGAAATGCAATCACTGATAAGTAGATATTAATGAGCCCAGAAGCCCTAAATACTCAAGGCACAATTAGCAAGTCAAATGACTCCCAAGAAGAAGAAAGGAGAGGACCCTGGGCCTGTAAAGATTGGATCCAGTATTGTAGACCCAGAACAGAGAAATCGTGGTGGGGGGGAATGATTGGGGAATAACTGGGAGGGAGAGGAATTATGGGACATATGGTGGGGGCTGGGGAACTGGGAAAGGGGAAAGCCTTTGGAATGTAAACATAGAATATAGAAAATAAAAATTAAATAAAAAAATAAAGCTTATGGCGTCTCTAGGGCAAAAAAAAAACCAAAAAAACAAACAACAACAAAAAAAAAAACAAAAAACAAACATTGGATAAAGAGAGAAGTTGCTCTACTTTATTTTTATTTGGATATCGTTTATTCTATTCCCCCAAATTCCTCTAGTACTTTTGCCCAGCACCTATATGAAACATCCAATAATGGGAAAGTGTTAGGGAAAAGCTAGTGAATTTTATAATTTTATAATTTTATTTTTATAAATCTTTTTTCTATTTTATTATTTTTATTTAAAAGGTTTTTTTTTTTGTTTTTTGTTTTTTTGAGACAGGGTTTCTCTGTGTAGCCCTGGCTGTCCTGGAACTCCCTCTGTAGATCAGGCTGGCCTCAAACTCAGAAATCCACCTGCCTCTGCCTCCCAAGTGCTGGGCTTAGAGGAGTGTGCCACCACTGCCTGGCTTTATTTTTTAATTTTATTTAACCATTTTACAACCCTAATTTTACAACCCAGGTTTTATTCCCCTCCTGGTGCACTCTCAGACTGTTCTACATTCCATACTGTCCCTCCACCCATTGTCTCCAAGAGGCTGTCCCCACCCCCTACTCTCCATCCCTACAGACCTCCCCATTCCCTGGGACCTCCAGTCTCCAGAGGGTGAGCTGCATCTTCTCTGACTGAGTCTGGACCCAGCAGTCCTCTGCTGTATATGTGTTGGGGGTCTCATATCAGCTAGTGTATGCTGCCTGGTTGGTGACTCAGTGTTTGAGAGATCTCAGGGGTTCAGATTCATTGAGACTGCTGGTCCACCTACAGGGTTGCCCTTGTCTTCAGCTTCTTCCACCTTTTCCCTAATTCAACCACAAGGGCCAGCAGCTTTTGTTCATTGGCTATAAAATTCTACATATGAATCTTTCAGCTTTGTGTTGGGTCTTTCTGAGGGCAGAGGTGATAGGCCCTGTTTTGTGAGTACTCCATTGCCTCAGTAATAGTATAACGCCTTGGGGCCTCCCCTTGAGCTGATCCCAATTTGGGTCTGTTCTGGACCTCCTTTTTCTCAGGATCTTTTATGTAGCATATTATTCATTTCTATTTAAGATATGTAATATATTTAATACTCAGTTTGATTTTGCTTACACTGATCCAATCACTTCAATAATTTTGACCCTACTACATTAAAAGTGAAATGCTTAACAATAAACCTAGAGTCAGTAAGTCTATGTGAAAGTGAAGAAACACTGACTGGACCTGCACCCATGGGTTCAAATGATGCATCAGTTAAGCTTCCTTAGTGACTGGGTATAACTTACCGCATATAATTTGTTTATGTTTTTCTAGGCACAGTAGTTTTCTATATAAAGTATTTTCTGGTTTACCTATGTTCTTAAATTAGGATATAATTATTTCTAAAAGAAAACTGTAATAGCTACCAGGAATCTTTTCAAAAAAGTTGCATTGTATTAGGTAATCACAGTCACAGCTGAATGGAAAAATAAAAGAATTTTGAATACCAGCAGTTTGGACATAAATTAACTCATTCCTGGAAAATGGACTCCTGCTCTCTACTTACTCAAGGCCCCTTGCTATTTATTCACTGGGCAGTTCCAACTACCAACAATTTCATCTTTTGACTATCCTCTAAAATACTGTTGAAGGTTTTGCTTTTCCTTTATCATGAAGCTTAAATTAGGGTTGAATGATTTTTGGGCTAGAATTTCAGAAAACAATCATGCAGGAAAAAATGTGGAAATTGAAAGTTACTATAATAATTTATGAAGTAAGTTTTGAGATACAAGGTTAATTAAAATTTTATTTTCAAAAAGAAAATAAAATTGACCAATAAGTAAAAAGGTTTACTATTTTTTTCTGGAGACTATATTAATAAAAATCAATCTTGAGTCATAATTAGTATGGCATAGAAGAAGTTGTATCTTTAAATCTATGCAAATGAAAATACTCACTGTATTAATGTTTTAACATAGCAAATTATATTTCAACATAATAGATAAGATGTGGACTCTGTAATTACCTGGTCTTTCATTTTTCATATTAAATAAATGGATCATCTGGCAGAGTAACTCAAGGTATTACACTAACCACAATTATATAACCACTAGCCAAGATGAATACAGGTCAGCTGGTATTGTAAATAACAAAGAAAAATGGATTTGGGAATCACCACTGAATAGTTGTGACATCTAGGAAAACTTACCAAATTAAATCTGTCTCTTTCCCCTCCTTCTCTCCTAACACACACACACTCACACACACACACACACACACACACACACACACACAAACACACACAAACACACACACACCACAGAGCTTTCCCATGCTTCATTTCCATGATGTAGGAAATGATATAGAATATTCCAAAATTTATCTTGACCTATGTGACCAATATTTGGCAAACTAACACTCTAAACAAATGTTGTTTATTTAGCACCATTTTGTGAAAACACAAATATATTACTAGCAAAGAAAACATTTATGACTACCTGTATTTATGCAATATTTGGATAAGGTTCTTATACTGATGCATTAGTATTATAGGTGTTCTGAATTAATACATGTTTGCATTAAATTATACAAGAGGTTATAAATTACAAATTACAAACTGGATGCAAAGAGGATAGTAGATCATAGCACACAATTCAAAATAAGGTTGTCTGTCACACTGTCTCATTTACTTTCAATACTGAATTAACCTAAGCAATTATTGAGACCATCTTTTTTACAAAATATTAACGACTTTGTTTAAAATAAATAATGTTGTCATCAGTATGTATTATTTCTTTCCTTTTGGGTAAAAGTAACAGTTAATTGAGACTGCTGCAAACTCTCTATGTACTGAAGATGACACTATCTGATTCTCCTGTAATTATTTCCCCAGTGCTGAGATCAGAGGCATCTACTGCTAAGCATCATACACATTTGAATTTGAAGTCATTCTGTCTGTGTATTTATTAATAGAAAATAATGTCAAACTAAATTGATGTTCTCTTTGGCCTTACCTCTACCTCATATATCTTAGACTTGTTGGTCTGACACCATGGGCCATACAATATCAAATATAGGAGGCTGGCTCTGTAAAGCAAAATCAAATTTACACCAAGGAAAGTACTCTCTGTCATAAAAAAGAAACATTTAGGAAAGCTTTAGAGAAACCTTTAGGAAAACGTTTAGGAGAAAACGTTTAGGAAAGCTTTTCTTCCAGTTTCCAAAACATGTCATCAAAGCCTTAGTGAAGTCCTAGCAACTCTACTGTTGACAGATAATCATAGAAACTCTGGCTAATTTTGGTGGTGTGAGTAGAAAGCAGAGTGTTCTTCCATGTAAATAGCTGTGAGTACCACCTCACATCTCAAAGTCCCTGAAAATTCTCCAGGAAGCTCTGGCTGAATTTCCTCAAGAGAAGGGAGCAGTTCTTCCTGACTTTCCCTGTAGGAAGGCTATGAAAGAAGGCTTCTAGGGAAAACAGGAATTTCAACATTACCCACCAAATGAACAAGCACTCTTCATAGTAAAAGTAAAACCTAAATGAGGTGCTAATAGCAGCCAATTCTAAGTATTATAATTGACCAATTTGTTGCTTGTTTTTAATTTTATTTATCTTTATTTGCATTTTCAGAATACTTTTCCAATGAACCTGGATTGAATTTGTAACATTCAAAGAAAATATAAAAGCCAATTTTATCTAGACAAGCAAAACAAAGTCTTGATAAAATACAGTGATCACCACTGCTGTTTGTTTCATATTCTGATACCTCACCTTCATCTTATCTCAGTCTGTGGTAAGACTAATTTCTAAGAAAGGAAGGTGTCAGAGCAAAAGAGAGAATTAAAAAGATGGAGGTAAAGAGGAGGAGAAGGAGGGAAAAATTAACTATTAAAGCATGATAGTAATGGAAAGAGAACTCACTAGAGTTTTGGAAATATACTCATTTCATGTATGCATCGGGCTCTAAGGCATACGAATAAGAGTACAAATAGTTGTTGGAAAAATAATTTTTTCTTCAAAACAAATTAATGTATAAATAGCTGTTTGGAGAGTAAGTTTATATATCTATATCTATATATCTATATATCTATATATCTATATCTATATCTATATCTATATCTATATCTATATCTATAATCTGTTCCTTTTATACCATAAACATTAAGAACTAAACAAACTGTCAAACAAAGTTTTTCTTTATACATTGCCAAAGTCATAATGTTGGTATAAATTTTGCAAAGTTATATTGCTGGTATAGTCAATTTATGTATAGAATTACAATATCTGTTTTGCTTATGCTGTGGATTATAGTGAAAAATGAAGTTTCCACTGGTTTTAAATTCAATTTGCTATGATACCATCTATGGATTTTTGTCTATGCATAAACAAGCAAATTCCTTTTAACATAACATCATAGTTTTAGAATATTTCTACTTCTACATGCTTGTATTGATTGTGAGAATATACTAACATACCTAGTACATATATATATATATATTAAATATATATGGGGTATTTAATTCATATGTAAATGTATATATGTATGCATACATATATACATTTACATATGTATATATATATTCACACACATATATATCTGTATGTATATACATATATGTATGTACACACAGAATTATACATACACACATGCTAAGTATATTCTTCAAGATTAATATACATATATATATATAAAACAGGTCTTAAACAGGTCCTAATATGCATATATAGTTTTGTAATATTTATATTTATATACACATACACAAATACAATAAGCACTTAAATACCACTAGTATACAATCTATTCTACAAATTGATGTTAAATGTAAAGACATATTTATATATGTATAAATATATTTATATATTTTATTTGTGCATATTTATGTGTATATATACTATATAGATACATAAATTAATATACATATATACATATATACTTGCATATTTTAATTATATGAACATATTCTCCCATTTAAGATAAGCATGCAGAACAGTTCTTATAATTATGGTTTTAATTTAGATGATATTTTCTTCTTAAGGTATATACAGTAATGTTTTATGGATGTGTTTGTAGATTTGTATACATATATATGTGTATGTATAATTAAGAGCATATTACATTCCTTGGTGATTTTTTATTTATTTACTTAAATCTATTATAATATGAACAATTTATTTCCTATTATAATGAATTTAGAATAATGTAAAGTTAATATTAAACAGAATTTGTGACCAGAGGGTGGCCTTTATAATTTTGTTGTCAATGACATTCAAGCTACCTGTCACAAACTCAGAAATTTTGTTAATCCTTTCCAACAACATGCTTTCTGTAACTTCAGAGGGTTCCACTATCTTTTCTTTCTGCTGATGTTACAAACAAAGATCAACCTAGAGACCATGCCTTTTGATCATGATGCACCCCAAGGAGTACAAGCCATTTTAAGATATCTTAAATCTTAGTCATGGGATAGTATGCATTTCTGTGTATGGATTATTTCACTAAAGAGTGAATAAAGACTCCTCCCTGGATTATCTATTTTTGTAATCTTCCCAGCCCGAGACCTCAAAAATTTGACGAGAATACACTATCCCTAAGTGATTTGCTAAATAAGCTTCTATAGATTTAGAAAACCTAGAACATCAGTGATCTGTAGATCATATCAGAAATGAATGAGATGACTGTTCTATGATAGAAATAAAATGCTGGTTTAAAGAATTATTGGAAGCCCCTCTATTAGATCAATGTTGAGATAATTCTCTCCACCCATTACCCCAACAATACATATATGATAAATGAGAAAGTACACAATTGTCATGCTCACATTCATATTGTATGTGCCTTTCTTCTGTATAAAAGTTATTTCATGCTCCTGAGTCCTTTATGATGGTCTTATTGGGTAAACATTAGCCCTCTACAGTCTTCTCTCATGTACCATGTGAAAAGTTTGATGTAATTCCAACCATATCCCACATCACATATTTCTTTTTTAAAAAATTTATTATCTTTAACCTTTATTTACAGTCCAATAGTTGTCCCTCTACCATTCTGCCTTCCAATAGTTCCTCATCCCATTCCTCTGCTCCCATTCCCAAGAGGATGTCCCCACACCCCGACACCCAGACATGGGTCCCTATTCCCTGGGACCTCAAGTCTCTCAAGGGTTAGGTGCATCTTCTTTCATTGCGGCCAGAGCAGGCAGTCTTCTGATGTATATGTGTTGGGTCTTGGACCAACTAGTGTGTGTTGCCTGGTTGGAGGCTCAGTGTCTGTGAGATCTCAGGGGTCCAGGTTTCTTGAGACTGCTGGTTTTCTGTGGGGTCAATCTCCTCTTACATTCTCTGTTCTTTGCATTTTCTCCCGTTATTATTTTTAATGATTTGGATCATTCCATTTGGAAAGTATAAGAGATTATATTGTAGGTTTAATTTGAATTTTTCTCATCATTAGTTATATTGACATTTTTCATTGGCCCTACTTATTAAGTGACTTTATTTTAGAAATAGCTATTCTGGTCCTCCTTATAATTTTAAATTAGGGTTTTTTTAAATGTTCTTCAAATATTTTTAAAACAATGCTTTTATTTACTCAATTTTTAAACACTGGCTATGTAAGTCATTAGTAGATATAGAATTTTCACATATTTTCTTCCAATATTTAGACTGTTGCCAGTTTATGAAGTGTTTTTATTATAGTGCAGAAATTTCTTAAGTTGATAGTATTATATATGTCTAATTTGGCTATTATTGTCTAATCTTCAGAGATCATATCTAACATGCATGTTCTTCCAATGCCATGGAATTCCCATCATTTTTCCCTTCATGATTTACATGTACATAATTTTTACATTGCTAAACCTTTTATTTTCAGTTTTGTAGGGGGTTTTATGCTTTTTATGTACGTATTTTGTAAATAAAGGTATAATTTCATATTTTTGTGTAGACAATTATATTCATATTTACTTGTGTCAGTTTTATTCCTCTTTGAAAATTTTGATATTTTTTATTTGTGCATGTGTGTGTACGAGTAAATTTCAAATGTCTATGGTAGCCTTAGAGGTTACAAAAGAGCACGGGATCTCTTGGAGTTGAAATTATAGGTGTTTGTGACTTGCCTGGTATCAGTTCTAGGAACTTAACACCAGTGATTTGCAAAATCAGTAAGTATTTTTAAACACAGAACTTCATGTTCAGTAATCCATCTTTAGTCAGTTACATTTGATTTTCTTTTTCACTTTTAGTTTCTAGAGCAAATTCAACAGTGTTCACTAATATTTTGATGATATATTGAAGAAAATCAGTTTCTTTATATTCACAGTGGCATATCACCCCAATGTTTTTATTTGAGTTTGTTTGTAATGTCTTTTCAAATCTCTCTCTCTCTCTCTCTCTCTCTCTCTCTCTCTCTCTCTCTCTCTCTCTCTCTCTCTCTCTCTCTCTCTCTCTCTCTGTCTAGAACTATAGTGGTCTCTTGAAGAAAAAAACCCAAAAAACATTATCTCATTTGTGCGTAAAACAAATACCATTTAGTTCAATATAATTAAACAACAACAAAAACAACAAAAAAAAAAGAGTAGGGAATAGCTTGATTCTCATTGTTGGTTTTATTTGCCAGATGTACTTGGTTTATTAGAGGCTTAGTACTGAAAAAGCTTACTGTTTCTCATTGTTATGAATTCTGGCTGGCTGGTTCAAATTAGCTGTCCTGTCTCAAAACTCCTTTCCAAGTTGATTGATTCAAACTGACCTCTCTGCTTCTGACTGAATTCCTCTATTTGGAAAAAATGGCTCTCAATTTTGTGAACTCAATTCCATCTCCTGTACTCTCTCAACTGAACTGTACTTAAAGAAATGCCCTCAACTCCCCTTCTATCACTGCACTGCTCTCTTTTCTTTTTTTCTTCTTTTCTTTTCACCTTTCTTTCCTGTATGTTCTCTTTATAGCTGGGTTTATCCTATCTCTGACTCTTTCCATCAAATTTTCCTCTGATTTGTTGGCCTGACAGGAAGATGTTTCTTTCAAACATGGTTGCTTCCTTCTCTTGCTAGAGGGATTAAAGGTGAGTCAATCATTTCAGTCAGATTACACAGGCCTAGACGTTCTTTGAATGTCAATCCTTGCCATAGTAGACATATGGCTTGATTAAAATTCTTATATATTTGCTACCTACACTGCATTCACATATAAATAATATATTTCCTATACTTAAGTTATGTTTAAATTATATATTGTACTCAACTTCTAAATAATGTGAAAAAATTTTATTTTGACTATCTCATAAATATGACTTTTTAAAACCTTGAACATTATGAATTTCAGGGTGACTTTTTGAATTTTATTTAGTGGAGACTTCTTAGAAGTACTTATTTTCCAGCCTTCTGCTTCTAACCATCACTTTCAGAAATCACAGACATGCACCAGTCAGCATGCACAACATTTCCATCTATTTGTTCATTTTTATTTAGGAAGTAATTCTCAAATTACTCTTAAGATTATTAGAGATTATTATATATTTGTATGATTCTTTTCACTTTGAAACATTTTATTGTTAAACAAAAGCATGTTTTTTGCTTTGTTTCTACTTTTTGTCTTGCCAGGATTTATCTTAAAGAGACAGTGCATTTCATTTTAAGATATTAAGGCTGTGTGGCAAAGGAGTGTAATGCCTAACAACATATCTTGACATTGTGTTGTAACTAACTTGGAAGGAAATTAAGGAGAATATTTTTCTTTAGCTGAACAAATATGGTGTATTTTTGCGAAGTTAAGAAAATGAAGCAATTCAAAAAATATTAGAAAGAAAAATCACTCACACTCTCTATTCAGAATAAGAAAATTGAATTCAGCAAGGTTTTAAAGCATTTTCATATAAATCATATTCACATATCGTCAAAACGCCTACATTTTTGCCTACATTGTTCTGTAGTTATTAATACTGGTTATGAATGGTGGTGAAGAATTACACTTCACAATTGCACTGAGTAATATGTTGAATAAATTGCATGTTCTGTCAAGAATAAAGTATACTTTTTGCAGCACACTGAAGAAAGAAAAGAATTTCAATCTTGTCAGTTCACATACAATGTTATGAGATTTACAAGAATTAAAACGTACATTAATTCTGTGTGCTACAGATATTCTTTGGAAATGAGAAAGTAGAATAGTTTATGGGAGGGTTTGGAAAGAGAAAAAGAAAGAAAAATAATGCAATTATACTATAATCTTTAAAATAAAATATTTTTTAAAAATAAAATAATAAAATATTATCTATATCAGATCTAGATTGTAACTGAATCAAGGACATATATTGATCTGTATCTGAAATTATCTTTTAAGTATTTATGACAGTTATGAAAGATCTTCAGGAATGATTAGGAAGTCAAGAACTATGTGTCTATCTTTTCTTCAGAGAGATGTTCAGGTGCATTTAGAAAACACAGCAAGAAGTTTTTCACAAGAAAAATAGTCCTAAATTGTAAATTGAAGATAAAATCTCTGAGGGGCTTTAGCGTGTGCTAGGAGTTTATATATGGGCCTGATATTTACTGTGTTTAAGAAGAGTAGAACATATCCAGTCTCAAATTATGATACATATGTGACAGATTTCCAGGTTGATGATGAAAGTATTCCCAGATTAAGCTAAAATATTGATCTGAGAATCTCAATTATATCCAATATTTGTCTCTTTTGTACCATGCACTGGTTGTTTTATTCTTCTTTGAAGTTATGATCAGTCTTTCATCCATGACTGTCATTGTCCATTCTTTATATCAAACATGCCCACTTTTGCAAGTGGACTTTGAATTAGAGAAAGGTGAAAATACAATTGAAAATACAAAAACAGTTAATACATTAACTTTGGAAGAGAATAAGTACTCAGCAGTTTCTTTCTCCATAAAGCATCCTACATTCTTTATATCCTGAAATGTCATTTCAATTTGCCTCAATGATATGTGTAGGGATGTCACCCTATTTTCATTTCTTTTTATTATTTTCATTATTCTTTTATGATGTTTGAATCAGTGTTCCTATTTTTGGAATTTACATTTGCTGAAGTGTATCATGAAGTACAACAAATGGTTTTAGAGTTTCATACAAAATCTTTTTTCTTTCTTATACTATTTTATAAAGTTCTCTTTGTGTTTATCTTTTATAGTATAAATTCTCTCCTTATTTAAAGTAGAAAGTTGTATTAGATGTCAGATTTACTCTTCTCATCCTTGACCCTGTGTGAACTATGGGTTATCTTGCAGACATGGCCAAATATAGGAACCACACCACATACAACTAGTCCCACAGAAATGTCATGAAAAAGTCTTGTCACAAATATGTGGAACTCTTAATGGGGTTGATCCTACCTTCTTGAGGAGTGTGACCTTTGGCAAGAAGCACAAGAAATGGCCTGTGAAGATGCAGACCAATCATGCAAAGGCAATGAGTTCACTGCAGAGGCTATTAAGGCTCTTATGAAGCTTACAACAGTTAAGCACATGATGTCAAAGAGCTCCAGACACAAACTCAGTTGTCTTGTTTTTATCACTTATGCTAAGCATGGGATGAAGACTGAAGCTACGTGGCTAAGGATTTTAGGCTCTACCAACCAAAGCCCAAGGTTCAGATCAAGCAGAGGCCGCAACTACAACTAAGACATTCAGCTCTAGCTCAGGTTCCCAAAGGTGGCTATGCCTCTGTGAAGGCCACATGGAAATGACTACTGCCAATGTGAAGACAGATGGACTGCTGCAACATGCCTATCTACACAATCTTTGCACTTGATCAGGGTCCAATGCTGTTTTCACAAATAAACTTGAGGCAATATTTGTTTATATATACTCATACTACTTAATTTCTTACATTGCATGTGTATCCTTGACAAATGGATGTTTGTTTTGTAGTATAGGACTGCTGATCATAAAGTTCTGAATTTTAAAGACAGGAAAAATTGTTTCCCTGTGAAATCAGGGTCCTATGAATGAGTCAGTAGTTGAACCACTTATTCATTCTTCTATGTAATATTCCTTTTCAGGGATGCATGGAAAAATATAAAGTCCCTACATTGTATGTGCATAGCTCATTGTGTGGAAGAATTCCTCTTAGAAAGTACTCTAGCTGAATCTTTAGAAGTTCATGACAATGTGTTCATTAACCAGTTGCTTCTAAGTTGTAGACTATATGAATCAACCAAAACACAAATAAGTACAGTGTATTCCATGAAAGTGGCCCTTTCATTTAACTACTTTTCTATAGAATTAATGGATACATTACAGACAAATGAATAATTTTAGCAGCATTCAGTTCAGACTCTCGCCAGTAAAATGAATTTACTTTTTCATATGAAATGGTATAACAAGTAAATAAAGAACTGAGAATTTTGGAAATGCTAGAGTAGATATATTTTTCTAATACAGAAGCCTTGCTGGAGGATAGGAAAGATCCTTCATCAGATATTTGGAGGAAAAGAATTTCCTTTGGTCCTATGTTTAAACTCTAGGATAGTCAAACTACAAGAGACTGCAAGAAAACAATTGTGTTACAATTTAAGTAGTTTTACATCCCTTTTAATACTCTTCTGTTTGTATTTAGCCTATGTGCAATTAGAAATTGAGAATACCCATTGATATCAATCAGTAAAGCTCAATGGTAAATCTTTATCCATTAATTCTATAATAACACCATGGAATACCTCTCATTGCTACCTGCCATAGAGTCTTGGCAAAAAGGATCTTTCCCATCCTCCAGCAAGGCTTCTGTATTAAAAAAAATATCTATTCTAGCATTTGCAAAATTCTCAGTTCTTTATTTACTTGTTGTACCATTTCATATGAAAAAGTAAATTCATTTTACTGGTGAGAGTCTGAACTGAATGCTGCTAAAATTATTCATTTGTCTGTAATACATATCTAGAGAGCTGTCTCCCTAAGGTTAGCATAAAAGGCTGGCATTATGTGGCAATGCTACTTCTCAAGCTGGTAGCAGTGCTTAGCAACAATGACCACATTTGAAATAAATTGCATGAGAAAATGATGGAAAAATATTGACCAGAATCTTGAATCAAGGTTCCTGAAATCTGCCAAGGCCCAGCAGTGGGTCTGGATCCTTTTGAAAGAAAGCCATTTTATGAAGCTTTCAATGAAAACTATAGACCATTTGTTAATACCAGAAATATTAAGGGAAAATAAAGGAGAAGTTGGCCAGTTCTCAAATTATTATATATAAGTACGTCTTAGACAGTCTAGCTAAGAGTGTCAGAACAGTGATTCACTGAAAACAAGCCTTTTGGTAGCCA
Organism: Apodemus agrarius; assembly: GCA_964023405.1. NCBI lineage: Eukaryota > Metazoa > Chordata > Mammalia > Rodentia > Muridae > Apodemus > Apodemus agrarius. Next base: position 56,855,588 of record OZ030022.1, read on the forward strand.
GAAAAGCTCAAAACCAGTAGAACTATATAAAATGAGGACATGATTTCTCTAAAGAATGATCAAAGAGGTTTATGTTATAGATATGAAAAGAATACTGCTAGAACCATATGGGGGCATACAGAGGAAGGAGAGAAAGTATTAGGTAAAACATGACCAGTAGACTGACAGGCAATAGGAGATGGGGTGGGCAGTATGTGAGGAAGAGAACAGATCAAAGACTAGGGAGAATCCACAGAGAAGACCAAGAGTCAAGAGCCAAGAGAATCCATGGCTGAAATGGTAGTGTTATATTGGAATGGAAAGCTGGGGGTAGGAAACCCCTCAGCAGTGGGAGAAAATTAGACTGAGTAGTGGACTGAAAGGAGCTGAGAAGAGCCAGAACTCCAAAGTGAACTCTGTAACAGATACTTGTAATGCTGACGGAATCTGGAGGCCAGCATGACCTCCTGTTTGTTAATAGGCAATGAAGTTAGCCAGCTCTGAGTTTCATTTGGAACTGTCATTATCTAAGTAGTTAGTCAAAATAGAGTATGCATTTATATCCCAAATTTTGCAAATGTTTGGGACAAAGAGCTTTTAGAAGTCGTTTAATATTGGCATAATTTTTAGCCTCAGAAATCAAGCAACCAGGCAGAAGGGAAATAAATACAAAATACTGTGAATCTTGAATTTTCTTGAGTGATTTGCAGTCTAATTGTACATATATAGGGATTAAAATGAGATGAGCTTATTCATATAAATGGTATAAAAACACCAAATTAGTAGTATTCCATGCACTTAAATTTTAATTTTAGAGATGCTATTTTAAGTCATAATTATTTACTATATGATTATATTATTTTAAATTTATAATTATTATATATAAATTATGATACAATATCTCAAATCATGTTTAAAATTCCATTAAGAAAATGACAAAAATTAAAGTTTTCTTCTTATTGTCATTAGTTTGCATTTGAGCTATTGTTTCTACTAGCTTTTATTTAAAACTGAAATCAGTGAATTTCATACCCAGTTCCACAGCAGAAAACCTATGGTAGCACTGCTTCCCTCATTCCCCATTTCCTTTGGATTTCAGAGATCTTGCCTTTCTTCCCTTCCTTCCGTGAATTATTGCTTTACCCTAGCTCCCAATACCTGCAGGCATACTCTTTTACTCCAAACTACTCTTGCCAATTCCTGCCACCTGTCTTCAATTCTGTTACATAACATCTATTGCCTTCTCCTTTTTCTCTATAACTTTTCTTGTCCCAACTCATTCCATTATTCCAGCCTCCAACAAACAGCAGCAGGTGCTCTCCTGGAACAAAACATTGGAACCTCTCAGGGAAAGAAACAAATCAACTGAAGGAATTGACCACTCATTTCTATCCCTCAAATTCCATTCCCCAGTAATATCCTTAGCTTTGAAGCAGGACACTTGTTGTAGCCTTCCTTTGTACCATTTCACCTTCTGTGGATCCCAACAAAGTTTTTCTATTAATATCCATCCCTGACTTCTTGCATTACTCCAGTGCCCAGTTCTAGACAGCATTCCCTGCAAACCTACAGGCTACTTCTACCAGGGAACCATCTGATTACAGATCTTCAACTCTCCCTCTGATTACCTAGATCCAATCTTCAAGTCTCTCCCCCAGGGCTGCATCAAACTACACATGGCAGCCACCCCTGAACACTCTTCCTTACCCCACCTTCTCTGGATCACGCAGATCTTCCTTTTCTAATCTTTATCCCTCTACACATTGTTCTGTCTTACAACCCCACCCATGCAGACACTCTCTGCTTCTCCTCATTCCAACCAGGTAGGTTTCCTGCAGATCTTCAGCTCACCTTATGATCCTCCAGGTTCAATTCTTGAATTCTCATCTCCAGCTCTGTTGTATCTGCAGCATCTCTTTCTTTTATGACCGACTCTGTTCCCCAAGGATCACAAAGATCTTATCTGCCAATTTCCCTCAGCTACCACCACAACACTATCATAGCCTATCATTAATTTCTGGGTCTTTAAGTAATTTAGATATCAGAGTAATTGTGGCCTCATGTGAAAAAGGAACTGAAAATGTTACTTCTGTTTCTGTGTTACAGAATAGTTTGAAATCTTTCCTTGATAATTTGATAAAATTTTGGGCAAACCATCTGGCTCTGAGCTTGCTTTGATTGAGAGACATCCGCTTCTCTTTTACTAGGGGTGTAGATATTTTTAAAATTCTTACATGATCTGGAATTACTTGGATAAATACAATTATCAAGACAAGTATTCATTTCTTTTAGAGTTTCCAATATTTTGGTATATAGATTTATAACACATGTGCTTATAATTCTGTTTATTTGTGTGTGCATTGTTATGAAGCACTTTTCTTATATCACTATATTAATTTGCAAATATCTTTAGATTTTTGTCAATCACTGACATTTTCAAAGAACCAACATTTTTGTTTCATTAATTATTTGTAGGTTTTTTATTGTTTCTATTTGATTATTGAGTTAGATTACTTCTTGTAATCTCTGTGATTTTTTGATAATCTCTTTTGTATTGGTTATTTTATTTATTTACATTTCAAATATTATACCCCTTCCTACTTTCCCCACTGCAAACCCCACATCCTATTGCCCTCTGCAAGAGTGCTCAGCCAGCCACCCACCCACTCCCACCTCTGTGGAAAAAGTAAGAGTGTTGGAGGCCTGGGAAGAGTAGATGGAGTGGCAACAGCAGATTGGGTGGATTATAGGAAAGAAGGGTGTATTTAAAATAACAAAATAATAACCACAGAAATCATAAGTTTATAAAAAACACATTTTGCTAAATATAATGCTAGAGAACTTCTAAGGTCACTGGAACAGTTTTATCCTCATTAACACACTTCATAATGTACACATATTATGTTCATAATATTCTGTCTTCTTTAGGCTACTATAAATACTATTATGATAGAGCAATTAATTCTATCTTCATACAGAACAGATATTGAGCACTATTATGATAATCATATTTAAAATATAGTTTGAATAAGACTGAGAACATCAAAAGAAATAAATATTTTATTAGAAATTTTCTTACATGTACACACAATTTATTTTTCTAGAAAATCTGAGGTCATTTTATTAGTTCTTTGAGATTTTTGTATAATGTGCTTTTGTGTTTATTTTTGCATAATCAATTTGAACTTCCAAAATATTGTTGGATGTATTGTCTTCTATAGGGGCACAGCCCACTGAAATTTTTATGGCAAAACCACAAATTTCTTATTTTTATTTTAGCACATTACAATTTTACATAAATTGCATTGTTTTAAATATTTTATTACACTCTATTTTTTTGTAATCTACACTCATAAACTGGCTTTTATAACCTTTACTGCCTTCAATTTTCCAAATGAAAATGTATAATAATTATTTTTATTTTCAGAGTATTTATTTTATGCTTTTCTATTGCAACACCCTTTCCTCAGAGAGTAACACAACTTGAGTTTAAAACCAACTCAATCCTCTCTTTCAGTACGAGATAAAATTGAATGTATCCTGATTTTATTATGTTTGTAAACATAATGCCTTTATCAAAAGTCTCCTAAGCTATAATTCTGTGCCTCTCATTTAATCTTCTGAGCTTAACCCATGCTTAATTTTATTTTATTCAGCAAATCTCTTTAATATCTAAAGGAATTCTTTTTTTGTGTGTTCAGTAGAACTTTTTACAACATACACATCTTTGTCATTGTTGTCCTTTCTCTAAGCATGGTTCTTTCCTTTGTTTGTTTTATTAAGATTTTCTTCCCTCATAAGATCACCTGCTATGTTAAACCTCTCCTTCACTCCCAGCCTGCTAGTCTTTATTTAGAGTTGTACGTCAGAAAGAAACTTTCTGACAGGGTTGAGACAAAAATCTCATTGAAGATAAGGTTGTCACTTATATATTGAATACTTGCACTCTGCTATAATAAACTAAAATATATTTTTCAAGTGAATATAAAGAAAAGTCAGTACTCCATCCACACAATATACTATATTTAATATTATTGCAAGCTGAGAAGTGTCTTATTCATGTTTATAGTAATTCTCAAGGTAATACAAGTAAGTAAGCTATATCAAGGTAGGATAACTACTCTTACTAAATAAATAAATATATTAGAAAAATCATGCTAATCAGAAGAGCTTATTGATGCTTTAAAGAACTCTATATCAGATGAGCTCTGTGCCACACAATTATAATCTCAGTCCTTAAAAGGCTGTAACATAAGTTAGCAAGAAATTATCTCAGTAGCGGTAGTCATTGTTGTATAATCATAGTAGTAATAGGAACAGAAGAAGAAAAGAGAAGAAAGAAGAAAGAAACATTACTTTGCCATTATCAATTTCTGCTGTTTATTTTTCTTTAAATTTTGTTTAAATATTTTGCAATTGTTTACTTCCACATCCAATGTTACCTATTTAGACTTAAGCAAATATGTAGTTACACTACCTAAAATATAACCCTAATAACTTCTGCCCAAAATGTTTTGTGAATTATATAATAATCAGTAAAATGGTAAATTATATTTCAAGTAATTTAGTAGTTTAAATATGTAGTGGAGCCATGTAGCATCAGTACATTTTTTATTAACTATGTGAGCTACTTCTGGAAAGGGTCTTGTGGGAGTATGAGTGGCATCCTGTTTTTCTGGTCAAGCTAGGTTTAAACACTGGAGACCAACCAGATAATTCTGGAAGGGTCATTTGTCAGGCTCTCAGACACTAGGCTCCTGACATGAGGGCAATGCACCAAGCTCCTGGTATTCCTATCTGGACTCCACCCCCACAGTTGCCTGGAAATAGCCAGGTGGTCCACTATAAAAGGAGATGTTTGTACCCTCCTTCCTTGCTTGTGTTCTTCTCTCTCTCTCTCTCTCTCTCTCTCTCTCTCTCGCTCTCGCTCTCTTGCTATCTTTGTCTCTTCTCCCTTACCCCTCTCTCCATGTGGCTATGGCTGGCCTCTACTTTCCACTCATCACAACTCTCCACCAACAATAAACACTTTAAAACCACGGACTGCTCCCTCTCATCTGGACCTGCCATGCTGGAGCAATGGGGAAGGTCTTCCTCTAAGGAGGCACTTCTAATCTCCCACAGGGAACCTCTCAACAACTCAAACCACAGTCACTGCCAAACCAAGCTGAGCTGCTGAACAAGCTAAGGACACTCAGCCCCTTAGGAACCATCCAGAGCTCTCCTTTCCATATTTCCTCTTTGGCCCCAGGCTAGTTCCAGCCCCACAGGCCCCCATCCTGTCCTCAGCTCTTCCTCTACACCCAGCTTTGTCTGTGGTGTCCAAGACTGAGAACCTGTAATCTCAGATTACCCTTCCCCCTTCCCCCACCAGTGGGGTCCTTTGGCTTCTCACCTGACTGGTGGTTCTTTGAGGTCATCACAAGTCAAACTTTTTGTGTCTTGCATCACCCAGCAGCCCGAGCTCTGGGCCTGATGTGGGACCCCATTTTTAACCCCCAGGGGCTTTGCTTTGACATCTCATTTAGAAAAGTCAGAACAAAATATAGATCTCAGCACATCAGGAAACTTTCCCAAAACTGAGCACCTACTTGGATCAAAGCAAGTTTCAAGAGGTACAAGAAAATTGAAATAATACATAATAATGCTGCATCCTATCTAGCAACCACAAATAAAGCTCAGTATCAACAACAGAAAGCTTACTGATAGAAACTGAACAACTCCCTATTGAATAAACAATGTGTCAAGACAAACATTAAAGATTTCATAGAATAAAATGAAAATGAACACACAACACATACAAACTTATGAGACACAATGAAAGGTTCCTAAGGGGCAAATTCATAGCAAAAGTTCCAAACTTAACAGCACACCCGAAAGGTCTAGAGCAAAACAAAGAAATCACATAGAAAAAGAATACACTGGAATCTAATAGAAGAGAAAATGGGAAAGAGCCTCAAACACATCCACACAGGGGAAATTTTTCTGAACAGAACACCAATAGCTCAGGTTCTATGATTAACTACAGACAAATGAGATCTCATAAAATTGAAAAGGTTCTGTAAGTCAAAAAACACTCTCAAAAGGACAAAACAGCAACCTAAAGACTGGGAAAAGATCTTTACCAAACTAACATCTGATACAGGGTTAATATCCAACATATACAAAGCACCCAAGAAGTTAGACTGCAAAGAAACAAATAACCATAATAAAAAATGTGTTACAGTTCTATACAAAGAATTCTCAACTGAGAAATCTCACTTGCCCAGAGGCACCTATAGAAATGTGCAACATCCTTAATCATCAGGGAAATTCAAATCAAAATGGCACTAAGAATCCATCTCATGCCAGTTAGAATGATTCAAAACTCAGGTGACAGATGTTATGGAGGCTGTGGAGAAAGGGGAGTACTCCTCCATTGCTGGTAGAATTGCAAGCTGGTACAACCACTCTAGAATTCAGTCTGTAATTCCTCAGAAAACTTGAAATTTACCTGAGGACCTAGCTATACCACTCTTGGGCATATACCAAAAAGATGCTGTAACATAAAACAAAGACACATGTTCTACTATGTTCATAGCAGCCTCATTTGTAATAGCCGGAAACTGGAAACAACCCAGATGTCATTCACAAAATGAAGGGATCCATAAAATGTGCTCCATTTACACAATGGTGTACTACTCAGCTGTTAACATCAATGACTTCATGAAAGTCACAGGCACATGGATGGTACTAGAAAATATCATACTGAGTGAGGTAACCCAGTCACAAAAGAATACACATGGTATGTACTCATTGATAAGTGGATATTAGGCAATATGCTCAGAATACCCATGATATAACTCACAGATCATATGAAGCTTAAGAAGCAAGACCAGAGTGTGGAAGTTTTAGTCCTACTTAGATGGGGAAGCAAAATAATTATAAGTAGAGGGAGAGAGAGACCTGGGAGGGAGATAGCCAGGAGGGAAAAGGGGCAAGATCATGTGTGAGAGAAGACAGTGGAGAAGTACAGAGGGTCAAGAAATTCAAGAGTGGCATTTAGCAGTCGGGAATGGGGAACTGGGCATAACCAAAAGAAAGTTCCAGATGACAGGGAAATAAGAAGTTCCCAGGATTCCCAACAGGGATGGAATTAGCTGAAATACTCAACAAAGGGGAGAGAGAACTTGTAGTGACCATATCCAGTGGATAGGCACAGCCCCTGATTGAGGAATGTGGCCACTCACTCATCTCAAAAATTTTAGCCTAGAATTGTTCTTGTCTAAAGGAAATGCAGGGACAGAGTGGAGAAAAGTCTGAAGGAAAGGCCACCCAGACCTTGCCACATAAGGATCCATCCCATGTGCAGACACCAAACCCAGACACTATTGTAGATGCTATGAAGTGCTTGCTGACAGGGTCCTGGTATAACTGACACCTTAGAGGGTCTGCCAGGGCCTGAACAATACAGACACTGATGATTGAAATAAACCATTGGACTGAGCACTGGGACCTCAATGAAAGAGTTAAGTGTAGGACTGAAAGAGCTGAAGAGGATGGAAATCCCATAGGAAGAACAACAATATAAATTAACCTGACTACCCAGAGCAATCAGGAACTAAAGCAGCAACCAAAGGGTATATATGGAAGGAGCCATATAGCAGAGGATTACCTTATTGGACACCAATGAGAGCAGAGGCCCATGGTCCTGTGGAGGCTCAATGACCCAAGGCAGGGGAATGCTAGGGTGCTGTGATGGTTTGTATATGCTCATCCTAGGGAGTGGCACTATAAGAGGGTGTGGCTATGTTGGAGGAAGTGTTTCACTGTGGGCATGGGCTTGGAGATCTTCCTGCTAGATGCCTGAGTTGCCCAGTATGTTCCTGCCTTTCTTTGGATAAAGATTATAGAACCCTCAGCTCCTTCTACACCATGCTTGCCTGGATGCTGCCAGGCTTCTGCCTTGAAGACAAGGAACTGAGCCTCTGAACCTTTAAGCCAGCCCAAATTAAATGTTGTCTTTTATAAAACTTGGATTGGTCATGGTGTCTGTTCATAGAAGTAAAACCCTAAGACAGGTGCTAAGGCAGGAGTGGGCAGAGGTGGGGGAGTACCCTCATAGAAGCAGGGGAGGGGGAATGAAATGTGTGGGGTTTGTGGAGAAGAAACTGGGAAGTTGAACAACAGCCATATTTAAAGTAGCCAGAAGTTGGAAACAATGCATGTTTCTGTTGATGTCCCTCAACAGAGGAATGGATTTAAAAAACACAGAACATTTACACAATGGAGTATTATTCTGCTATTATAAACAATGACTTTATGAAATTCACAGGAAAATGGATGAAACTTGAAAATATCATCTTGAGTGAGGTAACTCAGTCACAAAAGAACACACACAGTATGCACTCACTAATAAGTGGATATTAGTCATCTCATATAAAGTCCCCAAACTTGGATGCTATTGTAGATCCTGGGAAGTGCTTGCTGACAGAAGCCTGATATGTCTGTCTCTTTAGAGGCTCAGCCAGAGCCTGACAAATACAGAGGCAGATGCTTGCAGCCAACATTTGGACTGAGAATGTGGTCCACAATAGAGGAGCTGGAGAAGGGACAACAGTGTCAACTAGCCAGATCCCCAGAGCTCCAGAGGACTGGACCACCAACCAAAGAGTACACATGGAAGAACCTGTGACTCTGACCACTATGGTGGCATTGTTGGACATCAATGGGAGGAAAGGACCTGGGGCCTGAGGGTGTTCAATGCCCCAGTGTAGGGTATTGCTGGGTGGGAAGACAGAGTGGGTGGTTGGGTGGGGGAGCACCCTTATAGAGGCAGGGTGAAAGGGATGGTATAGGGGGTTTCTGAAAGGGAGACCTGGAAAGGGGAAAACATTTGAAATGTAAATAAAGAAAATATGCAATTAGAAAAAGAAAAATAACTCAGTAATTTATTGTATGTTTGCAGTATTTCAAACATAAGTCCATTTATTTATGCCCAATCTATTTTGAATAAACTCAGAAAGCTCATCAGAATGTAGACAATCCTCAATAAATGGTAATGGAAAACCTAGGTATCTTTATACAGAATAATTAAACTAAAATCCAATTTCTCCATTCTAAACAAAATAAACTTTAATGCATTAAATAATTAAATGATGGAATAAACTCTAGGAAACCAAAAGAAATGCTTTTTGACATTGAAGTGGAGTAAACATTTGTCTTCTTATTGGATATGACCTCAAAATCCCAGGGAATACAAATATGAAAAATGGAAACCATACTAAAATATTTTACACAGCAAAGAAAAATTAACAATCTATAGAATGTGTGAAAATATTTGGAAGTTACTCATCTTAGAGGAAATTATTAACAAAGTATAAAAGCAATGAAAACTAATTGCAAACATTGGCAACAAATGTGATAGTCATTTCTCAAATGAAGTCATACAAGCAAATGGCTAGCAAGCATATAACCTTAACCCTTACTCTAAACCTAACCTTTAACCTGTTCCTAATGATGTTCACAATCATTAATCCTAAAACAAATGCAAGTTGAAGTCAAATGGGGCATTGTCTCATTCCTGTTCAGACATGTAGTATTAAAAAATAAAGCATAGATGCTTGTTAGTATGTAGAAAAAAGAAGATTCTTACAGAGTTGCACCCACTGTAAAATAATTCAGGTTCTCTAAACTAATTCAGGTACTCTAGTAAACATGGAGCTTCTTTGGGATGTAGGAGAAATGAAAAAAATAGAAATAGAGTTACAAAATAGTCTATCACACCTCCTCTGGTTGTATGTCCAGAGGATAAACAATCAGGACATTAAAGAAATACTTGCTCTTCCAACATTTTTATAGCACTTTCTATTTCAGGACTGGCATGCACTTAGTATTTCTTTTTGGTTGATATGTAACACATGTGTGAATATACGTACTGAGGGACATTATGCATGCACAGAAAAAGTGTCATTTGTAGCAGCAAGGATAGTTTAGAAGTGTATTTTGTAATACAAGTGAGGCAGAAAGAGAAAATGGTGAAGTTGGTATTTATATATGGAAGCTCAACGGCCATCAAGTCCATAGAAGAAAACTATAGAGGATGGTCTTCCAGAGTTGAGCTCAGAATACTAGGGTATGAAGCAGGGAGAATTCAGGTACAAACGTGCAGAGGGATAAGCACCAGTGTAAGAGCATTCAACAACATACTTATTTGAAAAGATTGGGAATAAAGGACTTTTAATGTTCCCTCACAAGAAAAAAAGTGTGTATATGTCTATATGTGTAAATATGTATATTTCTTTGTGTGTGAGAGAGAGAACTAAAGAGAGACAGAGAGACTGAGACAGAAACAGAGTCAAAAAAAGAGAAACAGAGAGGGAGAGAGAGAGAGAAAGAGAGAGAGAGAGAGAGAGAGAGAGAGAGAGAGAGAGAGGGAGAGGGAGAGGGAGAGGGAGAGGGAGAGGGAGAGGGAGAGGGAGAGGGAGAGGGAGAGGGAGAGGGAGAGGGAGAGAGAGGGAGAGGGAGAGGGAGAGGGAGAGGGAGAGGGAGAGGGAGAGGGAAACAGACAAAGAGACAGATACAGACACAGAGACAGAGAGAGGAGTGGGGTTTTCCTCTTTTGCTATTGATATTCTGATACTCATTCTATTGTCCACCCTTGCCTCAAATGCTTCCTACTTTAGACATAAAGGTATAAATCATACAAAGTGAAAGTTATGCCACATCACTTGATTTGATCTGTATGATCTGTATATACTGCTGAATACTGCTGATATGTACTAAACTATCACAAACACATATAATTATAAGGGCCAGATTTTAAAATATCTTTAAAAATGGGTATGTGAAACCAGGAATTACACAGGCTTACATGTTAAGAACTGGTCATTTTGTTTTTGGTCTGAACCTACAATTATTATCTTCATAATGAAAGCCCTCTCTTTTTGCAACCAGGACACAGCTGGAGAGGCACAGATAGACAGATTCCATCTGGGGCTACCTAGCAGGGGGATCTGCTAGGCTCTCGCCTCCAGGCAGGCCCAGCAGCGCCCGCCGAGGCTCTGCTGCACTTCCCCTGCAACCTCAGGCCGTGCACCAAGGCAGCGGGTGGCAGCCAGCTCGTGATCCCTTTGAGCAGCAGTCACGCATAACCACCAGTAGAGAAACAACAGGTGAGCCCAGCCTCACGGGAGATTCAAATACCAGCCAGTGACAACAAGGCCAACTAACACCAGAAATAACCAGATGGCAAAAGGAAAACGAAGGAACATCACTAACAGAAATCAAGACAACATGACAGCATCCGAACCCAGTTCGCCAACAACAGGAAGCCCTGGATACCCCAAAACACCAGAAAAACAAGACTTGGATACAAAATCACTGGTCAGGATGCTGGTAGCTGAACACATAGAAAAATCTCGTAAAGAAATAGAGGAGAAAATGGATCAAAAGTTAGAAGCCTTTACAAGGCAAATACAAAAATCACTTCAAGAAATGCAGGAGAAAATGGATCAAAAAGAAGAAGACAATAAGGAAGAAAGACAAAAATCACTTAAAGAAATACAGAAGAATGTAGGCCAACAAGTAGAAGCTATGAAAGAGGAAACACAAAAATCTATTAAAGAAATATAGGAAAACTCAATCAAGCAAGCGAAAGATCTGAGCATATCCATCCAGGTACTAAAAACAGATGGAGAAACAACTAAGCAATCGCAGAGGAAGACAACATTGGAGATAGAAAACCTTGGGAAGAAATCAGGGGCCATAGATGCAAATATCAACAATAGAATACAAAAGATAGAAGACAGAAACTCAGAAGCCAAAGATACCATAAGAACCATTGATTCAACAGTCAAAGAAAATACTAAATGCAAAAAAGTTGTAACCCAAAACATCCAGGAAATCCAGGACACAATGAGAAGACCAAACCTAAGGATTATAGGTATAGACGAGAGTGAAGATGTACAAGTTAAAGGGCCAGCAAATATCTTCTACAAAATTATGGAAGAAAACTTGCCCAACCTAAAGAGAGAGATGCCCATGAATATACAAGAAGCATATAGAACCCCAAACAGACTGGATCAGAACAGAAATACATCCCGTCACATAATAATCAAAACTCCAAAATGTACTAAACAAAGAAAGAATATTAAAGGCAGCAAGAGAAAAAGGCCAAGTAACTTATAAAGGAAGACCTATCAGAATAACACCAGACTTCTCACCTGAGACCATGAAAGCTAGAAGATCCTGGGCAGATATAATGCAAACTCTAAGAGAACAAAAACTTCAGCCAAAACTACTTTACCCAGCAAAGCTCTCAATCGCCATAGATGGAGACATCAAGGTATTCCATGACAAAACCAAATTTGCACGATATCTTTCCACAAATCCAGCCCTACAAAGGATAATAGTGGGAAAACACCAAGACAAGGACTGAAACTACACCCGGGTAAAAGCAAGATAGAAACCTCTTCTCATCAAACCCAAAAGAAGATAACATCTCGAATGAAAAAAATAAATAAATAAAATAAATAAATATAATTTCAAAAATGTCTGGAGGTAATAATTACTATTCCTTAATATCTCTTAACATCAATGGACTCAATTCCCCAATAAAAAGACATAGATTAACAGACTGGATACAGAAACAGGACCCTACATTTTGCTGCATACAGGAAACACATCTCAGTGTTAAAGACAAACACTGCCTTAGAGTAAAAGGCTGAAAGACAATTTCACAAGCAAATCTTCTCAGGAAACAAGCTGGAGTAGCAATTCTAATATCAGATAAAATTGACTTCCAACCTAAAATCATCAAAAGAGACTCAGAAGGTCACTTCTTGCTGGCTAAAGGGAAAATCCACCAAGAAGAGCTCTCAATACTGAACATCTATGCTCCAAATGCAAGGGCTCCCTCATTCGTAAAAGAAACCTTACTAAAGCTTAAAGCACACATTACACCTAACACAATAATTGTGGGTGACTTCAACACTCCACTCTTCTCAATGGACCGATCAGGAAAGCAGAAACTAAACAGGGACACAGTGAAACTAATTGAAACTCTGGACCAATTGGATTTAACAGATATATATATAGAACATTTCATCCTAAAGCTAAAGAATATACCTTTTTCTCAGCACCACATGGTACCTTCTCCAAAATAGACCATATAATTGGTCACAAGACAGATGTCAACAAATACAAGAAGATAGAGGTAATCCCATGCCTCCTATCAGATCACCATGGAGTAAGAGTGGTCTTCAATAGCAACAAAAACAACAGAAAGCCCACATACACATGGAAACTGAACAATACTCTACTCAATGACACCTTGGTCAAGGAAGAAATAAAAAAAGAAATCAAAGACTTTTTAGAATTCAATGAAAATGAAGGTACAACCTACCCAAATCTATGGGACACAATGAAAGCAGTGCTAAGAGGAAAACTCATAGCTCTAAGTGTATCCAAAAAGAAACTGGAGAGAGCATACACTAGCAGCTTAATGGCACACCTGGAAGAAAAAGAAGTTAATTCACCCAGGAGGAGTAGAAGACAAGAAATCATCAAACTCAGGGCTGAAATCAATCAAATAGAATCAAAGGAAACCATACAATGAATCAACAAGACCAGGAGCTGGTTCTTTGAGAAAATCAACAGATAGATAAACCCTTAGCCAAACTAACTAAAGGACACAGAGACAGTATACAAACTAACAAAATTAGAAATGAAAAGGGAGACATAACAAAAGAAACTGAGGAAATTCAAAAGATCATCAGATCCTACTACAAAGGTCTATACTCAAAACAACTGGAGAATCTAGAGGAAATGGACAATTTCCTAGACAAACACCAAATACCAAAATTAAATCAGCATCAAATAGATCAGCTAAATAGTCCCATAACCCCTAATGAAATAGAAGGTGTTATAGAAAGCCTCCCAACCAAGGAAAGTATGGGACCAGATGGTTTTAGTGCAGAATTCTACCAGACCTTCAAAGAAGACTTAACACCAATACTTTTCAAACTATTCCACAAAATAGAGACAGAAGGGACACTGCCCAACTCATTCTTCGAAGCCACAATTACGCTAATACCTAAACCACAAAAAAGATCCAACAAAGAAAGAGAACTACAGGCCAATTTCTCTTATGAATAAGAGAATGCAAAAATACTAAATAAAATTCTTACCAACCGAATCCAAGAGCACAGCAAAACGATCATTCACCATGATCAAGTAGGCTTCATCCCAGGGATGCAGGGATGGTTCAATATAGGGAAATCCATCAATGTAATCCACTACATAAACAAACTAAAAGAAAAAAAACCACATGGTCATCTCATTAGATGCTGAAAAAGCATTCCACAAAATTCAGCATCCTTTCATGCTAAAAGTCTTGGAAAGAGCAGGAATTCGAGGCCCATACCTAAACATAGTAAAAGCAATCTACAGCAAACCAGTAGCCAACATCAAAATAAATGGAGAGAAACTTGAAGCAATCCCACTAAAATCAGGGACTAGACAAGGCTGCCCTCTCTCTCCATATCTTTTCAATATACTCTTGAAGTTCTAGGGAGAGCAATTAGACAACATAAGGAAGTTTAAGGGATACAAATTGGAAAGGAAGAAGTCAAACTATCATTATTTGCAGATGGTATGATAGTTTACTTAAGTGACCCAAAAACTCCACCAGAGAACTTCTACAGCTGATAAACAACTTCAGCAAAGTGGCTGGTTATAAAATTAACTCAAGCAAATCAGTAGCCTTCTTGTATTCAAAGGACAAGCAGGCTGAGAAAGAAGTTAGGGAAATAACACCCTTCACAATAGCCACAAACAACATAAAGTACCTTGGCGTAACTCTAACCAAACGAGAGAAAGATCTGTATGACAGGAACTTCAAGTCCTTGAAGAAAGAAATTGAAGAAGACCTCAGAAGATGGAAAAATATTTCTTGCTCCTGGATTGGCAGGATCAATATAGTAAAAATGGCCATCTTGCCAAAAGCAATATACAGATTCAATGCGATCCCCATCAAAATCCCAACTCAATTCTTCATAGTTCTAGAAAGAGCAATTCTCAAATTCATCTGCAGCAACAAAAAACCCAGGATAGCTAAAACTATTCTCAATAATAAAAGGACTTCTGGGGGAATCAATATCCCTGACCTTAAACAGTACTACAGAGCAATTGTGTTAAAAACTGCATGGTATTGGTACAGCCACAGGCAAGTGGTTCAATGGAATAGGATTGAAGACCCAGAAATTAACCCACAGACTTATGGACACTTGATCTTTGATAAAGGAGCCACAACCATCCAGTGGAATAAAGATAGCCTCTTCAACAAATGGTGCTGTTTCAACTGGAGGTCAACATGCAGAAGAATGCGAATTGACCCACTCTTATCTCCTTGTACTAAGATCAACTCCAAGTGGATCAAGGACCTCCACATAAAACCAGACACACTGAAACTATTAGAAAAGAAACTTGGGAAGACCCTGGAGGACATGGGCACAGGGGTAAAGTTCCTGAACAGAACACCAATAGCTTATGCTCTAAGATCAAGAATTGACAAATGGGACCTCATAAAATTACAAAGTTTCTTCAAGGCAAAGGACACTGTCCGAAGGACAAAACGACAACCAACAAAGTGGGAAAATATCTTCACCAACCCCACATCCGACAGAGGGCTAATATCCAATATATACAAAGAACTCAAGTAGTTAGACACCAAAGAACCAAATAACCCTATCAAAAAATGGGGTACAGAACTAAACAAAGAAGTTTCACCAGAAGAAATTCGGATGGCCGAGAAACACCTTAAGAGATGTTCAACATCATTAATCATTAGGGAAATGCAAATCAAAACAACCCTGAAATTCTACCTCACACCAGTCAGAATGGCTAAGATTAAAAACTCAAGAGACAACAAGTGCTGCTGAGGATGTGGAGAAAGAGGAACACTCCTCTACTGTTGGTGGGATTGCAAAATGGTAAAACCACTCTGGAAATCAGTTTGGCGGTTCCTCAGAAAATTGGGCATGTCACTTCCAAAGGACCCTGGCATTCCACTCCTGGGCATATACGCAGAGGATTCCCCCACATACAATAAAGACACATGCTCCATTATGTTTATAGCAGCCTTATTTACAATAGCCAGAAATTGGAAGGAGCCCAAATATCCCTCAAAGGAGGAATGGATACAGAAAATATGGTATATTTATACAGCATTTAAAAATAATGAATTCATGCAATTTGTAGGTAAATGGTTAGATGTGGAAAAATATCATCCTGAGTGAGCTAACCCAATCACAAAAGAATACACATGAAATGCAATCACTGATAAGTGGATATTAATGAGCCCAGGAGCCCTAAATACTCAAGGCACAATTAGCAAGTCAAATGATTCCCAAGAAGAAGAAAGGAGAGGACCCTGGGCCTGCAAAGATTGGATCCAGTTTTGTAGAGAAACCGTGGGCGGAGGGGGAATTATTGGGGAATAGTTTGGGGGGAGAAGAATTATGGGACGTAGGGAGGGGGGAACTGGTAAAGGGGAAAGCCTTTGGATTGTAAACATAGAATATAGAAAATAAAAATTTAAATAAAACAAAAGAAAAGCCGTCTCAACTTTTCTAAGAAATATTCATTGAAATAATATAAATAAAGCTTAAAGATGATATAGAAGAACATATGTTCTTATAAATGGAGATAATACTAATTATTGTCACTTTTTACTATAGAATTTTCATGTTTATGTTGAAGTTATTATGTAGCTGGACATCTCTGTAAAATTAACTAATACAGAACTTTCATTTGCTTCCTTAGTGTCGCATTTAAGTATGAAATATTATGTGGGGCTGTTGTGAAGGGTATCATTTCCCTAATTTCTTTCTCATCTTGTTTATCCTTTGAGTAGAGAAAGGTTGGTTTGCTTGAATTAATTTTATAGCCAGCTACTTTGCTGAAGTTGTTTATCAGCTTTAGGAGTTCTCTGGTGGAAGTCTTGGGGCCGCGTAAGTATACTATCATATTATCTGCAAATAGTGATATTTTGACTTCTTCCTTTCCAATTTGTATACCTTTGACCTGCTTTTGCTGCCTCATTGCTCTGACTAGGACTTCAAGTACTATATTGAATGGATAGGGAGAGAGTGAGCAGCCTTGTCTGGTCCCCGATTTTAGTGGGATTGCTTCAAGTTTCTCTCCATTTAATTTGATGTTGGCTACCAGTTTGCAGTATATTGCTTTCACTATGTTTAGGTATTGGCCTTGGATTCTCAATCTCTCCAAGACTTTTATCATGAAGGGATGCTGGATTTTGTCAAAAGCCTTTTCAGCATCTAATGAAATGCCCATGAGCTTCTTTTTCCCCTTCAGTTTGTTTATGTAGTGGATTACATTGACGGATTTCCTTATATTGAACCATTCTTGCATCTCTTGAATGAAGCCTACCTGATCATGGTGAATTATAGTTTTTATGCATTCTTGGATTCGGTTGGCCAAGATTTTGTTCAGTATTTTTGAATCAATTTTCATGGGGGAGATTGGTCTGAAGTTCTCCTTCCTTGTTTGGTCTTTATTTAGTTTAGGTATGAGCATTATTTTGACTTCATAGAATGAGTTGGGTAGTGTTCCTTGAGTTTCTGTTTTGTGCAAAAGTTGAAGTATTAAATCTTCTTTGAAGTTCTGATAGAATTCCCTGCTAAACCCATCTGGGTCCTGAGCTGTTTTTTGGTTTTTTGTTTTTATTGATAAGAGACTATTAATGAATGCTTCTATTTCCTCAGGACTTATTGGACTTTTAGATAGTTTATATGATTCTGTTTTAATGTTGGTGGTTGTCCATTTCATCCAGGTTTTCAAACTTTCTTGAGTATAAACTCTTGTAGTAGGATCTGATGATTTTTTTGAATTTTCACAGTTTCTGTTGTTATGTCTCCCTTTTCAGAACTTCAAGCCTCTGAATAAAGAAATTGAAGGTCTCAGAAGATGGAAAGATCTCCCATATTCATGGATTGGAAGGATCAATATAGTAAAAAAGACCATCTTGCCAAAAGCAATCTATAGATTCAATCAATCAAAATCCCTAATCAATTCTTCATATATCTAGAAAGAGCAATTCTCAAATTCATCTGGAATAACAAAAAACCCAGGATAGCAAAAACTATTCTCCACAACAAAAGATCTACTGGTGGAATCACCATTCCTGACCTCAAGCTCTACTACAGAACAATAGTGATAAAAATTGCTTGGTATTGTTATTCAGACAGGCAGGAAGATCAATGGAATAGAATTGGAGACCCAGAAAAGAACCCACATACATACAATCGCTTAGTATTTGACAAAGGAGCTAAAACCATCCAGTGGAAAAAAGACAGCATTTTTAACAAATGGTGCTGGATCAACTCGAGGTCTGCATGCAGAAAAATGCAAATTGACCCATTCTTGTCTCCCTGTACAAAGCTCAAGTCCAAGTGGATCAAGGATCTACACATAAAACCAGACACACTGACGCTTATAGAGGAGAAAGTGGAGACGAATCTTGAACACATGGGCACAGGAAAAAAAATTCCTGAACAGAACATCAATGGCGTATGCTCTAAGAACAAAATCGACAACTGGGACCTCAGAAATCAGCAATGCTTCTGTAAGGCAAAGGACATGGTCAATAGGACAAATATGGCAACCAACAAAACAAATTGGGAAAAGATCTTTACTAACCCTCCTGATAGAGGACTAATATTTAATGTATACAAAGAACTCAAGAAGTTAGTCTTCAGAGAGTCAAATAACCCTATTAAAAGTGGGGTACAGAAAAAAAGTGGGGTACAGAGCTAAACAGGGAATTCTCAACTGAGGAAACTCGAATGGCTCTAAAGCACCTAAAGAAATGTTCAGCATCCTTAGTAATCAGGGAAATGCAAATCAAAACTGGGATTCTACCTTACAGAGGTCAGAATGGCTAATGAAAAACTCAGGACAGCATATGCTGGATAGGATGTGGAGAAAAAGGAACACTTCTCCATTGTTGGTGGGAATGCAATCTAGTAAAACCACTCTGGAAATCAGTTTGATGGTTCCTCAGAAAATTAGACATAGCCTGCGGACCCAGCTATACCACTCCTGGGCATATACCCAGAAAATGCTTCAACATGTAATAAGGACACATGTTCCATTATGTTCATGGCTGCTTTATTAATAATAGCCAGAAGCTGGAAAGACCCAGATGTCCCTCAATAGAGGAATGGATACTGAAACTGTGGTATATATACACAATGGGGTAATATTCAGCTATTAAAAACATTGAATTCATGAAATTCTTTGGCAAATGGATTGAACTAGAAAGTATCATCCTGAGCGAGGTAACCCAATCACAAAAGAACACAGATGGTATGCACTCAATAAGTAGATGTTAGAATAGGCTAATTTTCCCCTGAAGAACTTAAGATCGCTGTATTCAGCAAAATATAAAATTTGTTTGTTGAGTTTTCACTTCATGTGTTTATTATAAATTTTCTACTGTGTTCCCTGGAATAAAATAATTAGATATCATTCCTTCTTAAATTTTAGGTCTGATTATTTTAGCAATTTTCATAAGAAAATGAGGAATTTTTGTTTTTGTTTTTGATTTACAGTTTTAAATGTTACAATTGATTCCTTGGTACTAAATACTTTTGTTTTTAAGTTTTCATTAGAGACTTTAAAAATACAAAATTTTGACTCTACTTTTTAGAATTTTGTTCATGGATGTATTGACTTTTATGTCCATTGAATTTTAATTAGCACATCACCTTCTAAGAATTTTAGGTGTATAAATTTTTCCTAAGTTAAAAATAATAAGTATAGAAAAGGAAAAATTAACATTTATCGAATTATATTTACATTTAAATATAGAGACTATGAACTTAATATTATTGTACTTTAAAATTGTTAGTCCACAGTATTGATTTATTGTGCTTATATTTAAATGTAGAGTGGACATCTGTAAAAGTTGTGAAAAAAAAGACTAATTAACATGAGAGACAAGAGATGAAGCCAGGCATGTCATAAGTAGCCTTGGCTACTTTTCATCAGCATAAAATTTTCTGTGTAGTGTTTTATATAATTGTACATCCAAAAGAAAAAAAAAGCAAAAGTGACTACTGATAGAAATAGGTCAATGGCACTTTTAAAAATATAATGCATTGGGATCCCTAATTACAGATTTTAAAGTTCTAGCAGTTAATAATTTCTTTAAAAATGCTTCATCTACTCATTTCCCAGTGCTTTTAAGAAATAGTAAATTAGAGCATTTATGTCAGCACCGAAAATGAAATACAAGTAAAAGTTATTTATTGAAAAGACTTACTCATAAAACCCTTTCAGAGCTGTGTTTATTTTCTATATTTACTAAAGTGGCTTTATAATAAGGATAAAAAGCCATTAAATTATATCATATGAATCCATAAAAACCTCATAACTGAAAAGTAGGCTTATTATTTCAGAGTACAAAAATCACAATGTAATCATGTGAGCCAGTCAGACTCTGCTTGTTCTTTTAAAATAATCTGCTATTTCCTAGGTCTACCTGAACAAGACTGTAAAACTTCTGGATAAAAACATGAAAACTGAGATAAGGATTTATAACCTTCAGGAAATCATGTGATTGTTTTGATAAAAGAAATAAGCTCTAGATATTTTATAGCTTAGAATTCTATTTTCAGAGGTGCAGAAACAACTATCACAGTCTGAAATATTACATAATACAAATCATTTCAAAGGAATACTCCTGCTTGAAAGTTCTAGAGGAAAGAATACTTATGCTA
Organism: Apodemus agrarius; assembly: GCA_964023405.1. Lineage (NCBI taxonomy): Eukaryota > Metazoa > Chordata > Mammalia > Rodentia > Muridae > Apodemus > Apodemus agrarius. Next base: position 56,876,350 of record OZ030022.1, read on the forward strand.
CTAAGTGAAAGACAAATTATTCCTGGAAAATAAGTCAAAGAGATATAAGAAGGTATAAGGATTTATAGACTATCCAGACATAGTGTCACCGAAAATGCTAAAGTCAGCCTGTCCCAGAGATGATATTAGGTTTGTAGCACATGACTCACACAGAGATTACCAAAGTGTCAATTGTTTTGCATGACTTTTATGTGAAGACCATATTAGGCTTTTAAAATTTTAGCTAATTGTTCAAACAGCATAGGGCATGTGTTGTGTTATATGTAGAAAGCAAAAAACTAATAGATTGTGAGTGAGAATCCCCAGACTATTGGCCTAGAGGCTCTGAAAGGATTCAAAACTTAGGGGAAAAATAATTTATCAAATTTGAGACTTAAGTCAAACACTAGTAATAATAATAAATTGGCTACTAGTCCAATGCTACTATTACAAACACTAGTAATAATAATAAATTGGCAACTAGTCCAAACAAGAAAGCAGACAACTAAAAGGGATCTGAAAGAAAGCTTGGGTGTAGATGCTCTAAGGGAACTTTGTGGTAAGATTTATTTATAATTAAATGTTGATTAAAAATATATGGCAAATGAAAGCTGTGCTCAGCTATAAAGAGATGTGAGCAAATATGGAATTTCTTCATTTATAACATTAATGCACAGGTTAATATGCAATGTAGTAGATGTCAAAGAAAAGTAGAAAATACTTTTGATTGTTTGTATAAGCTCAGCACAGGGATTTGCAATTTAGAGTATGGCCCTGTTGGAGTAGGTATGACCTTGTTTCATTACATATGTTATTGTACTGGTGGGCTTTAAGATCCTCTTCCAAGCTGCCTGGAAGACAGTATTCTGCTAGCAGCCTTCAGATGAAAAATGTAGATCTCTCAGCCCCTCCCTTGCACCATGCCTGACTGGATGCTGCCATGAACCTGCAAGCCAGCCCCAATGAAAAGGTGTCTTTTATAAGACTTGCCTGGGTTATGGTGTCTGTTTACAGTAATAAAACCCTAACTAAGACAGAAATTGGTACCAGATACTAGGATATTGCTCTGATAGGCCTGACCATGCTTTTGTTTGGAAGAATGTGGATTTTGGTTCTTTGGATTTAGAAAGGAGTAGAATGCTTTAAGTGGTGATTAATGGGCCATCCTAGTAGAATATGGAAGTCTTTGTTGCTGGGAGTAATTTAAACTTTGCTGACCAGGTCCGAGAGGATTCAGCGGAAAAGAATTTCAGTACATGGTGTAAAGACTGTTTTTGTTATATTTTAGTGAAGACTGTGGCTATTATTTACCCTTGTTTGAAGAGTCTGCCTGAGGCTAAGGTGCGGAGACTCAGGTTAATTGCAATGACAAAGGAAGTCTACAAAAGGGCCATCATAGACTTTGTTCTCTGGTTAAGTTTCATGAAGAACATTTTAAATAATCATAACAAGCAGAGAAAGGAAAAATATAAGATTTATGATTCAAGTATTAAAGGGGCACTAGAAAGTGAAACGAAACTGAATCCTATGTTCTAGAAGATAGCAGATTAAGGGAGAGGGTCTTAGGGGCAAGATCCTACCCAGCTAAGTAGATCCAGGCATGGTGGCACACAATTTTAAACCAAGTAGAAAAGCCAACCATATCTTTGAATTCAAGGCCAGCCTGGGACAGACCTAGTTCTAGGTGAAGAAAAGCTTGAATCTAGGCATACCTTTAATTTCAGGTTCAACCTACATAGCAAGATCCTAAACAGCCTAGCTTAGGCAGTGAAAGAATTGGAAAACAGAAAGCTAGTGATAATGTAACAGAACAAAGGGGCCATGTACCAGCTCCTACCAACAGCAGCACTCCACTTGGCAGCTTTGGCCACTGTCTCTGGCTTTAGAGTGTAAAAATAGAAGGGACTATTGGTACAATTGATGCTGATTAGCTAGAGCTAAGAAACTTGTAGTGATTAAAAAGACACCAGCATCACTTAAGTGAAATCTTCTGGGCAGTATTTTCTGAGAGCACAAAGAATCTATGTTCCAGAGAATGCTAAGTTTGTACCTCATGCTGCAGCTATATTTGGTAATATGTAAGAGCCACCCAGGTAGTACTAGTTTTGAAGGCATGAAGCAGTCACGAAGAACAGCTGAAGCTTGACACTGTAAAAATCCATGGAAAGCCATTGTTGAATGTCCATCTTCAGATCTAATTGATGGCCCAGGACTGAAAGGGGACATGCCAAGGATTTTAGGCTTGGCACCGTGAAGAGAGCCTATGAGAGGCTATTGATGATGCCTAATTGCAGCCGAAGACCCCCATGTGTTGGAGATGCCAGTACCATGGGATGATCACCAAGCACAGCAGTAGCAGTGGAGTGGATCGACCTGAGCATAGAGTGCTACAGAAGGCAGAACCCATTTGAGAAGCCCAGAAGATCATATGTGGATCCCAGACCTTGAAACAAGAAGTTGTAAAACTTAAGTTGCCTTGGAAACCCAAAGATGGTCCAAATGCTAGAACCCTGGGATATCTGATGAGAAAAGTTGCTAACAGGGAGAAGAACCAACTCAGGGGAAAGAAGTTTGTTATAATCAAAACAGATGAAAAAGGAGTTGGCATTCTGAAGACCATGTTGACATCAGATATGGAGATGCAGAGATTTGAGTTTGCCTAGATGGTTTCCTGTTTTGCTTTGTGGATTACAGTTAAATGAATGGATTAATCTCAGAAAAGACTTTGAGCTTGGACTTTTAACAATGTTGAGACTGCTATAAATTATGTAGACTTTTGAAGTTGGACCAAATGTATTTTTCATTATGCTATGTTTAGGTACAGCACCATTAGACTCATAGGTTTGACCAAGCCTATGGGGGACAGGGAGTAGAATGTGATGGAATGTATATGCTCAGCTTTAGAAGGTGTGTCCCTGTTGGAGTAGGTGTGGCCTTGCTGGACTAGGCATGTCACTGTGCTGGAGGACTTTAAGACCCTCATCCAAGCTGCCTGGAAGATAATATTCTACTACCAGCCTTCAGATGAAGATGTATAACTCTCAGCTCCTCCTGTACCATATCTGCTTAAATGTTGCCATGTTCCCACCTCTGTGATACTGGACTGAATCTGATCCTGTAAGTCAGTCCAAATGAAAGGTTGTATTTTCTAAGACTTGCCTTGGTCATGGTGTCTTTTCACAGCAGTAAAAACCTAAGAAAATACTTGATCAATTATTTGAAATATCACTAATTGTTTTTATTCTAATTTAATAATGGAAAGATCAGTTATAGAATACACACACACACACACACACACACACACACACAGACACACATATATATTGATGTAATTATCAGCCTGATTGGATCGAGATTCACCATGAAAACAAAACTATGTATATATCTGAGAGATATAGTTTACATAATGTTGATTGAGGTAAGAAGATGCATCCTAAGTGTAGGCAGCAACATTCCTTATCTATGGTCCTGTAGTGAGTTACAAAAATTAGGGCAATGAAATTGAGGGTTCAAGGTCATAGCTTTTCACTGTGAATGCAATTTGACCAGTTTCATCCCTTTTCTGTTATCATGAATTTTCCAGTTAGATAAGCTAAACCCTCCCACTGAGAGTTAAAGTATGCTCTTGTTTTCTGAAGTTGTTTTTATCAGGTATTCCTGTCTCTGTAACAAGAAAAGTAATTAAAAAACATAAGAACAGCACCAAGTATATGGTATATTAGATTTTTGTATTGTGTTCCTCTTTCTCTACATCTTCTCCAACATTTAGTGTCACCTGAGGTTTTGATCTTAGCCATCCTGATTGGTGTAAGGTGGAATCTCAGGGTCCTTTTAATTTGCATTTCTCTGATAACTAAGGATTTTGAAGATTTCTTAATGTACTTCTCAGCCATTTGAGATTCCTCTGTTGTGAATTCTCTGCTTCATTCTATTCTCCATTGTTTGACTGGGCTGTTTGGGTTTTTTGGGGGGATGGATAGCTTCTTGAGTTCTTTATATATTTTGGAGATTAGCCTTGTATCAGATATGATGTTAGTCAAAAATTGTTCCCAATGTATAGGTTTCCAATTTGTCTTATTGAATATGTCCTTTGCCTCACAGAAGCTTTCCAATTTCATGAGATCCCTTTTATCAATTCTTTATCTTAGAGTGTGAGCCACTGGAGTCTTACTAGTCACTTTTAAGACCTAATTTGTTTAAGAACACTGGGACTGGTAAGTTAACCATTCTTCAATAGGATGCCATAGGTGAATATATGGAAATCACATTTTGCAATGTGTTGCTATGTCGATTTTTTTTTTTTTGAGACAGGATTTCTCTGTATAGCCCTGGCTGTCCTGGAACTCACTCTGTAGACCAGGCTGGCCTCAAACTCAGAAATCCACCTGCCTCTGCCTCCCAAGTGCTGGGATTGAAGGCGTGTGCCACCAATGCGCGGTCCAATTTTAATATGATAGATTTTACTTCATATTATTATCTTTTTGTAATGTTTGGTTGTTATTTCTTAGTAGACTATTCTTTTCTAATGAGAGACAGAAAGGTAGTGAATCCAAAAAGGAAAGACATTGGAGAGGAACTTGGAGGGGTAGATGGAGAAGAAACTATAATCAGGAAATATTGTATGCAAAAATAATCTTTTTTTTTCAAGAAAGGGATAAATCAAAATAAAAGTTGAGTAGACAAGGTAGCAGACAGAGATCTTGGAAAACTGAAAGAGATGATGAAATGGTAAAGAAACACAGGGAGGACATCTCTTAAAGCATAGTTCTTATTTTTATCATTATTTTTACAGAAAAATAGATTTTATGATCTTGTGTATGCAAAATATCTGAACTGGATAGGGAATATATTTCACTGCCAAAGCCTGTCAGTAAAAATGGGAATTTCAAAATTCCTTTTCAAACCTAGGAAGACCAATGGAGGCTCTACAATTTTATGATTAATCAAGAATAAAATGGCATCAAAAAATGTAAAGAAATGTTAAGAACTGTAGGACTAATAAAATGTTGAAAATGAGAAAGACTGTGAGACTTTTAATATAAGACTAAGTTTATATTATGATATTAGCTTGAGTAATTATGAATAAGGAATGGAATATTATAGTTCAATGATGATGTATCTCTGTGTTAGGCTAACAAAGGGTAGAAGGTCTTGGCTAGCCTTAATTGTCAGTTTGACAAAGTCTTTAAAGCCCTTGTTGAAGAATACCCGACCTGAAGTTGCTCTATTGGAGTATATTTGAGGTATCATCTTAAGTGTTAGTTAGGGCAGGATGGCCATTCCACTGTGGAAGCCTGAGAAACCATCATTTCTCAGTCAGGTGGTTTGGGACTATATAAAAAAGTAGCTAAGCATGATGCAGTAAGTCTGAGAGTAAAGTAGTCAGCAGAGGTCTATTGTGATTTCTGCTACAGGTTTCTGCCTTGAGTTCCTATCTATTCTTTTCTATACATTTTTCAATGATGAAGTATCACTTGAAAGTGTAAAATTAAGCAATCTCATTAATGCTCTCAGTTATTTTTGTTTGCTACGTTTACACTACACAAGAAGATACTATGATCCCAGACACCATTTTTTGTCTCTTAGAATTGTATAGATTATATTGTATATCTACCCTTGTATTGTTCTTTCCAGAAATCATTTTCCATGTATGAAAAGAGTAAAGTTTCTAGTCTCAATAATTCAAGCAAGTTAAATGAGAATAGCCTTCCATATGATGAGTATCTCTGTGAGTTAAGTCTGATATTTGCACAGATTCATGGCACTTATTGTCCTTTTTTTGTGAAGGCTCTTTTTGTCCATGACTCAAAGGGGCTATGGGAGTTTTATATGATTATGTGTATCAATGTCATGACATCAGAACATGGCAGCAAGGCAGCCACTTGTTATAATGCTGTACATCATGTCAATACTGTGAAGAAGTAAACTGTTGCTGTCTCTGATTAATATTCTCTATATTTCAGGCTCCTATTTCACACTCCTACATTCATAGCTTGCCTTGTTTTGGTTCTATGAAGAATAACATTCACACATGTTGGATTGTATGCCCATCTCTTTCTGGCTTTCACAGTGGCTGCTAGTGAACTACAGTAGCACTTATCTACAATTACAACTGACCCCTGCTAGACATGAACTCGGTAATGTACTCATGCCACAGAAATTTGAATTTTCATTACAGAAAGTATATAATAATCTCAACAGCAACTAATGCTAGGTGAATTCATGATCAAACACAAGTTTGACTAAGACACCTCTAGAAGGGAATCACAAGGATGTCTGGGATCAGAATGGGAAACTTCAAAGTGTTTGTATAAGAGGGGCTGACCCTATGAAGAAACATATTTTTAGAGGAAATACGATAACTGTTTAAAGGGTCACTATATACATGCCCCACATATTGTGACCTTATCATGGCCCAGAATGCATTTAGTCTAAGCTTAGTGTGTCTTCTGAGACTCAAAGCAATTTATTAACTCTCCAACCATACCTCTAAAAAAGGCAAAAGTGTAAATTACATATGCACAGCATAGAGTGGTACAGAATATACATTAACATATTTTTTGATTTTTTTGAAAAATTTCATTGTTTATGCATGCTTAACTAATTTATTTATTTACTTTACAGTCTGATCACAGCTCCCAGTCCTCCCAGTCACCCCTGAACACAGCTCCCCAACTCTCCTTCCTCTTCTCAGAGTAGGAGGCTCCCTTGACCCCCACATACCAACCCACCCTGGCACATCAATTCTCTGCAGACTAGGGGCATCATTCTTCCACTGAAGCAAAAGAAGACAGCCCAGATAGATAAACAGTATACACAGGGAGTCACGGCCAGTTTCTGCTTCAGGTTTTAGGGATTACCCTGTGTTTCTAGTGAACAGTCACATATGGAAAAATCAAATTTTTCTCTAAATTATCATATTAATTAGGGTTTTACTGCTTTGAATAGTCACCATTACAAAGGCAAATCTTCTGAAGGACAACATTTAATTAGGACTGGCTTACAGGTTCAGAGGTGTAGTCATCAAGGTAGGAACATGGCAGCATCCAGACACCCTGAGATGAGAATTCTACTTCTCCATTTGAAGGCTAATAGCAGAATACTGACTTCCAGAAAACTATGGTGAGTGCCTTATAGCCCACACCCACAGTGACATACCTACTTTAACAGGGCCACACCTTCTAATAGTACCACTTCTTGGCCCTAGGGTGTACAAACCATCACAATTATCATTTGGTAGAGGATAGACACCTTTATGCTCCTGGAAAAGACAAAACATTTTATTTGTGAGTGAGAATATGCTTTTTCTTGGATCTCTTTCATTTTGTCTGTGTCTAATGTGAGGGGCATCACTACATACATGGCTTCTTTCCCTTCCTTTCACTATCACCAAAAGTTAAGACTTAAGCTGACTTCATTCCTTCCAGACATGTACTTCATAGATGGAGCTCTTTCTGCAGAGCTTGGAATCACTGCCAGATATCTGCTTTTGAGAAATTCATAGGCTGATGAGAAATGGTACTCATAAAATTTCACAGATGGGAATACAACTAGTATGTATAGAACCATATCAAAGTCTCAGTTCCTAGTCCATGCTGAATCAGCTGCCGTTTTCCTCTACTTGAGTGTCAAGCAGAGAAAGGCATCTTGGCAGAGATACTGAGACAAGGGGCACCTGTTCTCATCCTGGAATCTTCAGCTTCTTCTTGGGACTCAGACTAGAACTCTAGTTCTTAGCACAGTTAATGAGGGAACTTTGTATTTGTGTTGCATCCACCTGTGGAAGTAACCAATTTCTGAGTCCTGTGGCCTCTCTCCCTGTCAGAAGGAGCAGGAGTTCTAGTGCCTGTGTCACAAGGTGCCTCGTGGCAGTCTTGGTATTGCCAAAGCTCTTTTAGGACTTCCTTGACACATGTTTGACTTTAAACTTTCTCTAAGTTTAAAGAACTGAGAACTGATGATATGATCAGGATCAAACATGACAAACTCATTTCCTTACCAATGTGTAGAATTTGCGTGAAACCTAAAGTTTTAGATTTACTTCCAAGTATTTAGAGTAAGTATTTTCAAAGAAATATCTAACATTAACATTTTATAATGTAGAAACTGGAATAGAGTGAGTCAAAATAGTAGCAACATAAAACATAAACAGCAGGACGAACTTCAAATCCTGTAGCTCCATACCTTGTTAAATGGCTCAAAGTCCCTGGTCCTCCAGTTTAGTCATCGGCAACAAAAATCTCTATTATTGAGCGGGTTACACCCATTGTATCTATCACCTGTTGCTTTGTCAGATGTGTAAGGATCTGAGATATTCAACATCTTTAGGTCTCCATTGTAATACTGGCTTTACTTTAACAGTTCCACAAAGGATACCTGACAGCTTTTCAAGGACTCCTTTCCAAGTGTTATGTAGCCACAGAAGTTCTCTGTAACTGCTGAGAAAGAATAAAAGATGCTTTCAGTTTCTCATACCTTTTCTATCACTCAGACCAGGTAAAGACATTGTCAAGCTTAGCTGCCGACTTGGGATTGCCGATGGCCGCTTTGAATCACATTAGCAGCAGAACACTTTTTGGCTGCTTTTTGCGACAAGAAAATATTTTATTCTCTGTTTTATAAGTTGAGCGCTTAGCTCAGTGAGGCCTTGCTCTAAGGTTACCTCCATTTACTTCACTGCTGAGCCTGAGGCTTTACCTCAATGACAGTACCCTCTCTATCTCTTTCACCACAATGTTCTGCCTAAGCATTACATTGAAAGCATTTTCACCTCTTTAAATTGTTCATTCTGTATTACTATATGCTCTACTGTTTTATAATAGTTCTTATAATATTTTATTATATTTATTAATAATAACCATCTAAAGATATTATGCTGGCATAAATTGCCTCTAGCCTAGAAATTAATTCATTACATTTTAAGGGTTTAGACATATTCTTAAGATACACACAAAAATAAAACATTATTTGTCAATTGTCACAGAATCATCTTTAGTCCAGATACTTGTAAAGCAATTTTAATCCAGTCACATGGGTACTGTGGCTGGAATTCAGAGTTCCCCTTAGTATATACCTTTAATCCCAAACATTGAGAGACAGAGAACATGACTAATCAGAGAAAAATTTGACAGAACAGGATATGTACAACTTTCTAGAGAATATCACGGGAAAAAGAAACTATTCAAGAAAGCATAGAGAAAGGCTGATACGTTCAGACAATGCCATGATGTCAGGTGAGAGGCAGTACACAGGAGCTAAGGTCATGGCAGTTCAGTTTGTGAGACAGTTTTACAAAGAGGTTTCTGAAAGAACAAGCTAGACACAAGTGTTAGAAGAAGTAGCCAGGATATAGGGAGTCAGAAGATTAAAATAAATTGGCAAATGAAGGAGAGCAATTCAGTGAGATGCTAGAAGAAGCCAGATTGAATCAGTCATCCTGGAAAGGAGTCTAAGCCAGAACAGTTTCATTAACATATCCGGCTAGAATTTAGAAAGAACTAGAAAAAGTGAGCTGTTCAGAAGTAAGCCACCAAATGACAATTGTCTGAACAAAAGTTACTTTTACAGCTACTAATATCTCACTCTGAATCCATTTGAGGTTAGTCTACAAGGTACATAGGTCTCAGCACTATTGTCTTCTAAGCTCTTTCTAGAGAGATTTAAGTTCTACTTTTGTGCAGATCTTCTTTTGTTTTCTTTGACCCAGTGTTGTTGAGTCTCTCACATTCCTCAAAACAAATGCACCATGATTAGGTTTGTCACAGGAACAGTCTACTCTGATACCAACTGGGATTGACTACTTCTGTGAATTCATAAAAAACATCCTGTCTAAACCAATGAATAAAAGGAGATACTTAAGTTTAGAGTCTATAATGACAGAAAAACATGGCAGTAGCAAGCCATATCTCCTCAACCTCTTAAAATGTTACATCCACCTCAAAACAAATTACTCAAACATTTTGGCCTATGTGTTACACACTCATTCACCCTACAAAACTGGTTAAATTGCACTGGAAAAAAACTGTCCTCTATAACTTAACATCATAACTACACACACAGGTGCGTGGAATTATTTTATTTAGCAGTAAGCCTCCAAGATAACAATTGCCTAAGATTTTATGTGTGTGTGTGTGTGTGTGTGTGTGTGTGTGTGTGTGTATGTGTATGTGTGTATTTGGGTGTGTGTGTTTAACATCTGTTTTATTTCTTAAGCTAAAATTATTTAGCATTTTGCAATTACTAGCCTGTTTCCTCACTGCTAGAGCATTAGCTCAGCAGGCTTAAGAATTATGGTTTTCTTTGATGTGATGACTTTCAAGAAAATTAGAGCAAGTATGTGTACAGGGTACATTTAGTACTCTTGTAGAAGAGTCATATTTGTAATTACATTTTCTTTAGCTGATCTTTAAAGTTATTTTACATATTTTAGCATACAGACTAATTACAAAGCATATTGAAGGAATAAGTGGGAAATGTTAAAAGTATATATAGCATTAAAATCTATCCAATAACAGTCCTAAATGTGTGTGTATCTTATGCTGAGTACAGTTTTGTATTTACTAATATTGTCTGATAAAGTATTAAATCTAAAAAATAAAACCTCTTAAATATAAAACATATTGACATCATTTTATTTTGCAGAGTTTAAACTACCCATATTGATCCAAGGACCTTAGAAAATTGAAGAAAAATTTATATTTTAAATTTCAATTTGATTTCAGTTAAATATCAAGACCTCCATGATAGTATTATATTCTTCCTGGGGGGAGAATGGTCAGTTTATCCCACACTCCTTGCTGTATTTCCACTGTGTGCTAGTGATTCAGAATTGTCCATTGTCATGGACAGTTGTTGTCACAATGTACTCATCTGTAGGCAAGTTTTGCTTAACTAAGGTTGCAAACTGCAAAGTTGGTGGTAGCAACAATTCAGATAATCTATAGCCTTTTTTCCTCTCTTGCTAGAAAACAAGCTGGTATCTTAAAAAAGTAAAAAGGAAGCTAAATTAAATTAAAAATTAAAGTAAGATAAGATTAAAACAAATAGAAATAGAACCAAAGAAAAGAACCACATTCACACACAGAGACAAATACTGTAAGTCAAAACTAGAAACCATAGTGTAAAAATTAGCAAAGACATGTGGTGACTGTTGAGATTTGTATGTGTGTGTCATCTTGGCATGGGTCCTACCTTTAAGCATAGTTTTAATATATATAGTAAGACTATGTTATAAAAGCTACATTTTCATTTGCAAGTATTTATCATTTGCTATGGTTTATTTGAGATATTATTTGAGATAGCTTTTGGATTAGGAATAGGGGATTTTATTTACTTCTCTCTGTGCAGAAACCTATCTGGCTTTTTAAAAGATATTTATTTTAATTCATAGGAGTATTTTGCCTGCATGTATGCCTGCATGTCAGAAGAGGACATTAGAACCCAGTATCAATTATGAGCTACAATGTAGTTGCTGGGAATTGAACTCAGGACCTCTGGATGATCAGAAAGAGCTCTTAATCACTGAACTATTTCTCCAGCACCCCCTCAATTTGTCTTAGAGTAGTACAGTGTCTGTTTTTATAAATACAAGTGTCCCTCAGTCCTGTTTGATCTAGAAGGTAGCATTTCCTTGTTGACTTCCATGTCCTTTGTCTTTTACACCCTACTTGCATTTGGTCTTCCACAGACTTCCCTGAGTCCTGAGGTCTCTCACACTTAACATACTGGCCAGATGTGCATGAATTTTAACAATACATGTCTCCTGACATGTTTTAAATTTATAATATTCAAAATAGATACAAATGTCATGAAACATCCATTCTCATACTCTGTGGATAAGATGGCAGAAGTTATTTTGAAAATATGTAAGAATCTGTCTTAATCTTGGAATTATTTTTTTTCTTCATTCTATTCTACACCTCAAATGTACCTAATAGAAATATGTTTCTTTTTTTAAAAAAAATTTATTTTCTATATTCTATGTTTACATTCCAAAGGCTTTCCCCTTTCCCAGTTCACCCCTCCCTATGTCCCATAATTCCTCTCCCCCCAACTATTCCCCAGTCATTCCCCCTCCCCCCACGGTTTCTCTACAAAACTGGTTCCAATCTTGCCAGGCCCAGGGTCCTCTCCTTTCTTCTTGGGAAACATTTGACTTGCTAATTGTGCCTTGAGTATTTAGGGATTCTGGGCTCATTAATATCCACTTATCAGTGATTGCATTTCATGTGTATTCTTTTGTGACTGGGTTAGCTCACTCAGGATGATATTTTCCAGGTCTAACCATTTACCTACAAATTGCATGAATTCATTATTTTTAATTGCTGAGTAGTATTCCATTGTATAAATATACCATATTTTCTGTATCCATTCCTCCTTTGAGGGATATTTGGGCTCCTTCCAATTTCTGGTTATTATAAACAAGGCTGCTATAAACATAGTGGAGCATGTGTCTTTATTGTATGCAGGGGAATGCTCTGGGTATATGCCCAGGAGTGGTATGCCAGGGTCCTCTGGAAGGGACATGCCCAATTTTCTGAGGAACCACCACACTGATTTCCAGAGCAGTTTTACCATTTTGCAATCCCACCAACAGTGGAGGAGTGTTCCTCTTTCTCCACATCCTCGCCAGCACTTGTTGTCTCTTGAGTTTTTAATCTTAGCCATTCTGACTGGTGTGAGGTGGAATCTCAGGGTTGTTTTGATTGGCATTTCTCTGATGACTAATGATGTTGAACATCTCTTAAGGTGTTTCTCGGCCATCTGAATTTCTTCTGGTGAAAATTCTTTGTTTAGCTCTGTACCCCATTTTTTGATAGGGTTATTTGTTTCTTTGCGGTCTAACTTCTTGAGTTCGTTGTATATATTGGATATTAGCCCTCTGTCGGATGTGGGGTTGGTGAAGATCTTTTCCCACTTTGTTGATTGTCGTTTTGTCCTTCTGACAGTGTCCTTTGCCTTGCAGAAGCTTTGTAATTTTATGAGGTCCCATTTGTCAATTCTTGATCTTAGTGCATAAGCTATTGGTGTTGTTCAGGAACTTTCCCCCTGTGCCTATGTCCTCCAGGGTCTTCCCAAGTTTCTTTCCTAATAGTTTCAGTGTGTCTGGTTTTATGTGGAGGTCCTTGATCCACTTGGAGTTGATCTTAGTGCAAAGAGATAAGAGTGGGTCAATTCGCATTCTTCTGCATGTTGACCTCCAGTTGAACCAGCACCATTTGTTGAAGAGGCTATCTTTATTCCACTGGATGGTTGTGGCTCCTTTATCAAAGATCAAGTGACCATAAGTCTGTGGGTTAATTTCTGGGTCTTCAATCCTATTCCATTGATCCACTTGCCTGTTGCTGTACCAATACCATGCAGTTTTTAACCCAATTGCTCTGTAGTACTGTTTAAGGTCAGGGATATTGATTCCTCCAGAAGTCCTTTTATTGTTGAGAATAGTTTTAGCTATCCTGGGTTTTTTGTTGCTCCAGATGAATTTGAGAATTGCTCTTTCTAGATCTATGAAGAATTGAGTTGGGATTTTGATGGGGATCGCATTGAATCTGTATATTGCTTTTGGCAAGATGGCCATTTTTAATATATTGATCCTGCCAATCCAGGAGCAAGAAAAAATTTTCCATCTTCTGAGGTCTTCTTCGATTTCTTTCTTCAAGGACTTGAAGTTCCTGTCATACAGATCTTTCGCTTGTTTGGTTAGAGTTACACCAAGGTACTTTATGTTGTTTGTGGCTATTGTGAAGGGTGTTATTTCCTTAACTTCTTTCTCAGCCTGCTTGTCCTTTGAGTACAAGAAGGCTACTTATTTGCTTGAGTTAATTTTATAATCAGCCACTTTGCTGAAGTTGTTTATCAGCTGTAGAAGTTCTCTGGTTTCTTGTGGAGGGAGAAAAGAAATACCTCACACAAATACACTTCAACAAGAGTTATGTAATAAGTACTTCTGATCAATACCCATTGATTTTCGGTGATTTTCTTACATGTCTATATTTCAGTTCCTTTCTCTTAAGACCATGTTATGGTATACATAAATTTGTCCTGTCAGCACTAATTAACTCATATTTTAATCCCTCTATAATGATGATATTGGATAAGCAGGATTAGGGAAGGCGGTAAGGAGTACCTTATTACTGAGAGAAATTCCCATATAAAAGACTACTGATGACTGAGGGTTTTTATTGTTTCATGCTACTATACTGATTTATAAAAGACACAGTGTTCACCTACGTTGCTTCTCTACCCTATGAGAATGCACCAAATAGGCACCATAAAGACAGAGAGAACATATTTTGTACCAGATATTGAATTTTCCCAAGAGTATACATGAATACACAAGTAACAGAGGATGGCCTTATTCGACAGCAACAGGAGGAAAGGTCCTTGGTCCTGTGGAGGCTTGATGCCCCAGCTGTAGGGGAATGCTAAAGCAATGAAGTAAAAGTGGGTAAAAAACAAAGGGAGATGAGGAGAGGGGAAATAGGATGGAGGATTGTGGAGGGGTAACCAGCAAGGAGGATTTCACTTGATATGTAGAGGAATATAATGATCAACCTAAGAAAAAAGGAAGAAAAGAGGGAAGAAAAGGCAGAAATTAAAGTGAAGTATCACTATTCACAGATGATAAAACAGTGTATGTAAGTGACCCCAGAAATTCTACCAGAGAACTCATAGAGCTGGTAAACCCCTTCAGAATAGTGGCTGGATACAAAATTAACTCAAAGAAATGAGCATCCATCCCTTATACAAATGAAAAATGGACTTAAAAAGTGAGGCAACACCCTTTAAAATAAGCACAAATAATTAAAAACATTTTGGTGCAACTCTAAGGAAAGAAGCAAATGAACCTTTATGAAAAGAAGTTCACATATCTGAAGAAAGAAATTGAAGAATTCATCAGAAGATTGAAAGACTTGTCAGGCAAATGGATTTGTAGGATTAAAAACCAAAATAACGATCCTACCAAAAGCAATCCACAGATTCAAAGCAATTCCCACCAAAATTCCAACATAATCCTTTACAGACTTTGAAAGAACAATTCTCAACATCATATAGAAAAACTAAAATCTGGTATAGCTAACACAATCCAGTACAATAAAAGAATTTCTGGAAGAATCACCTTCTCTGATTTTAACCTACTTTACAAATCAATAGTAATAACAACAGGAAATAAATAAAGTAAAGTAAAAATAAAATAAAGTAAAAGAAAAGAAAAGAAACAAAAAGGAAAGGAAAGGAAAGGAAAAGAAAGGAAAGGAAAACCTCATGGTATTGGCATAAAAACAGACCGGTTGATCAAGGGAATCAAATCAGGTGTGTTATGGAGTGAGAAACTAGGTGAGATTATTACCAGCAGGGAATGTAGAAACTGATATATAGACCTCTTATAGCCAGGCAAGACTTCCAGTGAGAGGAGGGGGACATCAAGCCATACACAAAACTTTAACCCAAAATTTGTTTTTTCTACAAGAGGCACAGAGATAAAGATAAAACAGTTAGGGATCAGCCAGCTAATGATTGCCTCAATGTAAGACCCATTTCATGTAAGAGGGCTAAGCCCTGACACTATTACTGATGCTCTGCTATGCTTACTGATAGGAGTCTAGCAGAACTGTTTGCAGAGAGGCTTCATATAGCAGTTAATGGAAACAGACGCTGAGACTCATAGCTAAACATTACCTGGAGCTAGGGGAGTCTTGCAGAATTGTGGGAGATAGACTTGAGCAAGCTGGACTGGGTAAATGCACCCAGGACCTACAGAATCAACCCATGGGGTCTCACAGTGACAGAACCACATACCAAAATCCATGCAGGGGCTGGACCTAAGACTCCTCCCACAAGAGAGAGAGAGAGAGAGAGAGAGAGAGAGAGAGAGAGAGAGAGAGAGAGAGAGGAGAAGGAGGGAGGAGAGGAGGAGGGAAAGGGGAGGGAGGAGAGGAGGAGGGAGAGGGGAGGGAGGGAGGGGGAGGGGGAGGAGAGGAGGGAGGGAGAGGGGAGGGAGAGAGAATTTGTATAAAATATGTAGTTTGGTCTTCATGTGGGTCTTCTTACAATTGGAGTGGAAAGGCTGTCTCTGAGTCTGTTGCCTGCCATTGGATTCTCTTCTCCTACCTGGATTACCTGGTTGGGCCCGCAGAGAGATGTGACTAGTCATGTTGAAAATAGATGTCCTAGAATGGGGTGATACTCAACAGGGGGCCAGGGAGCAATTCGGGGTCTGAGACTGGAAGGAGAGAAGGGAGGGGTTCTGTGATCAGGATGTAAAGTGAGCAAAAAACAAAATTTTAAAGGGTAAAATAGTTATAATATATATTCAGACCCATGTAGGTCCTGTTTTCTCCTTTAGTCTCTGAGTGTGCATGAGCCTTGCTTTGTTAATTCAGAAGGTCTTTATCTCCTAAGGTTCTGCTTTGCCTCTGACTCTTATAATCTCTTCATTCCCCTCTGCCTGGTTCCCTGAGTACTGAGAGGAGAGATTTTTTTTCTTTAATTTTCCATATTCTTTGTTTACATTCCAAATGCCTTTCCCTTTCCTAGTTCCCCCCTCCCCATAAGTCCCATAAACCCTCTTCCATCTGGCCATTCTCCTATCTCCCCCCTCCTTTTCTCTGTCCTGGTAATCCCCTACAATGCTGGATCAAGCCTTTCCAGGACCAGGGTCCTCTCCTTCCTTCTTCTTGGGAATCATTTGATATGTTAATTGTGTCTTGTGTATTCAGAACTTCTGGGCTAATTAATATCCACTTATAGTGACTGCATTCCATGTGTATTCTTTTGTGATTGGGTTACTTCACTTAGGATGATATTTTTCAGTTCCAACCACTTGCCTAAAAATTTCATGAATTCATTGTTTTTAATTGCTGGGTAGTATTCCATTGCATAAATATACCACATTTTCTGTATCCATTCTTCCATTGAGGGGCATCTGGGTTCTTTCCAGCTTCTGGCTATTATAAATAAGGCTGCTATGAACATAGTGGAGCATGTGTCCTTATGCAAGCCAGGGAATCCTTTGGGTATATGCCCAGGAGTGGTATAACAGGGTACTCTGGAAGTGTCATGCCCAGTTTTCTGAGGAACCGCCACTGATTTCCATAGTGGTTGTACTAGTTTGCAATCCCACCAGCAGTGGAGGAGTGTTCCGCTTTCGAGAGGAGAGATTTTATGTAGAGCTACAATTAGACTCACTCTCAGCTTAATGTCTATTTGTGAGACTTTATGTCTGCTTTTTTTTTTTCTGCTGCAGGAGAAAGCTTCTATACTGATGATTGGATGAATCATACTGATTTATGAGTATAGCAGAATACCACTAGGAATTATTTTATTACTTTTTAGAAAGTTTAGATAGGTTTAATTTAGTTGACTGTTTTATTTTACCAAAGAGCTGTCTAATCTATGAATCTTCATTACCAAAGCAATGCCAGATATAAGTTCCTTCTTTTGGAGTGGGCCTTAATTTAAGTTAATTTGTTGGCTACTTTTGGAATTACCAGTATTGTCCTAGCATATTTCATAGTTAGGAATGAGGTCAAAGGCTGGCTGGTTGGTATTTACACTATTCTTTTGATATGCTGCTGAGTATCTTCCCTTACCAAAGTGACTAGAATATAGTGGTGATGGAGGCACCAGCTTGACGTCTCCATGTTCAATGAGGGTTGGGGATGTTGTCCTCAGCAATGGCGTCTCAGTGTCAGTTTGGAGGAAACTGCCCTTTTTCATGGCAAAAACTTGAGTTGTTCTGGGATTTCAATGAGAATTCCTTGGCTAAAAACTCAATTGAATTCAACTTAGTCCCAATACTGGAAGCCTTTGATTAGATGAAATGGTCAGTTTTGACTTCAAGGGGACTTCTTTAGGGTCACTTTTGTAAGTTTCCACTTCACTAGGTGTCCATATCATCTTTTAAATCCCCAGGAAACTCAGCTGTCTCTCCCCCACATTCTTCTCTTCTACCCTATCTCAAATCAAGGCAATTTTAAAATGTATTAGCAAAGCACCAAAGAGGTATAGTAAGATCTGGAGGTTTTATTATAGGCTTAAAAATATATGTATGACATTCTTAGCTTTGGGGTTGATAGAAGTGACCAGTCTTCTATAATTAGTACATCCCACAAGTATTTCTATCTATTTGTCCAAGGTTGTTAGTTGTGACACAGAGGTGGCAGGGAACAACTAACAAGAAGTATAGAACTAGTAGAAGATAGGGTAATTGGGTGCTGGACCAGAAACATTCTAACCTTTCTACATCACTGTACTTCTAATCAATCAACATTTTTTCCAGGAATTCTCCCTAGTTGATATTAATATTACTTTATTTTTATATAATCCCTATTCCTGGTATTTAATGCTTCTGAGAATCAGAGATTATTCTAATTCAAATTACAACTAAAATTACTGTGGAGATACTTTATTAATAGTAGTATCAACCTAGGATTTCTTGATATTGGGATATTTTCTTACCTCATGTGTTGAGTATTTGTCTTCCTTTAATAGGATATTCCTTACTAATAGATGTGTCTTTTACAAAGGATATTAACTTGCCCTATTTTGAAACTTTTTTTTCTTTTTAAAACAAGAGTCTTCCTAATGTCTTGTATAAAGCAGATTGGTCTTGACTTCAGAGAGTTCCTCCTCTTTCTCATGGGCTGGGATTAAAGACATATAGTATCATAGTCAGTGCAGCAATATATTATTTAATAAAAGTTTAGGATGTCTTTAATGATTTCACACTTTGTGCTTAATATATGTAATCACTCAGTTCAATGTGTCATGAGGCTTTGTTCTGGATTCTCAAAAATACTTACCATATAACCTGAGACTAATTTATATATATACACATATATGTATATTTGTGTGTGTGTGTGTGTGTGTGTGTGTGTGTGTGTGCTACAGACCACACTCTCTACCTGGATTTGGGGCTGAAGATTTCCAGGATTCTTTTGTGAAGCAGGAAGGCACAAGTTTTGGCGAAGTGGCAAACAGAAACTATGACACAGAAATGGTTTGGTATCTGAGTGCATTTTGTTGCAGTCAGCCAGGGGATTTTATTTTTATTGTTATTTTTTTAATTTTTATTTTCTATATTCTATGTTTACATTCCAAAGGCTTTCCCCTTTTCCAGTTACCCCCCACCATATCTCCCATAATTCCTCTCTCCCCTGCTATTCCCCAAACATTCCCCCCCCCACGATTTCTCTATTCTGGGTCTACAATACTGGATCCAATTTTACAGGCCCAGGGTCCTCTCCTTTCTCCTTCTTGGGAGACATTTCACTTGCTAATTGTGCCTTGAGTATTTAGGGCTTTTGGGCTCATTAATATCCAGTTATCAGTGATTGCATTTCATGTGTATTCTTTTGTGATTGGGTTAGCTCACATAGGATGATAGTTTCCAGATATAAACAATTAACCTACAAATTGCATGAGTTCATTATTTATAATTGCTGAGTAGTACTCCATTGTATAAATATACCACATTTTCTGTATCCATTCCTCTTTTGAGGGATATTTGGGCTCCTTCCAATTTCTGGCTATTATAAACAAGGCTGCTATAAACAAAGTGGAGCATGTGTCTTTATTGTATGCAGAGGAATCCTCTGGGTATATGCCCAGGAGTGGTATGCCAGGGTCTTCTGGAGGTGACATGCCCAATTTTCTGAGGAACCGCCACATTGATTTCCAGAACAGTTTTATCATTTTGCAATCCCACCAACAGTGGAGGAGTGTTCCTCTTTCTCCACATCCTCACCAGCACCTGTTGTCTCTTGAGTTTTTAATCTTAGCCATTCTGACTGGTGTGAGGTAGAATCTCAGGGTTGTTTTGATTTGCATTTCTCTGATGACTAATGATGTTGAACATCTCTTAAGGTGTTTCTCAGCCATCCGAATTTCTTCTGGTGAAAATTCTTTGTTTAGCTCTGTACCCCATTTTTTGATAGGGTTATTTTGTTCTTTGGGGTCTAACTTCTTGAGTTCTTTGTATATATTGGATATTAGCCCTCTGTCGGATGTGGGGTTGGTGAAGATCATTTCACACTTTGTTGGTTGTCATTTTGTCCTTCTGACAGTGTCCTTTGCCTTACAGAAACTTTGTAATTTTATGAGGTCCCATTTGTCAATTCTTGATCTTAGAGTATAAGCTATTGGTGTTCTGTTCAGGAACTTTCCCCCTGTGCCCAAGTCCTCCAGGGTCTTCCCGAGTTTCTTTTCTAATAGTTTCAGTGTGTCTGGTTTTATGTGGAGGTCCTTGATCCACTTGGAGTTGATCTTAGTACAAGGAGATAAGAGTGGGTCAATTCGCATTCTTCTGCATGTTGACCTCCAGTTGAACCAGCACCATTTGTTGAAAAGGCTATCCTTTTTCCACTGGATGGTTTTGGCTCCGTTATCAAAGATCAAGTGACCATAAGTCTGTGGGTTCATTTCTGGGTCTTCAATCCTATTCCATTGATCTAACTGCCTGTTGCTGTACCAATACCATGCAGTTTTTAACATTATTGCTCTGTAGTACAGCTTGAGGTCAGGAATATTGATTCCCCAAGAAGTCCTTTTATTGTTGAGAATAGTTTTAGCTATCCTGGGTTTTTTGTTGCTCCAGATGAATTTGAGAATTGCTCTTTCTAGATCTATGAAGAATTGAGTTGGGATTTTGATGGGGATTGCATTGAATCTGTATATTGCTTTTGGCAAGATGGCCATTTTTACTATATTGATCCTGCCAATCCAGGAGCAAGAAAAAATTTTCCATCTTCTGAGGTCTTCTTCGATTTCTTTCTTCAAGGACTTGAAGTTTCTGTCATACAGATCTTTCGCTTGTTTGGTTAGAGTTACGCCAAGGTACTTTATGTTGTTTGTGGCTATTGTGAAGGGTGTTATTTCCCTAACTTCTTTCTCAGCCTGCTTGTCCTTTGAGTACAAGAAGGCTACTGATTTGCTTGAGTTAATTTTATAACCAGCCACTTTGCTGATGTTGTTTATCAGCTGTAGAAGTTCTCTGGTGGAGTTTTTGGATCGCTTAAGTAGACTATCATATCGTCTGCAAATAATGATACTTTGACTTCTTCCTTTCCAATTTGTATCCCTGTGACTTCCTTATGTTGTCTAATTGCTCTCGATTGAACTTCAAGTACTATTTTGAAAAGATATGGAGAGAGAGGTCAGCCTTGTCTAGTCCCTGATTTTAGTAGGATTGCTTCAAGTTGCTCTCCATTTATTTTGATGTTGGCTACTGGTTTGCTGTAGATTGCTTTTACTATGTTTAGGTATGGGCCTTGAATTCCTGCTCTTTCCAAGACTTTTAGCATGAAAGGATGCTGAATTTTGTCGAATGCTTTGTCAGCATATAATGATATGACCATGTGGTTTTTTTATTTTAGTTTGTTTATGTAGTGGATTACATTGATGGATTTCCATATATTGAACCATCCCTGCATCCCTTGAAAGAAGCCTACTTGATCATGGTGAATGATCGCTTTGATATGCTCTTGGATTCGGTTGGCAAGAATTTTATTTAGTATTTTTGCATCAATATTCATAAGAAAAATTGGCCTGTAGTTCTCTTTCTTTGTTGGATCTTTTTGTGGTTTAGGTATCAGCGTAATTGTGGTTTCGAAGAACTAGTTGGGTAGTGTCCCTTCTGTCTCTATTTTGTGGAATAGTTTGAAGAGTATTGGTGTTAAGTCTTCTGTGAAGGTCTGGTAGAATTCTGTACTAAAACCATCTGGTCCCGTACTTTTTTTGGTTGGGAGGCTTTCTATAACCCCTTCTATTTCTTTAGGGGTTATGGGACTGTTTAGCTGATCTACTTGATGCTGATTTAATTTTGGTATTTGGTATCTGTCTAGGAAATTGTCCATTTCGTCCAGATTCTCCAGTTGTTTTGAGTATAGGCCTTTGTAGTAGGATCTGATGATCTTTTGAATTTCCTCAGTTTCTGTTGTTATATCCCCCTTTTCATTTCTAATTTTATTATTTTGGATACTGTCTCTGTGCCCTTTGGTTATTCTAGCTAAGGGTTTCTCTATCTGGTTGATTTTCTCGAAGAACCAGCTCTTCGTTTGTTGATTCTTTGTATGGTTCTCTTTGTTTCTACTTGATTGATTTCAGCCATTAGTTTGATGATTTCCTCTCTTGTACTCCTCCTGGGTCAGTTAGCTTCTTTTTGTTCCAGGGCCTTCAGGTGTGCTGTTAAGTTCCTAGTGTATGCTCTCTCCAGTTTCTTTTTGGAGGCACTCAGGGCTATGAGTTTTTCTCTTAGCAATGCTTTCATTGTGTCCCAAAGATTTGGGTAGGTCGTACCTTCATTTTCATTGAAGTCTAAAAAGTCTTTGATTTCTTTCTTTATTTCTTCCTTGACCAAGGTGTCATTGAGTAGAGTATTCTTCAGTTTCCATGTGTATGTGGGCTTTCTGTTGTTCTTCTTGCTATTGAAGACTACTTTTTTTCCATAGTGGTCCGATAGGAGACATGGGATTAGTTCGGTCTTCTTGTATTAGTTGAGGTCTGTCTTGTGACCAATTATATGATCAATTTTTGAGAAGGTACTGTGTGGTGCTCAGAAAAAGGCATACTCTTTTGCTTTAGGATGGAATGTTCTATATATATATCTGTTAAATCCAATTGGTCCAAAGCTTCAATTAGTTTCACTGTGTCCCTGTTTAGTTTCTGCTTTCCTGATCGGTCCATTGAGGAGAGTGGAGTGTTGAAGTCACCCACAATTATTGTGTTAGGTGCGATGTGTGCTTTAAGCTTTAGTAAAGTTTCTTTTACAAATGAGGGTGCCCTTACATTTGGCGCATAGATGCTCAGTATTGACAATTCTTCTTGGTGGATTTTCACTTTGACAAGCAGGAAGTGACCTTCTGTGTCTCTTTTGATGACTTTTGCTTGAAAGTCAATTTTATCTGATATTAGAATGGCTACTCCAGCTTGTTTCCTGGGGCCATTTGCTTGTACAACTGTCTTCCAGCCTTTTACTCTAAGGTGGTGTTTGTCTTTGACACTGAGATGTGTTTCCTGTATGCAGCAAAATATAGGGTCCTGTTTCTGTATCCAGTCTGTTAGTCTGTGTCTTTTGATTGGGGAATTGAGTCCATTGATATTAAGAGATATTAAGGAATAGTAATTATTACTTCCTGACATTTTGGGTGTTATTATTATTATTATTATTATTATTACTATTATTTGTATTTGAGTGGTTCTCTTCTTTTGGGTTGGATGAGATGGGGTTTCTATCTTGTTTCTTCTGGGGTGTTGTTTCCCCCCTTGTGTTGGTATTTTTCCCCTATTATCCTTTGTAGGGCTGGGTTTGTAGATACGTATCTTGCAAGTTTGGTTTTGTCGTGGAATATCTTGGTTTCCCCATCTATGGCAATTGAGAGTTTTGCTGGGTATAGTAGTTTTGGCTGAAGTTTGTGTTCTCTTAGGGTCTGCATGAGGTCTGCCCAGGATCTTCTAGCTTTCATGGTCTCAGGTGAGAAGTCTGGTGTAATTCTGATAGGTCTTCCTTTATATGTTACTTGTCCTTTTTCTCTTACTGCCTTTAATATTCTTTCATTGTTTAGTACATTTGGGGTTTTGATTATTATGTGATGGAAAGTATTTCTGTTCTGGTCCAGTCTATTTGGGGTTCTATAGGCTTCTTGTATATTCATGGGCATCTCTCTCTTTAGGTTGGGGAAGTTTTCTTCCATAATTTTGTAGAAGATATTTGCTGGCCCTTTAAGTTGTAGATCTTCATTCTCATCTATCCCTATAATCCTTAGGTTTGGTCTTCTCATTGTGTCCTGGATTTCCTGAATGTTTTTGGTTACCAGCTTTTTGCATTTTGCATTTTCTTTAATTGTTGAATCCATGGTTCCTATGGTATCTTCAGCATCTGAGATTCTGTCTTCTATCTCTTGTAGTCTATTGTTGATATTTGCATCTATGACTCCTGATTTCTTCCCAAGGTTTTCTATCTCCAACATTGTCTCCCTTTGCGATTGCTTAGTTGTTTCTACTTCTGTTTTTAGATTTTGTATGGTTTTGCTCAGATCTTTCAGTTGCTTGTTTGTGTTTTCCTGTAATTCTTTAAGGGATTTTTGTGTTTCCTCTTTTATGACTTATACTTGTTGACCAATGTTCTCTTATATTTCTTTAAGTGATTTTTGTTTCTCCCCCTTATTGGGATTCATTTTTTGCTCTATATTCTCCTGGATTTCTTTAAGTGATTTTTGTGTTTGCCTTGTATGGGATTCTAGCTTTTGATCTATTTTCTCCTCTATTACTTTAAGAAATTTATCTAAGTGTTCCTCAATCTGCATCTTTACCAGTGATTTTAGATCTGAGTCTTGTTTTTCTGGTGTGTTGAGATATCTGAGATTTAATTGTGTTTGCCTTGTAAGGGCTTCTAGCTTTTGATCTATTTTCTCATGTATTACTTTAAGAGATTTATGTAAGTGTTCCTCTATCAGCATCCTGACCAGTGATTTTAGATCTGAGTCTTGTTTTTCTGGTGTTTCAGTGTATCCAAGATTTATTGCTGTCGGGGAACTGGGTTCGGATGCTGCCATACTGCCTTGATTTCTGTTAGTTATGATCTTATGTTTGCCTTTTGCCATCTGGTTAACTCTGGTGTTAGTTGGTCCTGTAGATACTAGCTGATGCTTGACCCTCCTGTGGGTAAGGCTATTTCCCAGCGACTAGGACACCTGAACCACTGCCCTGCAGGGCTCCTGCTCACAGATTTCTGACCGGTGGCCTGAGTCTCCTGAGGTCTTGAACTCAGGATATCCTAGGTACTTGGTTCCGCCTCATGGGCGGCTGCTCTGCACTGCTCCTGCTCAGGGTTTGCTGTCTGTTATCCTGTTTCCCCAGGGGTCTTAAAGTTGGGATATCTCAGTTATCTGGTTATGCCTGCTGGTCCAAAGCTGCTGGGAAGCTGGCTGTGTCTGGCTTCCCCGCCACCGGCTGGCTGGGAAGCTGCAGGCAAGATGGCATCTGCCTGCAGGGAGCTCAGGGGTCTGCCCCGCGAGTGCAGAGCGCAGGCTCGGCCGCTGTGCCCCAAACCGCTACTCTCTGAGCAGCTCCCGTTCCAGGCCTGAGTCGCCGAAGGTCTTTAACTCGGGCTATCTCGGGTACCTGGTTCTGCCAGCTGGGTCTGAGCACCTGGCAAGCTGGCTGGTTCTGGCTTCTCCGCCACTGGCTGGATGGGCCTGCCTTGATTTCTGTTAGTAACAATTACGTTTGCCTTTTGCCATCTGGTTAACTCTGGTGTTAGTTGGTCCTGTAGTTACTAGCTGGTGCTTGACCTTCCTGTGGGCTCGTAAGGCTATTTCCCAGCGACTGGGACCCCTGAACCACTGCCCTGCAGGGCTCCTGCTCACAGATTGCTGACAGGTGGCCTGAGTCCCCCGAGGTCTTAAACTCAGGATATCCCAGGTACTTGGTTCCACCTGTTGGGCTCTGCACTGCTCCTGCTCAGGGTTTGCTGTCTGGTATCCTGTTTCCCCAGGGGTCTTAAAATTGGGATATCTCAGTTATCTGGTTCTGCCTGCTGGTCCAAAGCTGCTGGGAAGCTGGCTGAGGCTGGCTCCCCTGCTGCCGGCTGGATGGGAAGCAGCTGGCAAGATGGCACTGTCTGCAGGGAGTTCAGGGTCCGCCCTGCAAGCGCAGAGCGCAGGCTCAGCCACTGTGCCCCAAACCAACCGCTACTCTGTGCGCAGCTCCCGCTCCAGGCCTGAGTCCCTGAAGGTCTTAAACTAGGGCTATCTCGGGTACCTGGTTCCGCAGGCTGGGTCTGAGCACCTGGGAAGCTGGCTGGGTCTGGCTTCCCCGCCACTGGCTGGATTGGAAGCTGCAGGCAAGCAGCAGGGGATTTTAAACATGAGATCTTTACATATCAAAGGATGTATCCAGTATAGCAGGCACAAAAGACAATCAGGAATAACCATTTGCCATGAGAAAATGTAAAATCAGCTATGTAAACGTTCCCCTGTAAAAGGCCATAGGTAACATTTGTAAAAGGGACTTCAAAGGACATTAAGCCAGATCTCTTAGACCTTAGTGAGATTTTGTGAGTAACGTAATTATCATTTGGCCCTCTCTGAGGGAACCTGAGATCATAGTGTTAAGTTAAAGTTTTGCAAATCACAATGTCAGAGAAACTCTCATCAATATAACCATAAAAGTTAACATTTTGTTGGGAGATTAATTAATTATGTAAACTATTAAGGCAAAGCGATGCCGTTCTAAGAATGGAGGTTTTTTGACAGTACTGTAGTTTAAAGAATGAACTTTTAATTAACTTTCTTGCCTGGTTACTTATAGCTCAGGCTACTAGAACTTCTTGTGAATGAAGAAATAGATCAAAGGAAAGTCATAAAGGCAAGGCTGCCCTAAGTTTAGGGCTCAGAATTCTCTCTGGCCAGGGAGCTCCATAGCAAATTCTCTCGAGGACAGCGTGAGTTTTACTTGAGGACAGCCTTATTGTACAAGGCCTATACCTGTGGAAATTATCACACAGTGTCCACCGAAGTAGTGTGATTTGCCTGTGGAAATTCACATAGTGTCCACCGAGGTTCATGTGTCATGTGTATATTTCATACACATATGTAGTATATGGATTATACATTCGTTCTACATGTTGAAATTCCAGGTCAAAATTCCAAATACAAAATTGCCACAAATGAATTACTTAATGGTAAAATGTTGAAATGATATGAACAAACCAATGTGCTTAAAGTATCATTGATCATTGATCTATCTCTCCCTCTATTTCTCTCTCTGCCCTTCTCTTTCTTTCACTTTCTCTTTTTTGTTCTTTCTGTACTGTGATGTATTTGGAGTACACATATAGCAAATGCTCAATTTAATATTTAATTCTGCTATTAAACTTGATGTGATTTAATATTATTAATTTAGTTAATGTTCATGTGCAAAACATTAATGACAGTTAAAAACCTGAAATTAATATTAAATCTTAGGAAGAATTTACATGTAAAATTAAGTTTCCATATGATTTAGCATTTTAAAAGATTTATTTGTGTGTATGTATGTATGTGTGTGTGTGTTTCTTTGTGTATCATTTTAGAAATGTGTTACCGGCTGTATGCTTCCAAAATGATTATATGTTTCTTAAAAGGTATAGAATTTTTTGATACATACTATTCATAATAGAAGAATGATTAGAAAATGTTGGAATATAAAAAAAATTGGTGAGTGTGCAACAATCATATATTATTTTTCTCTTTATGATATTTTATACAAAGACAATGAAAAGATAAGAACTAGCTACTTACATTTGCAAATGTTAAGGACATAACTAATATTCCATGTTTTACTGTGAGAAAATATAGTATGAATTGTAATTCTATCATAATCACAGTACCTAAGAGAAGACAGCTTGATGAAATTCTTGGAAAAGTTAACTTTCAGAAAGTTTTACATTGAGTAGAAGTCTGGATGCAGGTGAAAGCACAGCTTGAGAGCAGAGTGTAGGTAAAGTCAGTTTTTGGTCAATGAGAGAGGAAGTTATACTTTTCATCCCATTCCAAAATCTAAAGGTCCCAGTGTTTCTGTAACCAACATAAACATAGCTGCTGAAACAATTTCTGCTCATAGTCACAGCAGTAGAATTTCATGAGGCCATGTAGGAATGCAGTTCTGAGACTTTTCAGCCCTGCTAGTAATCCACACATTAAGCTATGTAAATGATCTTACAAGAATCAACTTAAGGCTAAAATAATAATTAAGTACCATCGCTATCATTGTTTAATGTGGGTATGCTGTAAGGTTAAGGCCAAGTAACTTCCTGGAAAGGATTCTTTGTTACTGTTGTTGCTGTTGCTTATTATTTTATAGTTTTCATTTTTTTACTAGTTCTCTTTTGGCCTTACAGAAATGATTCAATTACAACAAGTTATTCCTATACTGAACCAATGTCGAAAACAGTTTTTCAAATAAGTCTTTCCCCTAAGAACATTTTATTTTTATTGTTTTCTGAAGCTTCTAATATGAGAATTTAAATTTTAATCTTATTGTTTTTTTTCTCTATACTTAGTTGTTTGATATTTACTAACCTATGTTTTCTAGGACATTTTTACTCTATTTCTTATCACATATCCTATCTATTCTTATATAAGTGTGAAATAGTTTTCAGGAAAAAAATAAGCTACATTTGAGGCACTGCTACTATATATGAAGCTTGTTTCTGGGTTTTGGTAGTTAGGGCTAGTACAGACACAGTTGTGGAAAGCACTGTATATTTGAGAGGAAAGGACTCAGGAAGAACATTACCCTCCCACTGTAACACCCACTCATTCTGCAAAGCAGTCACAAAGACATTAAGAGTTATTACCCAATGAGTCACAGAATGCTCTACATGAAGCCCCTTTCAGGTCCCCCTAGTAAGAGTTGAGTTTAGATTTTTGTTTACTTGGTAACTTTATGTCATTTTCTCCTTTCCCTGTTGGTCATATGATACTAATATATACCAATTATCTTTGAAAAATGTATTATGTGTGTATACAGTGTGTGGCTTGTATTTGTTTTCTTTCATTTCTTTGAAATAAAAACAAACACAGCCTCGCCCTTTAAAGATGAAGGTAATGTGATCTGGAATGCTTCTGGCTTCCTGAAAACTACACAGTAAGTGGTAGCATCAGGAATGTGAACAGGTTGCCTCTGTGACTTGGGGCTATCACTTTAAACTCAGCAGTGAAATGACTCTACCTCCACTCTGCTCTTAAGCTGTGCTTTCACCTGTATCCAGACTTCTACTCAATGTAAAACTTTCTGAAAGTTAACTTCTCAAAGAATTTTGTCATATGGTTTACTCTTAGGTACTGAGATTATGATAGAATTAGGCAGGTTTGATGTTTGTCAAAGGAACAGGGAATGAGCAAAAAGGAAGAAGTAGAAGAAGATGGAGGAGGAATCAGAAGAAGGAGAAGAAAAGAAGGAGGAGCAAGAGAAGGAAGAAGAGAAGGAGGAAGAGGGAGAGGAGGAAAATGAGAAAGGGGAAAAGGAGGAGTAGGAGTAGGAGTAGGAGGAAGGAGGAGGATGAAGGAGGAGGAGGAGGAGAAGAAGAAAAAGAAGACTTTACACTTTAAAGTGTCCTTTTAAATAAGTGCCTATTAAAAAATAGATTTAAGGTTAGTAGATCTATGACTGAGCCCATGGCTGATTTCTCTATGTGTGATGTGATAAAAGGAGAATAATATTAACACATACACTTAATTTTTAAAATATATTGATTTTGGAATGGTTTTATACTGAAGTCTCAATAAAATTCCCATTAGTTGAAATTATTAACATCAACTAAATAATGTAATACAGTGTCTCTAAACTTTAGTGAAGAGAAACTGCTCTAATGCAAGAACTTGTAATTAAGATGACTAGAGAACTATTAGGAATAGAAGAGAGGTATTGGTTACAAACTTCTCTTCTTTTGTCATTAAGATTGACTATGATTTTAATATAAATGAACTACGTAAACATTTTTGCATTAATTAATTTACTCTCTTTACATCTAGATCACTACTCCTCACTGGTTTCCTTTCACACAGTTCCTTCTTTCATCCATTTACCACTTTTCTAAGAGTGTAGAGGCCCTGCTCAATGAGACCCCTTCCTTCCCCCAGAACACCGAGTCTCTTCAGGGTTAGGCTCATTCCCTCCCACAGGGACCAGACAAGGCAGCCCAGTTAGGGGAACAGATTCCACATACAGGCAACAACTGTAGGGACAGCATTCTTCCAAATTTTGGGGAGACTCACATGAAGACTGAACTGCATATCTGCTATATATGTGCAGGGGACCAGATTCCAGGATGTATATGCTCTTTGGTTGGTGGTTCAGCCATTGAGACCCTCCAAGGTTTCAGGTTAGTTGATTCTCTTGGTCTTTCATGAAGTTTCTATTCCTTTGTCACCATCAATATTTCCCCCAAGTGTTCCATAAGAGACCCCAAGTTCCATCCATTCTTTGGGTCACTGTATCTGTATCAGTCTGCTGGTAGGTGAATCTTCTCAAAGGGCAGTTGTGCCAAGCTCCTATCTGCAAGCATAAAAGAGCATTATCAAAAGTTTAAGGCCTTGGCACTTGCTCATGTGGTAGGTCTCAAATTGGTCCACTTATTGGTTAGCCATTCCCTTATTCTTTTTATTTTTTTATTAGATACTTTATTTACATTTCAAATGTTATCCCCTTTCCTGGTTTCCCCAATTAAAACATCTTATCCCATCCCCCTCTCCCTGCTTAACAACCCACCCACTCCCACCTCTTTTTCCTGGAATTCCACTATACTGGGTCATCGAGCCTTCTCAGGACCAAGGACCTCTCTTCCCTTTGATATCCAACAAGGCCATCCTCTGCTACATATGCAGCTGGATTCAAGAGTCCCTCCATGCATACTTTTGGTTGGTAGTTTAGTCCCTGGGAGCTCTGAGGTTACTGGTTGGCTTATATTGTTCCTTGCATGGAGCTGCAAAACCCTTCAGCTGCTGGAGTCCTTTCTTTAGCCCCTCCATTGGGGACCTTGTACTTAGAATGGTTGGCTGAGAACACTCACCTCTGTATTTGTCAGGCACTGGCAGAACCTCTCAGGAGACAGCTATACCAGGCTCTTGTTGGCAAGTGCTTGTTGACATCCACAATAGTATCTGGGTTTAGTGACTGTATATGGGATGTATCCCCAGATGGGGCAGTCTCTGGATGGTATTTTCTTCAGACTCTGCTCCACATTTTGTCTCTTTATCTCTTCCTATGAGTATTTTGTTCCCCCCTTCTAAGAAGTACCAATGTATCCATACTTTTTTTCTTGAGCTTCGTTTGCTCTGTGAATTGTATCTTGGGTATTCCTTAGAATTTGCTCCATCTTTGTTTGTGCATTTCATTTTTTTAAAGTTTTTTATTAGATTATTTTCTTGATTTACATTTCAATTTTTATCCCCTTTCCTGGCTTCCCTTCTGAAAACCCCATATCCCATCCTCCCTCCCACTACTTCTATAACGGTGTTCCCCTATGTATGTATATACTCCAGTTTCCCTATGCTGGCATTCCCTTACGCAGGGGAATCTAGCATTCAAAGGACCAAATGGATTTTCCTATCATTAATGACCAAACAAGGCCATCCTCTGCTACATATGTAGCTTGAGCCATGGATTGCTCCATATGTACTCTTTGCTTGGTGGTTTAGTCCTTGGGAGCTCTGGGGTGTCTGGTTGATTGATATTTTTGCTCCTCCTGTGGGGTTGCAAATCTCTTCAGCTCCTTCAGTCCTATCACTTAGACAATCATAGACTAGTAGATAATTAACAGTTCTGTAAATGTTAAGAAGTCATATATTTTCTAAAGACCTAAACTGATTTTGTGTGCATCCATGTTAGTAATTTCAATTCAACTTTTCATCTCTGGTAAATGAATAATAGTCACAAGCTAAAGAAAATTTAGAAGTATAGACAATGAAGGTTTAGATTGTGTTTAAGTGAGGTTTTTGTTAAACTATGCTTGCTAACATTGCTGGAGAAAATATACAGGAAATAAGGAAGATGAAAGAGAAGATCTAGACATTATTTTTCACACCTTAGATTTATATATACTATTCATCCCTTGGTTAGCAGAATGATAACTAGCCCAGAAAAATATATCATAATATTTTTCAGAAGTTATATGAGGTAAAGTGTGATCAGGTTAAAAATAAACTTCATTTTTAATATGTCTAAAGTTATCTTTCAATACTGCCTTTCATAAATAGAAAAGCAGTCTGCGGAGCACTGTGGGTTGTCCATGCACCAGCATCTCCCAAGAAATATATATATGTTCATATATATTTACACAAACAAATACATACATACATACATACATACATACATACACACACACACACACACACACACACAAAAAACTTAACCTTGAAAATCCTGTCTTAGCTGGGTGGTGGTGGCGCATGCCTTTAATCCCAACACTTGGGAGGCAGAGGCAGAGGCAGAGGCAGAGGAAAGTGGATTTCTGAGTTTGAGGCCAGCCTGGTCTACAACATGAGTTCCAGGACAACCAGGGCTACACAGAGAAACCCTGTCTTGAAAAAACAAACAAACAAACAAACAACAAAAAGAAAATCCTGTCTTTTTCAATCATTTTCCATCATTTCTTTAATGATGCTCTCAGCCATAATCCTTATTTTATTATACACTCTTGAACATTACAGCTGCATTAAAATGTGTAACTACTAATATCGTATATAATTATGTCAGATCAGTTACTCATCTTCATTAAAAATGGTGAAGGCAGTATTTGATAACTATATAACTTTTTTTCTGTTAGCCTTAAACACTAGAACTTAAGCATAAGACCTACCTTTTCATTACTTTTTTATTAGATATATTCTTTTATTTACATTTCAAATGTTGTCTCCTTTCCTGGACTCCCCACCTGAAAGTCTCATAACCCATTCCCCCCACCCCCCGTTCCCAATCAACCCTCTCCCTTTTCCCTGTCCTGTATTCCCCTACACTGCAGCATCAAGCCTTCTCAGGACCAGGGACCTCTTCTCCCTTTGATGTCCAACAAGGCATCCTCTGCTGCCTAGATGTCTGGAGCCATGGGTAACTCCATGTGTACTCTTTAGTTGATGGTTTTGTCCCTGGGAGCTGGGAGTACTTGGTGGCTCATATTTTTGTTCCTCTTATGGAGCTGCAAACCCCCTCAGCTCTTTGGATCCCTTCTCTAGCTCCTCTATTAGGGATCTTGTGTTCAGTTCAATGGCTGGCTGAGAGTGGACCCTTCTGTATTTATCATGCACTATCAGGGCCTCCCAGGTGATAGCTATATCCGGTCAGCAAGAACTTGTGGGTATCCATGATAGTGTCTGGGTTTTCTAGCTGTATATTAGATGGGTCCCTAGATTGGGAAATCTCTGGATGGTCTTTCCCTCAGACTCTGCTCCATACTTTGTCTCTGTATCCCTTTCTGTGGTTATTTTGTTCCACCTTCTAAGAAGGACAAGAGTATCCATACTTTGTTCTTCCTTCTTCTTGAGCTTCATTTGATATGTGCAATTGTGTCTTGAGTATTCCAAGCTTCTGGACTAATATCCACTTATCAGTGAGTGCATACAATGTGACTTCTTTTGTGATTGGGTTGCCTCACTCAGGATGATATTTTCTAGTTCTACCCATTTGCCTAAGAATTTCATGAATTCATTGTTTTTAATAGCTGAGTAGTATAAATGTACCACATTATCTGTATCCATTCCTCCATTGAGGGGCATCTGGGTTCTTTCCAGCTTCTGGCTATAATAAATAGGGCTGCTATGAACATAGTGGAGCATGTGTCCTTATTACATGCTGGAGAATCCTCTGGGTATATGCCCAGGAGTGGTATAGCCGGGTCCTCCAATAGTATTAGGCCCAATTGTCTGAGGAACTGCCAAACTGATTTCCAGAATCATTATACCAGCTTGTAATCTGTTTGCCTTAAACACTAGAGCTTAAGCATAAGACCAACATTTGAATTATCTTAATGGTTTCAAAATTTCCCCAAATTGGAATTGAGCCCTTTAAAGAATATTGCTTCTATTTTCATTTCAGTGTTTATAATAGTTTAAAACTGCATTAATTACTTTTTTCCTTAAGTCTCTGTTGTAGTAGATACCATTTTCACCAATCAAAACTTTCATAGCAGTCAGCATACCATATTGTTGTGCAGAGATTCAATAACTCTTAAACATAATTATAGTATTTTCACAAATGTATTACATTATTAGAATATCTACTGAGTAGCAACATATAAATTTGCAATTTGCTTACCATTTTTTATGTTATAATTTTGTTTCATCATGTATCTACAATTAAAACTTGCATTCTCTTTTAGGGGAAAGAAGATATGAGACATTGTTCTCATTATTTTAGCTTCTTTAATGTACTTTACCTTATTTAAAAATTATTGATCCCTCAAACAATTATAAATACTCAGAACTACAAAATATTTATATGATCTTCAGAAAACACATTTTAATATCTATAATGTGTAAAGATGGTAAAATTAAATTTCAAAGTCTGTAATTGAATGCTAAGTAATGTAAAACAATAGAGAAAAATCTTAATGTAATTTTGGTGGACAAAAATCAATGGAACGGCCTGCAGCTTCCCGCCCAGCTGGTGGTGGGGAAGCCGGAGGGTCACCCAGCATGCCAGGTGCTCAGAACCATCCGGCAGCGGCGGCAGAACCAGGTACCCGAGACAGCCCAAGCTTAAGACCTTCGGGGACTCAGGCCTGGAGTGGGAGTTGGGCACAGAATAGTGGGTGCACTCTGCACTCGCGCGGCGGACCCTGAGCTCCCTGCAGGCAGCTGCCATATTGCCTGCAGCTTCCCGCCCAGCTGGTGGTGGGGAAGCCGGAGGGTCACCCAGCGTGCCAGGTGCTCAGAACCATCCAGCGGCGGCGGCAGAACCAGGTACCCGACACAGCCCAAGCTTAAGACCTTCGGGGACTCAGGCCTGGAGTGGGAGTTGGGCACAGAATAGCGGGTGCACTCTGCACTCGCGCGCGGGGCAGACCCCGAGCTCCCTGCAGGCAGCTGCCATATTGCCTGCAGCTTCCCGCCCAGCTGGTGGTGGGGAAGCCGGAGGGTCACCCAGCGTGCCAGGTGCTCAGAACCATCCGGCGGCGGCGGCAGAACCAGGTACCCGAGACAGCCCGAGCTTAAGACCTTCGGGGACTCAGGCCTGGAGTGGGAATTGGGCACAAAATAGCGGGTGCACTCTGCACTCGCGCGCGGGGCGGACCCTGAGCTCCCTGCAGGCAGCTGCCATATTGCCTGCAGCTTCCCGTCCAGCTGGTGGTGAGGAAGCCAGAGTCAGCCAGTGTGCCAGGTACCCAGACCCAGCCGGAGGCCGAACCAGCCTCCCATCCAGCCAGTGGCAGGGAAGCTGGAAACCGGACCCAGCCAGCTTCCCAGCAGCTTGGGACCAGCAGGCGGAACCAGATAACTGAGATATCCCATCTTTAAGACCCCTGGGGAAACAGGATATCAGACAGCGAACCCTGAGCAGGAGCAGTGCAGAGCAGCCGCCCAACAGGCGGAACCAAATACCTGGGATATCCTGAGGTTAAGACCTCGGGGGACTCAGGCCACCCGTCAGCAATCTGTGAGCAAGACCCCCGCAGGACAGTGATTCAGGTATCCCAGTCACTGGGAAATAGCCTTACAACCCCACAGGAGGGTCAAGCACCAGCTAGTATCTACAGGACCAACTAACACCAGAGTTAACCAGATGGCAAAAGGCAAACGTAAGATCGCTACTAACAAAAATCAAGGCAATATGGCGGCATCCGAACCCAGTTCCCCAACAGCAATAAATATTGGATACCCCGAAACACCAGAAAAACAAGACTCAGATCTAAAATCACTGGTCAGGATGCTGATAGAGGAACACTTAGATAAATCTCTTAAAGTAATACATGAGAAAATAGATCAAAAGCTAGAAGCCATTGCAAGACAAACACAATTAAATCCCAGATATCTCAACACACCAGAAAAACAAGACTCAGATCTAAAATCACTGGTAAAGATGCAGATTGAGGATCACTTAGATAAATTTCTTAAAGTAATAGAGGAGAAAATAGATCAAAAACTAGAAGCCCATACAAGGCAGACACAAAAATCACTTAAAGAAATCCAGGAGAATATAGAGCAAAAAGTGAATCCCAATATGGGGGAGAAACAAAAATCACCCAAAGAAATACAAGAGAACGTGGGTCAACGAGTAGAAGTCATAAAGGAGGAAACACAAAAATCCCTTAAAGAATTACAGGAAAACACAAACAAGCAACTGAAAGATCTGAGCAAAACCATACAAAATCTAAAAACAGAAGTAGAAACAACTAAGCAATCGCAAAGGGAGACAATGTTGGAGATAGAAAACCTTGGGAAGAAATCAGGAGTCATAGATGCAAATATCAACAATAGAATACAAGAGATAGAAGACAGAATCTCAGATGCTGAAGATACCATAGGAACCATGGATTCAACAATTAAAGAAAATGCAAAATGCAAAAAGCTGGTAACCCTAAACATTCAGGAAATCCAGGACACAATGAGAAGACCAAACCTAAGGATTATAGGGATAGATGAGAATGAAGATCTACAACTTAAAGGGCCAGCAAATATCTTCTACAAAATTATGGAAGAAAATTTCCCCAACCTAAAGAGAGAGATGCCCATGAATATACAAGAAGCCTATAGAACCCCAAATAGACTGGACCAGAACAGAAATACTTCCCGTCACATAATAGTCAAAACCCCAAATGTACTAAACAAAGAAAGAATATTAAAAGCAGTAAGAGAAAAAGGACAAGTAACATACAAAGGAAGACCTATCAGAATTACACCAGACTTCTCACCTGAGACCATGAAAGCTAGAAGATCCTGGGCAGACCTTATGCAGACCCTAAGAGAACACAAACTTCAGCCAAGACTACTATACCCAGCGAAACTCTCAATTGCCATAGATGGGGAAACCAAGATATTCCACGACAAAACCAAATTTGCAAGATACTTATCTACAAACCCAGCCCTACAAAGGATAATAGGGGAAAAATACCAACACAAGGGGGGAAACAACACCCCAGAAGAAACAAGATAGAAACCCCATCTCACCCAACCCAAAAGAAGAGAACCACTCAAATACAAATAATAATAACAATTCCCAAAATGTCAGGAAGTAATAATTACTATTCCTTAATATCTCTTAATATCAATGGACTCAATTCCCCAATCAAAAGACACAGACTAACAGACTGGATACGGAAACAGGACCCTACATTTTGCTGCATACAGGAAACACATCTCAGTGTCAAAGACAAACACCACCTTAGAGTAAAAGGCTGGAAGACAGTTCTACAAGCAAATGGTCCCAGGAAACAAGCTGGAGTAGCCATTCTAATATCAGATAAAATCGACTTTCAACCTAAAGTCATCAAAAGAGACACAGAAGGTCACTTCCTGCTTGTCAAAGGGAAAATCCACCAAGAAGAATTCTCAATACTGAACATCTATGCACCAAATGCAAGGGCACCCTCATTCGTAAAAGAAACTTTACTAAAGCTTAAAGCACACATCGCACCTAACACAATGATTGTAGGTGACTTCAACACTCCACTCTCCTCAATGGACCGATCAGGAAAGCAGAAACTAAATAGGGACACAGTGAAACTAATTGAAGCTATGGACCAATTGGATTTAAGAGATATATATAGAACATTCCATCCTAAAACAAAAGAGTATACCTTTTTCTCAGCACCGCACGGTACCTTCTCAAAAATTGATCATATAATTGGTCACAAGACAGACCTCAACAAATACAAGAAGACCGAACTAATCCCATGTCTCCTATCGGATCACTATGGAGTAAAAGTGGTCTTCAATAGCAAGAAGAACTACAGAAAGCCCACATACACATGGAAACTGAACAATACTCTACTCAATGACACCCTGGTCAAGGAAGAAATAAAGAAAGAAATCAAAGACTTTTTAGACTTCAATGAAAATGAAGGTACGACCTACCCAAATCTCTGGGATACAATGAAAGCAGTGCTAAGAGGAAAACTCATAGCCCTGAGTGCCTCTAAAAAGAAACTGGAAAGAGCATACACTAGCAACTTAACAGCACACCTGAAGGCGCTGGAACAAAAAGAAGCTAACTCACCCAGGAGGAGTAGAAGAGAGGAAATCATCAAACTAAGGGCTGAAATCAATCAAGCAGAAACAAAGAGAACCATACAAAGAATCAACAAAACCAAGAGCTGGTTCTTCGAGAAAATCAACAAGATAGATAAACCCTTAGCTAGACTAACCAAAGGGCACAGAGATAGTATCCAAATTAACAAAATTAAAAATGAAAAGGGGGATATAACAACAGAAACAGAGGAAATTCAAA
The DNA here is from genome assembly GCA_964023405.1 of Apodemus agrarius. NCBI lineage: Eukaryota > Metazoa > Chordata > Mammalia > Rodentia > Muridae > Apodemus > Apodemus agrarius. Next base: position 56,914,249 of record OZ030022.1, read on the forward strand.
AGATCATCAGATCCTACTACAAAGGCCTATACTCAAAACAACTGGAGAATCTGGAGGAAATGGACAATTTCCTAGACAGATACCAAATAACAAAATTAAATCAGCATCAAGTAGACCAGCTAAACAGTCCCATAACCCTTAAAGAAATAGAAGGGGTTATAGAAAGCCTCCCAACCAAAAAAAGTACGGGACCAGATGGTTTTAGTGCAGAATTCTACCAGACCTTCAAAGAAGACTTAACACCAATACTCTTCAAACTATTCCACAAAATAGAGACAGAAGGGACACTGCCCAACTCATTCTTCGAAACCACAATTACGCTGATACCTAAACCACAAAAAGATCCAACAAAGAAAGAGAACTACAGGCCAATTTCTCTTATGAATATAGATGCAAAAATACTAAATAAAATTCTTGCCAACCGAATCCAAGAGCATATCAAAACGATCATTCACCATGATCAAGTAGGCTTCATTCCAGGAATGCAGGGATGGTTCAATATACGGAAATCCATCAATGTAATCCACTACATAAACAAACTAAAAGAAAAAAACCACATGGTCATCTCATTAGATGCTGAAAAAGCATTTGACAAAATTCAGCATCCTTTCATGCTAAAAGTCTTGGAAAGAGCAGGAATTCAAGGCCCATACCTAAACATAGTAAAAGCAATCTACAGCAAACCAGTAGCCAACATCAAAATAAATGGAGAGAAACTTGAAGCAATCCCACTAAAATCAGGGACTAGACAAGGCTGTCCTCTCTCTCCATATCTTTTCAATATAGTACTTGAAGTTCTAGCGCGAGCAATCAGACAACATAAGGAAGTCAAAGGGATACAAATTGGAAAGGAAGAAGTCAAACTATCATTATTTGCAGACGATATGATAGTTTACCTAAGCGACCCAAAAAACTCCACCAGAGAACTTCTACAGCTGATAAACAACTTCAGCAAAGTGGCAGGTTATAAAATTAACTCAAGCAAGTCAGTGGCCTTCTTGTACTCAAAGGACAAGCAGGCTGAGAAAGAAATTAGGGAAATAACACCCTTCACAATAGCCACAAACAACATAAAGTACCTTGGCGTAACTCTAACCAAACAAGTGAAAGATCTGTATGACAGGAACTTCAAGTCCCTGAAGAAAGAAATCGAAGAAGACCTCAGGAGATGGAAAAATATTTCTTGCTCCTGGATTGGCAGGATCAATATAGTAAAAATGGCCATCTTGCCAAAAGCAATCTACAGATTCAATGCAATCCCCATCAAAATCCCAAATCAATTCTTCATAGATCTAGAAAGAGCAATTCTCAAATTCATCTGGAGCAACAAAAAACCTAGGATAGCTAAAACTATTCTCAACAATAAAAGGACTTCTGGGGGAATCAATATCCCTGACCTCAAGCAGTACTACAGAGCAATTGTGTTAAAAACTGCATGGTATTGGTACAGCAACAGGCAGGTAGATCAATGGAATAGGATTGAAGACCCAGAAATTAACCCACAGACTTATGGTCACTTGATCTTTGATAAAGGAGCCACAACCATCCGGTGGAAAAAAGATAGCCTTTTCAACAAATGGTGCTGGTTCAACTGGAGGTCAACATGCAGAAGAATGCGAATTGACCCACTCTTATCGCCTTGTACTAAGATCAACTCCAAATGGATCAAGGACCTCCACATAAAACCAGACACACTGAAACTATTAGAAAAGAAACTTGGGAAGACCCTGGAGGACATGGGCACAGGGGTAAAGTTCCTGAACAGAACACCAATAGCTTATGCTCTAAGATCAAGAATGGACAAATGGGACCTCATAAAATTACAAAGTTTCTGTAAGGCAAAGGACACTGTCAGAAAGACAAAACGGCAACCAACAACGTGGGAAATGATCTTCACCAACCCCACATCCGACAGAGGGCTAATATCCAATATATACAAAGAACTCAAGAAGTTAGACCCCAAAGAACCAAATAACCCTATCAAAAAATGGGGCACAGAGCTAAACAAAGAATTTTCACCAGAAGAAATTCAGATGGCCGAGAAACACCTTAAGAGATGTTCAACATCATTAGTCATCAGGGAAATGCAAATCAAAACAACCCTGAGATTCCACCTCACTCCAGTCAGAATGGCTAAGATTAAAAACTCGAGAGACAACAAGTGCTGGCGAGGATGTGGAGAAAGAGGAACACTCCTCCACTGTTGGTGGGATTGCAAAATGGTAAAACCACTCTGGAAATCAGTGTGGCGGTTCCTCAGAAAATTGGGCATGCCACTCCCAGAGGACCCTTGCATACCACTCCTGGGCATATACCCAGAGGATTCCCCTGCATACAACAAAGACACATGCTCCACTATGTTTATAGCAGCCTTGTTTATAATAGCCAGAAATTGGAAGGAGCCCAGATATCCCTCAAAGGAGGAATGGATACAGAAAATGTGGTATATTTATACAATGGAGTACTACTCAGCAATTAAAAATAATGAATTCATGCAATTTGTAGGTAAATGGTTAGATCTGGAAACTATCATCCTAAGTGAGCTAACCCAATCACAAAAGAATACACACGAAATGCAATCACTGATAAGTGGATATTAATGAGCCCAGAAGCCCTAAATACTCAAGGCACAATTAGCAAGTCAAATGACTCTCAAGAAGAAAAAAAGGAGAGAACCCTGGGCCTGTAAAGATTGGATCCAGTATTGTAGACCCAGAACAGAGAAATCGTGGGGGGGGGGGGAAAGAGTGGGGAATAGCATGGGGGGGAGAGGAATTATGGGACATATGGTGGGGGGTACCTGGGAAAGGGGAAAGCCTTTGGAATGTAAACAAAGAATATAGAAAATAAAAAAAAATGAAAAAAAAATTATTTAATTAAAAAAATTAAGCCGGGCGGTTGTGGCGCAAGCCTTTAATCCCAGCACTTGGGAGGCAGAGGCAGGCAGATTTCTGAGTTCGAGGCCAACGTTGTCTACAGAGTGAGTTCCAGGACAGCCATAGCTACACAGAGAAACCCTGTCTCAAAAAATTAAAAAATTAAAAATTAAAAAATTAAAAATTAAAAAATTAAAAATTAAAAAATTAAAAAAAAATCAATGGAACTCCAGCTGTCTAGTCACCTATAACCAAAGTGAATAAGAGCTTAATTATATTCTGGCAAATGCTTGGAAGAGTAGCAAAACATTTTGAGGAGCACCCTTGTATTTTACATACACACTTTAGAAAATGTACATCTTCAAATATTTAAAAGTGATTTTTGTAAAACAGTTAACAATTTTTTTGTAGATAACCACCTGAAAATATCCTCTTCCCTAACTGAGATAATGAGTTAAGCATAGCTGGAATCCTAATACAATTGTGTTTTTATGCTCCTATGTTTGTTCACAGCTCATAAACCTCTATATTAGCCATCAGTGTTGGCATTCCAGTTGAGAAATAGATAATGAAGTGGTTTTAGGATACAGAAGAGACACATGTCTTTAGTTCTTTATTCATGTGATGTCTGATATGCTTAATGGCATTACAATGCAACAATATTTTTTCTCTCTATAAAAATATACCCCTGAAATGCAGTTTGTGGAGTGGAAAGTATGATTTTTTTACCTGGAGCACTACAATGTATGACATCATCTACCTGTAGTCTTTTCCCACTCCTTTTGTAAGAAACACAACATGCTTGCTGTATTATTGTTTTATTTTCAGATATTGTATTTATGATTTATGTGGACCTATAAAGGTGATATCTCAGTGAGTTGCAACATGCATTGTAGCTATAGAATTCCATTTTCCAATAAAATCTTTCTTGGAGGCACAACATTTGAAACTCATAAAACCCAAAATTTCTGATATGATGAGATCCTTCCTCTTCTTGTCTTCTCTGGTATGTATCCCCAGAGGGTTCAGCCCTTACAACACTGCAAGCCACTATTTAAAAATCCCCACACATGAGTGTCTCATTAAGTTTATGCAGAGATCATAAAAAATGGGAGTGCTTAATATTCATCACAGTGTTATTATCATAGCAAATATTTTACTATTTAAGAACTAGTACTGTAACAATTTATCTGCATTGTACTTGTTAATCTTCATTCTGTCTACTGAAAGACACTATTACTTTTAGTAACTTTCTAAGCCATTTTATAATGAGAAAATTTTATCTATATATATGCTTAATTTCTCTGTAGTAACTTTCTAGGAAAATTTAAAGGCAGTGACTGAGCTAAGAGAACCTTATCCTCACACCTGATTATGTAATGGTGATGTATTATTTATAGATCTGATATTCATTTATTTATTTTACAAACAATCCTCTTCCTGACGTAAATATAATAGTAGTGAGTAAAACAAATTAACTATACACAAAGCCAGATATTGTCACCAAAGGGAATCCTCTGGAATAAATCTCTCTCTTAACAGTGAATGATAAGAATTTGATATGTAAGTAGGCCATTTTCTGCATTATTTTAATTTTTAAAAGCCATATGTGGCCTTTCCAGTTTCAAAGTAGTAGGAGAACAATGGAAGTCCCTTTTTTTACATGTATATAACACTCATAGAGCAAGGTTAAGAAGAGAATGATGTTAAATGTACCAGAGTTCATGATGTTTTCTGATGTAATAGAAACAAATCATAGAAGATAGCCTGTGATATCTTTTCATATGAATTCCTACGTATTGAATTTCTCTAGAAAAGTTAGCTGACTTTTCTGTTATCATCCTCATGTTGTGAGTACAGCACTTATTTTTTTCCATAACACTCAAAATACTTGGACTTTTTTAATATATATGAGTATGCTTAGAAAAATGGTGGCTCATCTTTAGAAGACTGTTAGGCAATTAATAAGCATACCCAGAAAAATTTCATCTCTGTTCAGTGAAATTACTTTAAGATCCTGCACTGGTTAATTCCACAACAAAGAAAATCAAATGTCAGGAAGTTTAACTATGAATTTTGTTTAAGGTGCTGTTGCTTAATCCCTTTGTTTTTAATTGATTACAAGGTTTATACAATGGATATTTATTATCTGTTATACTATATTGTAGATTATATCAACTCCTAACAAATAAAAAATAAAATAGAGCTTCTTTACAAAGAATTTACAGGGATTCATAAATGAGTAAAATCTAACTTTCATTCATAGACATGATTTTATCTTGTGTATGTAGGTATATATTGAGTCTTAGTTTAAATAGATGGAATATATGCAATTTCACTTTAGATATTAGTTTCGGTTATGAAAAAGATGTTTTGCAATACTGTTTTATCTAGGTTTTCTAATGCTGTAAAGAGACACCATGGTAAAGATACGTTTTAAAAAGAAAAACATTATAATTCGAGATTAATTATAATTCACAAATTTAGTCCATTGTTTTATAGTACAACACATGATGGCATCCAGACAAACATGGTACTGGAGAGACACCTGAGAGTTATACTTCTGGATCAGCAGGCAGCATGAAGACAGACATTGGGCCTAGTTTGAACATCTGAAACCTCAAAGCCCACTCCAGTGACATATTTCATTCAACATACCTACTAATAGTGACATTCCCTGTGAGCCTATGTGTCAATTTTCATCCAAATTACCACAGATACTATAGTTAATTCCTTGTGAATTAAGTTACATGTGGTTTACCCCTCCAAAATACCACTTTATTCACCTGCCATCCTTTTCTACCTAACTCTCAGATTCTTCTTCTGTTTTTCTTCCTTTTTTACTACCTAATCCAGTTTATGTAACCTATCTTACATAGGAGTGCATCTGACACTGGTATGTCTGTCAACATAACAGTTATCACATCAAAAGAAATTGACTCCCAGAAGCTACCAAATTCCTGTCTCCTCAGATTTTAATAGGATTTTATTTCCATCTTTTCCCCCTATATGCTGCACATTTCACTGCCTGCATCTTGCTCAGGTCTTGTATGTGCCTTCACAGTTGTTATGAGTTCAGGAGTCTCTGCCCTTTTGTATCCAGAAAACACTGTTTATTTGATGTTATGGACCACCTCTGGCTTTTACAAACCTTTCTCACTCCCTTCTTTCCATATCCCTGAACTTTGTTGAAAGGGTGTGATATGAATGATCTATTTGGGGCTGAGCACTCTACAGTATTATAATATCTGCATTTCAGTTAAACCATAGGGGCTTCATTATGTTACTTATAATCTTCTGCAAGGTGAACTTTCTCTGATACAGAACAAGAGGCATTGTAGTTTATGCATAAAACAATATGTCATTAGAAGTCATTTTAATTCTGTGTTCATTTAGCAGAATATAGTACCCAATTTTCTGGGAGTATTTTTTTCAAAAAGATATTTGTCAAAGATTGATTTATTTTTATTTATTTTTATTTTTACGTGTGATTGTCTCAGAGTTTGTAGCCATGTATGAATGTACATATTTGAATGAGAGAGAGAGAGGGGTGGCACATATATACAGATGTCAACAGAAGCAAAAAATAACTTCAGAGACAAAGTTACATGTAATTGGGAGCTACCTGAGAGGGTTATCAGAAAATAACTCCAGTCATTTGCAAAAGAAGAAAGAGCTTTTAACTGGGGAAGCATCTTTTCAGTCCTCAAAGAGATCTATACACAATGTAATTATATATTATTAATTTTGAAATTTTATTATAATTTGATTATATGTCTTCCCATGCCTACTTTCGTCTCATCCTTTTCTCTCCTGTTAGTTTCTTTTACATACCTGTTAGTTCTTTTTCACTTTTAATTGTATGTATAGACTGAATCCCAATAAAAATTGGTTTTGAGAAAAGTTGGTATACCCTTCTATTCTAAAGAAATAGTGTTATTTCTTCTTTAGTACCCATTGTTGCAAATATATCTGTAAGCAAGTTAGGAGCAAAGGAACATTTGGCTTACTATTTCAGTTTTAGTCCAGCAGTGAAGGAATACAAGGCAAAAGCAAAGCAGGGAAAGTGTTGGGTGGTGGAGGAAGAGAAATAAATAATATAGAATAATATGGTTTACTGACTTGCATTTCTGTAGCTTGCTCAGCTTGCTGTCTTATATAACCCAGGAATATATCACCAGGTGTTCACCACCTAAAGGTTGGAGAACTGAGTACTGTTGTAGATTCTTCATGCTTCAAACATGAATGAAGCCAAATTTACTTAGCAATATACATCCTAATCTTGAAAGTTTTAGCACTTTATTTGATCAATATTTTTCAACTTCATTAGACTGATCTACTTATTTTTTCTGGTTATAATAAATCTATATGTTTTGTGTAACACTGTGTGCATCATTCTTTCACAAAGAAAACTCTTATTCTTCAGAACATAATTGTAAATTACAGTTAATACATGATAATTTTCTATTTACATTTGTACACTTTTTGCAACTTTAGCACTATTGGGGTAAAGATAATAGAATGTTCATTACTCAATATTAGAGAATATGGAATAATAGGGAACATAAAGTATAGGGAATAGGGCTATAGTATATAAACTACTCAATAGGGAATATAGAATAAAGGGAATATACAATAATATGAATACGAAATTGAATAGAATACTCATTATTCAATAAGAGCAAACATAGAAATTCTAGGAAAAAGTGATATCAAAGAATGAACTGAAAGCTTACATGAGAAGTGACTTCCTTACTACATATTACAAACTTCCATGGAAGTAAGGCATTCTGTATCACAATTATCTTTACTTTTCTTATAGAATCGCTCAAAACTTATATGAAATGCACTGTAACAAAATAAAATCTATATAATTTTCTTAAGCACAGTGCTTCCTCTTTCATTTTTTTCTTTGGAGCCTTGTTATGTAGCCTAGGTTGGTATTGAACCAGAGATCTTCCCTCCTCATCCTCCAAAGTGTAGGACTATAAGTGTGTATCATGCTCCCATGTCTTACACAATTCTTCTTTAAAAGGTCATTATGCAAACAATATAAAAATGACAAATCATAGTAATATAATAGAAATTCTCCCTCCTGCTATACATATTTAACCAAGAATCTATGCATGGAAAGCTATCAATTCCAGGTCTATAATTAGCATATTAGTACTGTACAAATAATCATTATCTATAATTTACTTTCTTTTTAAATTCTCATTTTCTCTGTAATTTATTTTTATTAAAAGTATTAATAATTAATTAATACAAAGGAATTTAATAGTTAACTTAAACACAGTATTTTTCTGTAAAACTTTTCTTATTAGCCTTGATTATTTAAAAGAAATCTTTGTGACAAACTAGAAACAACCAGTTTCTTTGTATTTTGTGTCAATATCAATAATATCTGGGTCTATCCATCATGATAATGGATTTTGTCATAGTATGGTTAAATGAAGAATTAATTTGTTCTGTTGTAAATGTGGCTTTAGACATAGAAGCCTCAAGCTTCATATTTATTTATCCAGAACTATGGTACTTTGTAAATCATTACATTTACAATGCTATAATGTATAGCATGTCAATGTTACAAATTCATTAACATTTTTGCTGCTTATTTTCTAGTAATACTGGTTATTACAGACAACTTCATAACTTAGAAAATATTTCTCAACATTTCTCCCTGGGGAAATGGATTTGGCTTTGCTTTTTGTTGTTGTTGTTGTTGTTCTTATAGAAATAATGAACTGATATATGTACATTTTACTAGTAATGATTCTTTACTTTTGGTTTATATGTATGTAGAATGATCATGACAACTAGGAATCATTTCTTTTTTTTTTCATACAAATATGATGTGTCCTCTAAATTCTAGGATTTTGATAATGGTCAAATATTTGCAAAAATAATGTTTAGAACATTATAGGAAATGTGCTTTATAACATTGAAGATAAATTGCAACTGAGTAATTAGTGCAACTAAATTATCTGGAGGAGAAACTTCATGGACAAAGGGTTATCTCTCACTCACTCATTGAATGAGATGCTCTTTACATTGAGTCTTGAAAGAGGAAGATAATAAAAAGACAATAATGTTTGTAAGCATGGAAAGAAGTGGCATTTAGCATCTCTGTGGTTTGAAGAAAATAAATCTGTGCATTCAAGAAATGTAAGGTAAGATAATATATTAAGTTATGCATTTTTATTTTAAAAGAACTGCAACAATATCCTTCAACACTGTTAGGTGTGTAATATGAAAAGACTATGGTGAATACTGACTCATCCAGCAATTCCATGCAATTGTCACAAAATCAATAAGAAGCAATGATCCACTACAATCCAGTTTAGATAAAATGTCAAGACCGTTATCTAAGGAGTGAAAGACGAGATAATTTTTAAATGACTATAAGTCAGTACCAGACATATTCTGATAAACTTCCCTTAATCCTTAAGAATTACTCTGAACTCGCTAGAATACAGAAATTCTTTGCAAAGTTTGGACTTGTTAGTAAATAGTTCTTTTCTGTGCACATGCTTAGAAGTAAGACATGTTTTAAAAATGATTTCAAACACCAAGGATATATAACTGGTGAATAAACCAGCACTTAGGAGTGACTGGAGGTTCTTGTGTAGCATTTCTAATTCTTCTGTTCTCTTCACATACAATATTGACAGAACAATTGTTTATGTCATTCACATAGTTCTAATAGTTCATAATTCACATAGTTGCATTATGTTAGAAAATAATCCTTACTTTCTTTTATCATTATTGCTTAGATTGCTTTAACTTTATCATGCTTAAAAATAGTTCGTGCTTCTCAGTTAAACTATACAGATTTATAAGTGTAATAAATCACTGATAAAAGTGCCTTTATAGAATTTATAGTAATATCAATTTATTTCTCCTAGTAGATAAAGTGACTCTTAGGTTGCATATTTTGTGTTCCTTTTCCATATCCTTACAGTAAAACATCCCACCAAATAATCCTTTTCCTGTTTTTCTTTTTCCATAACTTGTTCTCTCTACTTATTTCATGCATTGGTTATTCTTCTGTTTGTATTCAATTGTGTTCTTATTTCAAGGCTTATATCCTGTTTCATAAGTCTTTAACATTCATCCTGCAGATAACCCGTTGGTGCAGATCAACATCCAAATATTTTTCACATATGACATTTATCACATAAGCCTGCCTTGAGCAGCATAGACAAATATGTAGTTCCTTCCTGTGTTTTCTCTACCCTATATCATAGCTTCTTTTCTTAGTCTGATTTATATTAATAATAGTTTTCATATATAAATAGTTGATTATTAAATTTATCTTAGATGAATAAAAGAATGCTATCAATTTTATTCTGCAAATCACTGAAATATTTTAAAACTCAAATTACCTATAAGAAAATTTACAACACTTACTAAATATTGAGGTAACATAGAACTTTAATTGGTGTACTGTTGATTTAGATTTAAAAAATCCCCCCCAAAACATTCTCTAGTATTGTTTTCCATTTTTATTGAATATTTTATTTATTTCCATTTCAAATATTATCCCCTTTCCCCATCAACCCCCAGCAACCACTATCCCATCCCTCCTCCTCCAGCTTCTATGAGGTTGTGCCACCAATCACCACCTCCTCCCATCTCCAAACCATCCTATTCCCTTACACTTCCCTTACATCATACCTTCATTGGACCAAGAATCTTTTCTTCCATTGGCGCCATACAAGACTATCCTCTGCTACAAATAGGGCTGAAGCCATAGGTTACTCCACATATACTCCTTGGTTGTTGGTTTAGACCCTGGAGACTCTGGTTGGTTGATTTTACTGTTCATCCTATGGGGTGGCAAACACCTTCAGCTCTATTAGTCCTTTATCTATAATCTTCCATTGGGGACCCAGTGAAGAGTTCAATGGTTGGCTGTGACGACTATCCATTGTACATGTCAGACTCTGGCAGGCACTCTCAGAACACAGCTATATCAGGGTCCTGTCAGCATGTACTTCTTGACATCTGTCTTAGTTTCTATTCCTGCACAAACATCATGACCAAGAGCAAGATGGGGAGGAAAGGGTTTATTGAGCTTAGACTTCCACACAGCTGTTCATTAGCAAAGGAAGTCAAGACTGGAACTGAAGCAGGTCAGGAAGCAGGAGCTGATGCAGAGGCCATGGAGGGATGTTCCTTACTGGCTTACTTCTCCTGGCTTGCTCAGCCTGCTCTCTTATAGAACCCAAGAATACCAGCGATGGTACCACCCACAAGGGGCCCTCCCCCAGTTGATCACTAATTGAGAAAATGCCCCACAGCTGGATCTCATGGAGGCACTTCCCCAACTGATGCTCCCTTTCTCATGACAACTCCAGCCTGTGTCAAGTTGACACACAAAACTAGCAGTACAATTGACACCTTGTCAACTTGACACACCAACATATCACTATTAAGCCTCAACCCTTACTTTCTTATTCATTCCCAAGATCTAAATAACATTAAAAGTCCCACAGTCTTTACATAAAATCAACAAGATAGATAAACCCTTAGCCAGACTAACCAAAGGACACAGAGACAGTATCCATATTAACAAAATTAGAAATGAAAAGGGAGTCATAACAACAGAAACTGAGGAAATTCAAAAGATCATCAGATCCTACTACAAAGGTCTATACTCAAAACAACTGGAGAATCTGGAGGAAATGGACAATTTACTAGACAGATATCAAATACCAAAATTAAATCAGCATCAAGTAGATCAGCTAAATAGTACCATAACCCCTAAAGAAATAGAAGGGGTTTTAGAAAGCCTCCCAACCAAGAAAAGTACGGGACCAGATGGTTTTAGTGCAGAATTCTACCAGACCTTCAAAGAAGACTTAACACCAATACTTTTCAAACTATTCCACAAAATAGAGACAGAAGGGACACTGCCCAACTCATTCTTAGAAACCACAATTACACTAATACCTAAACCACAAAAAGATCCAACAAAGAAAGAGAACTACAGGCCAATTTCTCTTATGAATATAGATGCAAAAATACTAAATAAAATTCTTGCTAACTGAATCCAAGAGCACATCAAAACGATCATTCACCGTGATCAAGTAGGCTTCATCCCAGGGATGCAGGGATGGTTCAATATATGGAAATCAATCAATGTAATCCACTACATAAACAAACTGAAAGAAAAAAAACCACATGGTCATCTCATTAGATGCTGAAAAAGCATTCGACAAAATTCAGCATACTTTCATGCTAAAAGTCTTGGAAAGAGCAGGAATTCAAGGCCCATACCTAAACATAGTAAAAGCAATCTACAGCAAACCAGTAGCCAACATCAAAATAAATGGAGAGAAACATGAAGCATTCCCACTAAAATCAGGGACTAGACAAGGCTGCCCTCTCTCTCCATATCTTTTCAATATAGTACTAGAAGTTCTAGCGAGAGCAATTAGACAACATAAGGAAGTCAAAGGGATACAAATTGGAAAGGAAGAAGTCAAACTATCATTATTTGCAGACGATATGATAGTTTACCTAAGCGACCCAAAAAACTCCACCAGAGAACTTCTACAGCTGATAAACAACTTCAGCAAAGTGACAGGTTATAAAATTAACTCAAGCAAGTCAGTGGCCTTCTTGTACTCAAAGGACAAGCAGGCTGAGAAAGAAATTAGGGAAATAACACCCTTCACAATGGCCACAAACAACATGAAGTATCTTGGCAAAACTCTAACCAAACAAGCAAAAGATCTGTACGACAGGAACTTCAAGTCCTTGAAGAAAGAAATCAAAGAAGACCTCAGAAGATGGAAAAATATCTCTTGCTCCTGGATTGGCAGGATCAATATAATAAAAATGGCCATCTTGCCAAAAGCAATCTACAGATTCAATGCGATCCCCATCAAAATCCCAACTCAATTCTTCATAGATCTAGAAAGAGCAATTCTCAAATTCATCTGGAGCAACAAAAAACCCAGGATAGCTAAAACTATACTCAACAATAAAAGGACTTGTGGGGGAATCAATATCCCTGACCTTAAGCAGTATTAAAGAGCAATTGTGTTAAAAACTGCATGGTATTGGTATAGCAAAAGGCAAGTAGATCAATGGAATAGGATTGAAGACCCAGAAATTAACCCACAGACTTATGGTCACTTGATCTTTGATAAAGAAGCCACAACCATCCGGTGGAATAAAGATAGCCTTTTCAACAAATGGTGCTGGTTCAACTGGAGGTCAACATGCAGAAGAATGCGAATTGACTCACTCTTATCTCTTTGCACTAAGATCAACTCCAAGTGGATCAAGGACCTCCACATAAAACCAGACACACTGAAACTATTAGAAAAGAAACTTGGGAAGACCCTGGATGACTTGCGCACAGGGGAAAAGTTCCTGAACGGAACACCAATAGCTTACTCACTAAGATCAAGAATCGACAAATGGGACCTCATAAAATTACAAAGTTTCTGCAAGGCAAAGGACACTGTCAGAAGGACAAAACGGCAACCAACAAATTGGGAAAAGATCTTCACCAACCCCACATCCGACAGAGGGCTAATATCCAATACATACAAAGAACTCAAGTAGTTAGACCGCAAAGAAACAAATAACCCTATCAAAAAATGGGGCACAGAGCTAAACAAAGAAGTTTCACCAGAAGAAATTCGGATGGCCGAGAAACACCTTAAAAGATGTTCAACATCAATAGTCATCAGGGAAATGCAAATCAAAACAACCCTGAGATTCCACCTCACACCAGTCAGAATGGCTAAGATTAAAAACTCAAGAGACAACAAGTGCTGGCGAGGATGTGGAGAAAGAGGAACACTCCTCCACTGTTGGTGGGATTGCAAAATGGTAAAACCACTCTGGAAATCAGTTTGGCGGTTCCTCAGAAAATTGGGCATGTCACTTCCAGAGGACCCTGGCATACCACTCCTGGGCATATACCCAGAGGATTCCCCTGCATGCAATAAGGACACATGCTCCACTATGTTTATAGCAGCCTTGTTTATAATAGCCAGAAATTGGAAGGAGCCCAAATATCCCTCAAAGGAGGAATGGATACGGAAAATGTGGTATATTTATACAATCAAATACTACTCAGCAATTAAAAATAATGAATTCATGCAATTTGTAGGTAAATGGTTAAACCTGGAAAATATCATCCTGAGTGAGTTAACCCAATCACAAAAGAATACACATGAAATGCAATCACTCATAAGTGGATATTAATGAGCCCAGAAGCCCTAAATACTCAAGACACAAATAGCAACTCAAATGATTCCCAAGAAGAAGAAAGGAGAGGACCCTGGGCCTGTAAAGACTGCATCCAGTTTAGTAAAGAAACCGAGGGGGGAGGGGGAATGATTGGGGAATAGTTGGGGGGGAGAGGAACTATGGGAAGTATGGTGGGTGGGAACTGGGAAAGGGGAAAGCCTTTGGAATGTAAACATAGAATATAGAAAATTAAAAAAAATTAAAAAAAGATAGTAAAAAATGGAATTATAAAGAAAGCAGATGAGAGTGTGTTCAAAAAAAAAAAGTTCAATCCCTTAGTACAAGGAGATAAGAGTGGGTCGATTCACATTCTTCTGAATGTTGACCTCCAGTTGAACCAGCACCATTTGTTGAAAAGGCTATCTTTTTTCCACTGGATGGTTGTGGCTCCTTTATTAAAGATCAAGTGACCATATGTCTGTGGGTTCATTTCTGGATCTTCAATCCTATTTCATTGATCTACTTGCCTGTTGCTGTATCAATACCATGCACTTTTTAACACAATTGCTCTGTAGTACTGCTTGAGGTCAGGGATATTGATTCCCCCAGAAGTCCTTTTATTGTTGAGAATAGTTTTAGCTATCCTGGGTTTTTTGTTGCTCCAGATGAATTTGAGAATTGCTCTTTCTAGATCTATGAAGAATTGAGTTGGGATTTTGATGGGGATCGCATTGAATCTGTAGATTGCTTTTGGCAAGTTGGCCATTTTTATTATATTGATCCTGCCAATCCAGGAGCAATAATGATTCCCAAGAAGAAGAAAGGAGAGGACCTGGGCCTGAAAAGATTGGATCCAGTTTTGTAGACCCAGAACAGAGAAATCGTGGGGGGCGGGGGGAATGATTGGGGAATAGTTGGGGGGAGAGGAATTATGGGACATATGATGGGGGCGGGGATCTGGGAAAGGGGAAAGCCTTTGGAATGTTAACATAGAATATAGAAAATAAAAATTTAAATAAAAAAGTTCAATCCCTTTATAATGTCAAAGTCTCTTAACTGTGGGCTCCACTAAAATACCTTCTTCTTTCAAGAGGGAAAAATATCAGGGCACAGTCACAATCAAAATCAAAACTCAAACTACAATGGCTCAATGTCTGGATTTCAACTCATGATCTTCTGGGCTCCTCCAAGGGTTTGGGTCACTTCTCCAGCTCTGCTCTTTGTAGCACACACCTTGTCTTGAAGGCTCCAGCTACCTGTACTCCATTGCTACTGCTGTTCTTGGTGGTCATTGCATGGTACTGGCATCTCCAAAACACTGCTATCTTCAGCTGTAACTAGGTTTCACCAATAGCCACTCATAGGCTTTCTTCATGGTGCCATGCCTTAACTCTTTTGCATGACACCTTCAGTCATGGAATGTCAATTACAACTGAGGATACACTTTCACCAATGGCCTCTCACAGTACCAAGCCTCAGCTGTTCTTCATAATGCCTTCATGCCTTCGAAACCTTTACCACCTGGGTGACTCTTACACAGTACCAAGTCCTGCTACAGCACAAGGTACAACCTTGGCTATCTGGAACATACCCTCTGTGCTCTCAGAAAACACTTCCCAGAAGATTTCACCTCAGTGATGCTGGTTTCTTCTTAATCACCACTAATTTCTTAGCTCCAGCTAACCAGCATCTATAGTCCCAGTAACACAAAGGTTCGCTTTAGTGGTTCTGGTATATTGTTACTTACAGCTGATTCTTCAGCCCCAGCTAACCAAAACCACAGAATCTTCATTCCCCTGATAAGAGTCTTTAATCTTCCCTCTGAAAATTCACAAGCCAGGCCTCCATCTTCTGCACTGTTCTCAACATTATCTTCCAAGCTCCTACACAACATCTCACGGAGGTCTGAACACTGAATGGACCATCTAGACCAAACTTCCAAAGTCCTTCCACAGTTCTCCCTAAATCATGGTCAGGTTGTCATAGGAATACCCCACTCCTGGTACCAATTTGTCTTAGTCAGGGTTTCTATTCCTGCACAAGCATCATGACCAAGAAGCAGGATGGGGAGGAAGGGGTTTATTGAGCTTACACTTCCACACAGCTGTTCATTAGCAAAGGAAGTCAGGACTGGAACTCAAGCAGATCAGGAAGCAGGAGCTGATGCAGAGGCCATGGAGGGATGTTCCTTACTGGCTTGCTTCCCCTGACTTGCTCAGCTTGCTCTCTTATAGAACCCAAGTATACCAGCCTAGAGATGGTACCACCTACAAGGGGCCTTCCCCCAGTTGATCACTAATTGAGAAGATGCCCCACAGCTGGATCTCATGGAGGCACTTCCCCAACTGAAGCTCCCTTTCCCATGACAACTCCAGCCTGTGTCAAGTTGACACACAAAACTAGCCAGTACAAAATCTACAACAATGTCTGTTTGGTGAAAGAATATGGGATGAATCCCCAGGTAGGGCTGTCTTGGATGGCCTTTACTTCAGTCTCTGCACTACAATTTTTCTCCATATTTGTGCCTGTAAGTATTGTGTTCCACTTTCAAAGAAGGACCAAAGCACCCACACTTTTGTCTTCCTTCTTCTTGAGCTTCAGGTGATCTGCAAATTATATATTGGTTATTCTGAGCTTTTGGGTTAATATCCACTTACCAGTGAGTGCATACCATCTGTGTTCTTTTGTGGATGGGTCACCTCACTCAGGATGATATTGTCTAATTCCATCCAGTTGCTTAATAATTTCATGAATTCATTGTTTTTAATGGCTAAGTATATGGACCACATTTTCTGTATCCATTACTTTGTTGAAGGACATCTGGGTTCTTTCCAGCTTCTGGCTATTATAAATAAGGATGCTATGAACATAATGAAGCACATGTCCTTGTTATAAGTTGGAGAATATTTTGGATATATGGACAGGAGTGGTATAGCTGGGTCCTTAGGTAATACTATGCCGGATTTTCTGAGGAATCTGCAGACTGATTTCCAGAATGGTTGTACCAGCTTGCAATCTCACCAACAATGGAGGATTGTCTTTCTCCATATCCTTGCCAGCATCTGAGGTCATCTTAGTTTTTGATCTTAGCCATTCTGACAGGCAAGAGGTAGAATTTCAGGGTTGTTTTGATTTGCATTTCCCAGATGACTAAGGATGTTAAACATTTACTTAGGTGCTTTGCAATTTTATTAGGTCCCATTTGTCAATTCGTGATCTTAGAGCAAAAGCTATTGGTGTTATCTTCGGGAATTTTTTCCCCTGTGCTCATTTATTCTAGGTTCCTCCCCATTTCCTCTTCTATTACTTTCAGTGTAACTCGTTTTATGTGGAGATCCTCAATCAACTTGGACTTGGGCAATGTACAAGGAAAGAATAAATCTATTTGCATTCTTCTTCGTGTTGATCTCCAGTTAAACCAGCACCATTTGTTGAAAATGTGTTTTTTCCACTTGATGGTTTTAGCTCCTTTGTCAAAGATCAAGTGACCATAAGTGTGTGGGTTCATTTCTGAATCTTCAATTTTATTCCTTTGATCTTTCTGCCTAACTCTGTACCAATGCTACATTTTTTATCACTGTTGCTCTGTAGTACAGCCTGAGGACAGGGATAGTGACACTACAGAAGTTCTTTCTTTGTTGAGAATAGTTTTTGCTATCTTGAGATTTTACTTATTCCAAATGAATTTGAAAACTGTTCTTTCTAGTTCTATGAAAAATTGAATTGGAATTTTGATTTGGATTGCACTGAATCTTTATATTGCTTTCAGCAAGATGGCCATTTTTACTATATTAATCCTGACAATCTATGAGCATGGGAGATTTTTCTATCTTCTGAGATCTTTGATTTCTTTCTTCAGAGAATTGAAGTTCTTCTCATACAGAACATTTGTTTTTTTTGGTTAGAGTCACAGCAAGGTATATAATATTATTAGTGAAGATTGTGAAGGGTGACATTTTCTTAATTTCTTTCTAGGCCTTTTTATCCTTTGAGTAGATAAAGATTATGGATTTACTTGAGATAGTTTTAAACCCAGCCACTTTGCTGAAGTTGTTTATCAAGTTTAGGAGTTCTTTGGTAGAATTTTTTGCTTCATTGAAGTATAATATTGTGCCCATCTACCATCATTAAACAGGCTAATCAGACCTTACTTGTTTGCCACAGTAGGTCTGCTGACCTAGCCTACCTAGGCTGGAGACTTCCAACCCAGGTGCAAGTCTACTGCCTTGCACCTGCAGTTTCCTGAGCTTACTTTGCAAGAGAATCCAACTGAAACAAAGCAACAGAATCCAGCTGAAACAATGGATGGATCTTTGAATTTTTCCTATAGATATAGAGGTGAAAATTAAACTATGAGCCTCGATTTGAACCTTTGGCTTGGCTCCACATTTCTTTCCTCTGCTCATCCTATTTCATCTCCAGCCCCCTTTCTGGTTTTCCATTGCCACTGGATAGCACTCAAATGAGGGGCTTGGGCATGGGGGAACCCACTGGGGGACACTGTCTTTGGTGGAGCTTCACAGAAAATGGAAGAAAGTACAGTATCCTTCCTGGTGGCAAGCAACATATAGGATTAATGTTAGTTCTATAAATTTCATCTTTGAAGACTGTTGATTGCAGGAGGTACAAAAAGGATACAGATAAAATAAAATAAAATAAAATAAAATAAAATAAAATAAAATAAAATAAAATAAAATAAAATAAAATAAAAAAGAGTTAAAAACAAACAACAACAACAATAAAAGATGTTATAGAAACTTTTTGCTCAAGTATATTTGTGCTATTCATGGTTCCCAGAAGGAGGAATGGCAAATATAAATATGACAAGAGAAGGGGAGAGAGAAAGAGAGAGAGAGAGAGAGAGAGAGAGAGAGAGAGAGAGAGAGAGAGAGAAATACATTTCAGAAAAGCTGTTGTCTCCTGTCTGGAACATGTCAGAGAAAAAGAAGGAAAATGGATTTTAGAACTCTCCTAGGGACAGGAGGAAATTGGGAGACATCCTGCTTTCTCTGTGGTTCCTACTGGAGATATTCTTAGTATTGGTTATATCAAGTTCTCTTCCCTCTCTGTGTCTATCTTTGGTGCATCAATATGTCCATCTGTCCACTTCTTAATTTATGCCTGTTTTTGTTTCATTGTTTGAATGACTGTTGTCTATGTTTCACAATAAAAAGAAAAAAATGGTTCAAACATTATCTGCTGGCTTTCCATCACTTGATTTGGCTTAACTTGTAGCAGGCAGTCTCAGTTTGTACAGCAGAAACTGATAAGTTACCTTAAACTGTAGCTGGGACTAAAGCACAGATGGACAAAGGGCTACTTTTGAAGGGGCCAACATCTTCTCAAGTTCTAGGGCAAGTAGGCTGATGGTTGCTTTCTCCTAGCAAAATCTCTACAGTTGTCTTCATTGTGTTTCCTTTTGAAAATTTAACTGAAAAAACAAAAATTTTAGTTTGGTGTAAATATATAAGATTTGTGCAGTCACTTCATTTTTGTTTCTGATTGGTTTTAAAGGTATAAATATGTTCTGCATGTCTTTGTTATAGAGTATTGGCTTATAAGTTATTGGGTATGATTAAAATTTTGTAATGTTGGTAACACGAAGGAGTTTTACTACAGGCCTTTTCTCTTATACAATGATCTTTGAAATCTTGGGGAGTAGTTGTTTGCTCCTGAAAAGATTCAAAGGCAATATCTTTTTCAATATTTATGGACTCAGTTACATCCTAGGAAAACTGTGGCACAGAAAACTCAAATAATATAAACAGTTTGTGATTGGTTACAGTAGCTTCCTCAACTATCTAGAAAACTATTCATCCTTCACCAGTTAATTTGCATCCCCCTTGAGAACACCAAACAGAGGCTTAAGTCCTCCTCTGGTGAGCTGAAGGTGAGTTTTGAGCCACAGAAACTTTACTTACTTTCAAAATATGTTATGTGACCACAGCAATTCTTTGGCAAAAGGAGAAATAATGTGGATTCATCTTTCTTCATCTCCAAGTAAAGTTTAAACACCATATTATGAAGCTGCTGTGGTGTTAATAAAGAATTTTAGGATAGAATCATGAAAGTGTTTTGAAAAGAATGTTTTAAGAACCTGATGAAACATTTGTTCCTTGTTTCAAACAACAATTAAATTGGTTATTGCAAAATAGTGATTTTTTTGGTCTATTGCATTGCAAACCTTTTAGGGAAAGTTGATTATCATTATCCAAAAGACTAGTTGTTACTATTTGCTTCTATGAATGCTTTTCATTTCCTGTAAGTTTGTGTTTGTTTGCCAATACAGAAAGTGCTTACTGTATGTACAGATGGCTTGTTTAGTAGGAAGGCAGCATATGTAATTGAATCACATGATTATTCCCTTGTGATCTGCCTTCCCTCCTTCACCACAGACAATTGAAGTATGTGGTGTAGCCACTGTTTTTAAAATGTTGAAAATTGAGCTTTCAATTTTTATACAGATAGTCAATATATAGCTTACGGCTTACAATTGCTTGAAATTATTCCTTTTGTAGATACTGCATATTCTCAAATTTTGCAATTATTTATGCAAATTCAAATCAAATTAAGAGAAATTATTGTTCCTTTAAAGACTATCTTTGGACATTTAAAAGCTCGTACTGGATTGCCTAGACAGACCTCTTAAGGCAATGCCATAGTAGATTTGGATACCAGGCAGATTATAGGCCTTACATAGGAACAATTGGCCATACAATCTCATTCTTTACATCATCAAAATAGTAATGGCTTTAGACAATAATTTGGTATTTTTAGAGAACGTGCACAGCAAATTGTAAAGACTTGTTCTCAATGTCCTCAATTTCTACCTGTATTAATATCGGTGTTAATCTCAAGGAGTTATACATAATCAATTATTGCAAATGGATATTCATATTTCTGATTTAAGAAAAGTAAAGTATGCACATATGACTACTGACGCATTTTCAGGCTTTCAAGTTGCAACTGCTTTAACAGGAGGAGCAACTAAAAATGTAATTAGTCATTGCCTGAATTGTTTTTCTATGTTTGGTGTCCTAAATCAGATTAAAACACATAATGGCACTGGCTATTACAATCAAGCCAAGTTGAGAAGTTTTGTCAACAAATTATGGTTTCTCATATTACTGGGATTCTTTATAATTCTCAAGGACGAGGTATTGTGGAACTTTAAAGCAATATCTTCTTAAAAAACAAAAAGGGAGGAATTATATCCCCATACACATTATTTAAATCATGCTTTTTGTTTTAAATTTTAAAATTTGGATGTCAAGGTACTCTCTGCTGAGTGTCTATAGCATCCTACAACTAGGCATACATATTTCTAGGTGAAATGGAAGGATCCACTTATTGGCCGATGGCATGATCCTGATCAAGTATTTAATACAGAGAAGAGGGCATGTTTGTGTTTTTCCCACAGAATGCTGGAGGAGCATGCTAGCTGCCAGAGTGATTGGTGTGACTAGCTGATGCTGGGACCAAGGATGATACTAACCTGTGAGCTTGCTGAGTGCCCTGACAATGGTGATAGGAAACACATATTGGATATGTGTTCTTGACCCACTTTGCTTGTCTATATCCCTGATTGGATACAGGCCTTGCTTCAAGCTTTTAGACTTTGTGGAACAGAAAACATGAGACTGTGGAAACTGACTTAGAAAAATTAATCAAAAGGAGAAATTATAATGACTCTTCTCTTTCCTTTAATGTGACCAGTTCTTCTAACTCAATCATGGACTGGTCTAGAAATCAGTCTAATATTGGAAATTTCAATGATGAAGATGGCTCAAAATCCCTATCATTCTACTGACTTAATTTAGAGTGTAGTCTCCTCTATTACTGGAGAAGTAACTGATCTTTCTACACTGTAAAGTGTTGAATTTTGCCAAATGCTTTCTCAGCATCTAAAACTACAATTATGTAGTTTTTTTACTTTGAATTTGTTTATATAGTGGATTATGCTGATGATTTTTTTAGGGTGTAGTTTTCCTCCCTGTTTTGGAGTTTTTCATCTATTATCCA
The DNA here is from genome assembly GCA_964023405.1 of Apodemus agrarius. NCBI lineage: Eukaryota > Metazoa > Chordata > Mammalia > Rodentia > Muridae > Apodemus > Apodemus agrarius. Next base: position 56,936,361 of record OZ030022.1, read on the forward strand.
TTGTAGGGTAGGATTTGTAGAAAGATATTGTGCAAATTTGGTTTTGTCATGGAATACCTTGGTCATCTTCTAGTTTTTAATTACTACATTTATCACTTCACATATTATATTTCAGTGAAGAGGTCACTTGAAATCTACTCTCAAAGCAAAACTCAAGTACTCATAGTACTGTTATTAATTACAATCATCATGTTGCCTATTAGTTATTTGATTTTTATTTACCTTTTAGTCAGATTCTTAGCCTTTATCTAATATTTCCACATTTTTCTACACTTTACTCCCTGCTCAATTTTTGTCACAATTTTTCCTTATAAGTGTTATCTTTACAAATTAGTCTAAGTAGTGTTTATTTTATTCTGTCCTATTTATTTTAGATATCTCAATATCCTTTATTTATGTCCATGATGCCACTGATCACAGAATTCCTTTCTCATTTTAAAGCAGAATTTTAAGTGTATATGTGAGTGCACATTATATTTTCTTTACTAATTCATTAACTTATGGCCACCAGGACTGTCTCCATTACTTGGCTAATATGGACATCCTTCAGTGAACATGGGAGGGCAGGTTCTCTTCAGTATACTGATTTCATTTACATTAGTTATATATTCAGTAGTGGAGTTGCTACGTCATATAATATTTCTGTTTGTGATATTTAAAGTGTTTCTATACAATTTCCCATAAAACTTATATTCCTGTACATTTTATTTAACATTTAAAACATGAACTTTTCTTCATAGCCAGGAGAATTGTTGTTAACTTTTAGCCTTTTTATACTGCCTATCCTAACATGTTTATGTCAATGACTACCAGTACCCTAATACCATAATTCATATCTATCTATCTATCTATCTATCTATCTATCTATCTATACATACATACATACACTTATAAACTACTAGATTTCAATAATGCATTTTTACATATCCTTACTTTTGGAGCACCTCTCTACCAAAACTGCCTCTCCTTATAACTTTAGCCTAGATTGTCCCACCTGTTGCTTTATATCCTCAATCATATGTGGATTTTTGCTTCAACTTTTTCTTAGTGTGTTATACTTGTAGTACTTATGGAATCCAGGTACTTAGAAGTGATCTCTTGTGGGTTAATGATTTAAGAGCATGGATTTAGTGAATCACAAGCAGAATGAAAGAAAGGAAAAAATTTGGGAGTTTAAAACACATCTTAATTTTAATTATTGCCTTGTTAACATTCCTAAAAATCTGAAATTATAATTTATTAAATATATAGCTTAAAACCATAGTTTCCATCTACGTACTAATATTATTTTTTTATGAATAGGAATAATTGATGTTATTAAAATAGTCCCATCTTTCAGGAAAAAAAATCCAGATTCAATATCATTCTTTAAAAGGCTGTAAAAGAAAAAGATATAGAATTTATATATAACAAAAAACCTCAATAACTAAAACACACACACACACACATACATACACACACACACACACACACACACACACACAATTAAAACCAAAATACACAAGGGGTAATGAGAAAGCTGAAGGCAACTCATTACTTTTCAAAATAGACCAAAGTCCTTGATTAGATACATGACAATGTAAGCAGCATGATACTGATATAGAAAACAATTAGGCCACAAACAACAGACTCTTGCTGAAAATATTTCTTGCCTCAGAAACCAAATATTTGCCAGACATTGAAATTAAGTTAATATTTTGCCTTTAAAATGTTGTTCCGAATCTGTTACCTACTGTGTACTCAGTATGATTTAGTTTAACTTTTCCTTAAGAAAGCAACATAACCAACTTTAAAATGCCTTGGACTTAACATGTAATTAACAGTTACAACCTGTGCATTACTTTAATCTTAAACTATATTGTGCCATTTAATGCCTTGGAGCCAATATATGGTGAGCTTGTGCATATATTGTGCAGTATGTGTGTGTGTGTGTGTGTGTGTGTGTGTGTGTGTGTGTGTGTGTGTGTGTGTGTATCATGGCAATTAATTTGTAAGAATAGAATTAAAGTAATCTAAAAAACAAACCAAAAACTCAAGTATGTCATAACTTAAGAAATCTCCAGAAGAAAATAGAATAAACCTAAATTACATTCTTCTGTAATTACATTGTTCTATGCTTTGTTCTAAATTACATTGATCTATGCTTTGTTTTCCCTTCTCTTTTGGATATACCCTCAAAAATAAAAGAAAGACTGGACCTCAATCAAGGGGTCTGGTAGGTTAACTGTAGGTCTTCATCTCTTTTTTTTTTAATTTTTATTTTCTATATTCTATGTTTACATTCCAAAGGCTTTCCCCTTTCCCAGTTCCCCCCTCCCTATGTCCCATAATTCCTCTCCCCCCGCAACTATTCCCCAATCATTCCCCCTCCCCCCACAGTTTCTCTACAAAACTAGATCCAATCTTTCCAGGCCACAAACAACAGACTGTGCATATATGGGAGAAACAGCAAAGAAACTAAAAATTTACATTTAGGCACACACTTATTCTAAATTGCTAAAAGAAGAATCTTCTGTCGTTGTTGTGGTTGTGTTGTTGTGGTTGTTGTTGTTACTGTTGTTCAATATGATATTACCTACAAATTGCATGAATTCATTATTTTTAATTGCTGAGTAGTATTCCATTGAAAACACTACAGCCACACACTAAAGAGTTTACCCCAAATCTCTAGTGATTCTATTCATACAACCATAAAAAAATCTAAATAAAATATTTAAGTGGGAAGGGGTGGATGAGCGAGCAGGGGGAGGGAAAAGGGCATGTGGGACCTTTGGGGGGTGGGGAACCAGAAAAAGGGAAATGAATTGTAAATATAGAATATATCCAATAAAAAAATAAATAAATAAAAAAGATTTAAAATTAAGAAATCTCCAGAAGAAAATAGAATAATCCTAAATTACATTCTTCTGTAATTACATTGTTCTATGCTTTGTTTTTTCTTCTCTTTTGGATATACCCTCAAAAATAAAAGAAAGACTGGACCTCAATCAAGGGGTCTGGTAGGTTAACTGTAGGTCTTCATCTCTTCTTAAATTCCATCAAATTCAGTCAGATCACCTGTTGCAGCCTTGATTCTCTCCCTGTACTGTCTCTAGTGAATTATGCAGATCTTCCTCTTTTTTTTTTCAGACCATGTCAATATATTGATTTTTTTCTATTTCTTTTTTATTATTATTTTATATATTCTTTGTTTACATTCCAAATGATTTTCCCTTTCCCGGTTCCCCCCTCCCCATAAGTCCCATAAGCCCTCTTCCCTCTGCCCATTCTCCAATCAACCCCCTCTCAGTTCTCTGTCCAGGCAATCCCCTACAATGCTGCATCAAGCATTTCCAGGACTAGGGCCCTCTCTTTCCTTCTTCTTGGGAATCATTTGATATGTGGGTGGTGTATTGGGTATTCACAGCTTCTGGGCTAATATACACTTAATAGTGACTAAATTCCATTTGTGTTTTTTTGTGAATGATTTACCTCACTTAGGATGATATTTTCCAGTTCTAACCATTTGCCTAAGAATTTCATGAATTCATTGTTTTTAATTGCTGAGTAGTATTTCATTGTGTAAATATACTCCATTTTCTATATCCATTCCTCCATTGAAGGACATCTGGGTTCTTTCCAGCTTCTGGCTATTATAAATAAGGCTGCTATGAACATAGTGGAGCATGTGTCCTTATTTCATGCCAGGAAATCCTCTGGGTATATGCCCAGGAGTGGTGTAGCAGGGTCCTTTGGAAGTGTCATGTTCAGTTTTCTGAGGAACTGCCAGACTGATTTCCAGAGTGGTTGTACCAACTTGCATTCCCACCAGCAGTGGGGAAGTGTTCCCCTTTCTCCACATTGTCGCCAACACCTGCTGTTTCCTGAGTTTATAATCTTAGCCATTCTGACTGGTGTGAGGTAAAATCTCAGGGTTGTTTTGATTTGCATTTTCCTAATGACCAATGATGTTTAACATTTAATAAGGGGCTTCTCAGCCATCCAAAGTTCTTCATGTGAAAATTCTTTGTTTAGCTCTGCACCTTATTTTTAATAGGGTTATTTGGTTCTCTGTGGCCTAACTTCTTGAGTTCTTTGTATATATTGGATATTAGCCCTCCGTTGGATGTAGGGTTGGTGAAGATCTTTTCCCAATTTGTTGGTTGCAGTTTTGTCCTTTTGACAGTGTCCTTTGTCTTACAGAAACTTTGTAATTTTATGAGGTTCCATTTCCAATTAGAGCACAAGCTATTGGTGTTCTGTTCAGGAACTTTTCCTCTGTTCCTAGGTCCTCTAGGGTCTTCCCCAGTTTCTTTTCTATTAGTTTCAGTATGTCTGGTTTTATGTGGAGGTCCTTGATCCTCTTGGAGTTGAGCTAAGTACGAAGAGATAAGAATTCACATTCTTCTGCATAACCTTCCTCTCTTAGCCCATTACCACCCTCTCTAGCATGCAGAGCCCAGTATGAGCAGGCCACTACAAATGCAGGAGCAGGTAGGTTGACTGTCCCATCACCAACTCTGCATCAGGAAATTTGCTATGTCCTTCCATTCTTCTTTCTCGTCTTCTCTGTCAGGAGCCATAATGGGACAAGCTAATAACTAGCAGGTGATCATCCTGAAATGGCCTGCTTTGGATTATTATGTAATCTGTGACAGATATACCCTTATTAAGCAAGACTGTAACAAATTAATTTTAGAAATTATTCATGATATTAATATGCTTTTCCTGTTATTATTAAACATATATAATGATCAATAAGTAATAACACACCCCTTTGGAGTGGATCTCTGCAGATCCTCAAAGATGTACTTTCTTATAGTGATACTATATAGATAAATAGATGATTTAAGATTTTATGATGATCCTGTAAGAATTCCTAAAATTATGTCAGTGATTATTAAGCTCAATTAAAGTGGGACTGCTATATGGTCCTTTTCTGATAGTCAAAACTGCAATGATAACTATGTCAGTCTCTCTATTTTTTATTGTATATATTCTATATTTACAATTCATTTCCCTTTTTCTGGTTCCCCACCCTTGCTCTTAGAGAGTAACCAGACATTCTCCTATTCAGAGCACATTCAAAGAGGTTATAAAACAATTAACCAAAGATATAAAAGGGAACTAGTGATTTATTATAGGTGCTAGGACAGAAGAGAAAATATTGATTGGTTTTATCTATACAAAACTTCTCTTATAACTTATCACCTGTCTCTGAACCTGTGTAGCAGAGATAGGTGATGGATGTTTAGCTAGATTATTACTCCTAATGAATATGCATGTAAACATTCTCTGTTGTAAACTTCTATTTCAATTTATGATTTGATTTTGTTGCATGAACTTGTGATGAACTTTGTAACAAGTGGTCACACATTCTGAAAGATGTTAAAGGACAGCGGACAAAGAGAAGAGTCAGAACTGAGGAAGTGAGGTGTACTGGCTGGTTTTGTGTGTCAATATGACACAATCCAAAGTTATCACAGAAAAAAGGAGCTTTAGTTGGGGAAATTCCTCCATGAGATCCAACTGTGGGGTATTTTCTCTATTAGAGATCAAGGGGGGAAAGCCCCTTGTGGGTGGTACCATCCTTGGGCTGTTATTCTAGGGGTCTATAAGAGAGCAGGCTGAGCAAGCCAGGGGAAGCAAATCAGTAAGGAACATCCCTCCATGGCCTCTGCATCAGCTCTAGCTTCCCGAACTGCTTGAGTTCTAGTACTGAATTCCTTTGGTAATCAGCACCAATGTAGAAAATGTAAGCTGAATAAACCCCTTCCTTCCCAATTTGCTTCTTGGTCATGATGTTTGTGCAGGACTAGAAACCCTGACTAAGACATGAGGTGAGAGGGGCTGAGGTGAGAAGTGTTGTGGTTGGGCCTGGTGCTATTCTTGTGAATGTTCTCCTAATGAATAAAGCAGCCAATCATTGGTGAGTAGGTGGGAATTCCAGGTTAGACAGAGAAAGAGAGGAAGCAGGACAGAGTTACTTCCTTTTGTAGCTAGACCAGCAGAGGGAATAAGATGTAGTTGCTATAGTTTCTTAGTAACATGTTGGATCTGCAAGGATTTGTTAACAGTGGGATCAGATTTTAATGAAGCTTACAAGATTAGGTTTTAGTTGTTGCACCCAGAGGTTGAGTTACCATTGTTTTTAAACTAAGTTTGTGTTGTGTTTTCCTTCACACAGAGGTGGCTCATTTCAGACCAAGAGAGAAAGGTATGGTGATCAAGCCTGAGTTTGCCTGAGGTGCTCTCCAAAGGCTGTGGGGGATTTGAAGCATGAGGATGGCATAGTAGCAACCCACTAGTGGAAATCTAGTGACCAGTGTGGAGAAGTTTCAGGAGATCCAGGCCAATGAATCTCCATGAGATAAAACCAGGTCAGCCATTACTCGCCATTACATAGCTGCTTGGGCTACCAGGGCAGAGAGTTAGAGGCATGAGCAAAGGAACTAGCTGGTTCAACTTTTTAAATATTTCCCACAACAGAGAAGAACTGAGCCAAGAGAGAAACTGAAGTGAGGAGAAATTTTTATGAACCTTTTAGACAGGCTCAATAGAATTTTATTGCCCCAAACTTCTCCTTAGCCCAACAAGCAAGAGGCATCTGGACAATAGGGGAAAAGCTCTAGCAATTCTTCCTTTACTTATTAATATCCTGCTGTTTTACCATGAGGTCCTAAGTGCATGACACCTCAGTTTCTGGCCTCAGAGGAACACAGAAGGCTGGTTAGCTTCAATAGCATAGTGACAGACTAAATATGTATTGGGATACAGCAACCCTAAAGATCTCATAAGACAAAGAAGTCTTACCCCGAAATTTCATGAGACCATATTTTACCCTTACCCCACAATTTCATAAGACCAAGTGTTTCCCCTCTGGTACTTCAAGAAGAATGGACAAGAAAAAAGAAACCTCCCACTGGGGCCTGGTCCCCGGCACTTCTCCAATGGCCCTCACAGATCTTCCTTCAAAATAAGTTTATTCCTCTCATTACTTTATTCCAGTTACAACTCCAACAGACATTCCCTGTGAATATACAGCACAGTTTGAATAGTGAAAGAGATAAGCTTGTTGTGTTCCATTTCTGAACCCCAAAAGACCACCAAGGAGCAGATGTTAATGCAATTGCAGTAGGGTCTTTATTCAAGCTTCTGCTTGAGTCACACTGCTGTCTCTGATGCAGTAGGATTCGATGGTAAAGCTGGGGCCCTCAGAGGGACAAGGTTTTATAGGAAAGAGCAAGGTAGCAAGGGGGGGAGGTTCTAGGTAGGCACACATCGGATTATGGTATTATTATTGGATTTTGTTGTTCTTGAAAATAAATGGCTGGTGTTGGAAGCCAAACAATAAACTTAAATTTGTTTCCTCCTGAATGGTGGATGTTAGCAAGTAAAATGTGCAGAGAAGAGTTGTAACCTGGAAACTGGTGCTAGATGTAGGTTTGTTGTCGAGTAACTTGAAAACTGGTACTAGAGACTTCAACCTTAGGTCATGTTCTTTAAGATGGCATCTGAACCCAAGATCCGGTCTCCCAAACTAACTTTAGACTTTCATCTCAACCTCCACGTCTGCAAGTTGTTTTCTGTTTTTCTACCCCTGGTCTATAGAAGACCCTATACTATGTCCTGCTCTTACAATCTGTCCCCATTCCTATGAGAGTAAGGACCTCTGATAGAATGCCTTGCATCCCTTACCTGTATCCCCTTCACTACTCTCCCATCCTACCCATTCCTAAGTGTCCACTCCCAATACATAGAAATACATTTTTGTAGAACCTGAGTGGTCACATCTATGAGGAAATCAGAAGGATCTATTACAAGACAAAATATAGCCAACACATTTTCTTGAGAACCAGAGATAGATACAGAAAGCAAAGAAGAAAACATCTCCCAACAATGATAAGACATAATATAAGCACACAGAATTGCAATTCCAATATAAAATGCCTAGACATGAGCATAAAAGATCATCTGTAACAAGGACAAAATTTCTCTAAAGAGCTAAACAATCTTAAGACATTTAGCCCTTAAAATTCTAACATCACTGAATCATAGGAATAGGACATTCACATGTACCTTATGAATATGATAAATGTCCCTGAAGAAGAAATGTATAAATTCTTAAAGATATCTATAAAAATACAAACAGTGGATGGATATAAGTAAAACAGTTCAAGAACCTAAAGCGCAAATAGGATCAAGGTTAAAGAAGGAGGAAAATGTGGAAATGAATAATTTAGAACCTCAAACAGGATCTCCAGCATAGTTTCACCAATAGAGTTTGGAAAGATTATAATGGGCACTAAAAACAATGCATGAGAGATGATCATATTCTTTATAGAAAATGTTAAATTTTCAAAACTCTAGGCACAAATCATAAAGATAATCTGGTCCACTATAAAAACAATCAAACTCAAGAATACTATGAGCGTAAGAAAAAGGAGAAAACCAGGCTAAGGCCATAGAAAATATTTTCATTGAAATCATAGAAAAAAATTTCTGTGATCTAAAGGAGATGCCTGTAAGGTACAATTAAAGAACAGAATAGCAAATACACAGGTTCAGAAAAGAAAGCTCACTTGTCTCATTGCTATCAAAATAATAAACACATAGAAGTCATAAAGAATATTAAAAGCTGCATGGAAAAAAACACCAAGTATCAAATAAAGGTGGAACAACTAGAATAACATCTGACTTCACAAGGGAGACTCTAAATCCCAGAGTCCTAGACAGATGTGCTGTAGACTCTGAAAGATTCAATAACAATAGATGAATAAAATAAGATATTCTGAGGGAAATGCAAATTTAAACCTTATCTATCTACAAATTTAATCCTAGAGTTCTAGAAGAACAATGCCAACCTTAGAGATTAACCATAGTGATTAAAAATTTTAGATGAGCAAATCAATAGAGGCAAAAACATAGACAACACACACACACACACACACACACACACTCATGAACAGTAAAGTCATGAGTCAACAACTCTGCTCATTTTTATCCCTTAATGTTCTCAATTCACTAGTAAAAATGATGAAAAATAGCAGAGAATGTCGAGCCAAAGCTATCCTTTTCCTCATCCAAGAAACAAAGCTCAATATCAAGAATATGTGTTTCCAACCCTCAAGAAAAGGATTGGAAAAATCCTATTCTGAACAAATGGCTCTAAGAAACAAACTGATGGAACCATTTTATTATGTGAAAATTAAAAAAAAATCAATTCAAAACTAATCAAAAGAGATAGGCTAGAAAACTTCATACTCATCAAAAGAAATAATCCCTAAGACAACATTTCAGTTCTTCTCACCTATGCACCAAAAACAAGGGGACCACAGTATGTAAGAGAAACATAAAAGAGCTCAATCCCATACTGACCCTCACACATTCATAGTGGTACACACCAATCTAGAAAAACAAAAGAAGACAAAGATAAATAAAACAAATCAAAATAAGCTAACAAGCGATAAATAAACACAGAAATGCTGGTGCTAACTAGCTTTATAAATGAAATGAATGAAATATATTTATAGAAAATTTTATTCAGTCACAAAAGAATATACCTTCTCAGTCTCTCATGAAACTTTCTCCAGAATTGTCCACAGACTTATAAGACAAAAAAATGTTGAAACAATGCCCACCATTCTATCTTCCACCAAAGATTAATGCTGGATATCAACCAAAGAAAGCATACACATTCATACAAAGTGAACAATTTACTCACAATTTTAAAATGGGTTAAGAAATTAAAGACTTTATATAAGTAAATTGAAATAAATGCATAACATACACAAACTTATGGGGCAAAATGAGGATGATTCTAAGAGGCAAAGTCATAGCACTAATTGCATAATAAAAAGTTTATCTCATATTAGTAATTTAACAACACATATGATAGCTCTAAAACAAAAAAATCATATACAAAATAATCAGATAACAATAAATCATCAAACCCAACCTAAATTAATATGGTAGAAACAAAAACAACACAAAAGATCAACAAAAACAAGTTTGTTATCAGAGTATATCAATAAAATTGAAAACCCATTTAATCCAACTGATTAAAATGCAGAGAATATTCAAATTAACTAACTTGGCATAATAATAAACACTGAAAAATTTCAGAGAAACTTTATATTCTTTAAAAGCCTGTACTCCAATAAATTGAATAATCTAAAAGAGATACTTTTCTTGATTCATACTAATTACCAAACATAAATCAAAATCAGATAAGTAACTTAAAACGATTATAATCAGTAGTGAAATAGAAGCAGTAATTAAGTTTCAAAACTTAAAAAGAGAGAAAAGATCATTTAAAACAAAATTGTATCAGCATATTAAAGAAGAGTTAATGCCAATACTTATGAAATTATCCCACATAACAAAACAAAAGGGGGGGAATTGCCTAATTTGTTATAGGAGGAAAATTTACCCTGATACCTAACCTACATAAAGACCCAAAAAGGTAAGAGAATTATAAACCAAATTTTCTTGTTAATACTGATGTAAAAATTCTCAATACACATTGTAAATCATGGACATAAAGAAGTGCATAGACTACACTTACTTTATGTACAGAAACAACTGTATAGCTATATCCTGAGAGCTCTGTCAGATCCTGACAAACATATCAAAAATATTCAGCATTATCAGGTAGATGCCATGCCAGGATTATAGGATAGTTCAAAATATATACATTAATAATTACAATCCACTGTAAAGAACAAACTGAAAGAATAAAAGCATATACTCATCTCAGTAGATAATGGGTTTTTGACAAATTTAAATTCCTTTTATGATAAAATTCCTGGAGAGATTAAGGATTTAACAGATATACCTCAACATAATGGTAACAGTATAAAATAAGCCTATAGTCAACTTTAACTTAAATACAGAAAAACTAAAGGCAATTCCACTAAAACCTTGAACAAGTCAAGGTTGCTCCCTCTCTTGATACCTTCAATGTAGTACTTGAAATTTTAGCTAGAGAAATAAGATGACAGAAGAAGATCAAGGGGATACAAATTAGAAAGACACTGAAAAATGCAAGAAGATATCAGAAAATGGGAAGATCTCATGGATTTTTTTTTTTTTTTTTTGGATTGGAAAATTAAAATGGGTATCCTACCAAAAACAACCTACAGATTCAGTGCAATCCCTTTATAGGAACATAGTTCCTTACAGAACTATTTTTTTTAAAAGAATACAACATGTTGTGGATACAAAATTAGACAAATCTATCAATTGAAGCAAATTGAAGATCCAGACATCAAACCACACAGTTGAGGCACACATGATGATTTGTAAAGATAGAAAAATACACACTGAGAAAAAAATCACAGCACCTACACCAAACAGTGCATGTCAAGATGGATGGCTACATGTAGAGGAACCCAAATATGTAGAGAAATTTCAGTCCAGGGTGATGGCTGGTCTTGTAAGAGATCACATCCAAAGATATAGGTGTGACACAGCTGAAATTAAGTCAAGTTACACACACCATTAACTGGTCTGGCTGTAATACAGATGTGTACTTAGTACATACCTTTATGGTCAGAATAGTTTTTCAAAGGAAACTGCCATGGTTGATGGTTACATAAATTGGGGAACAGAAAAAGTGATGAATAAGTGAAAGATTTGGCAGTGCCAGTCAGAAATGGTGGGCATTTCAGTGAGTGCAGTTCAGCTGAGTTCAGGCTATACAGTTGATTCAGTGTATAAAGTCAGTGTAGTCTCTGCAGTCCTTTGTGGAATTCAAAACCAGTTTTTCAAAGCCGAGCAATTCAGTGAGAAGCTGAGAGAAGCCAGATTGAATCAGTTATCTTGGAGCAGAATTTGGGCCAGAAACACAGAGTTGAACCAGAGTTCAGAAATAACTGGAAAGGGTGTAGTTCATCCAGAAGTAATGCTCTGAGACAATTATATCTGGTAAATAAAAATTATATTTTCTTCAGTCATTTCCCTAACTCCTCCTTTGGGGTCACCATGCTAAGTGCAATGGTTGGATGTGTGCTTCCACATCTATAATTTTCAGGATCTGAAGGAGCTCTCAGGAGACAGGCTTTGTCAGCAAACACTTCTTGACATCAGCAATAGTGTCTGGGTTTGGTGTCCATATATGAGATGAATCCCCCGGTGGGGCAGTCTCTGGATGGACTTTCCTTCAGTCTCTATTCTACACTTTATCCCCACTTTTAGACAGTAACAATTGTGGGTTAAAAATTTGGAGATGAGTGGGTGGCCCAATTCCTCAAGCAGGGGCCTTGCCTAACATATGGATGTGGTCTCTACAGGATTTCTATTTTCTATTCTATTGATTTCCATTTGTTGTCTAATTATTCTGGATAGGTCTTTGAGTAATATATTGAATAGGTAGGGTTAGAGTGGGCAGCCTTGTCAAGTCTGATTTTAGTGGGATTGCTTCAAGTTTCTCTCCATTTAGTTTGATGTTGACTACTTGTTTGCTGTATATTGCTTTTACCATGTGTAAGTATGCACTTAAATTCCTGATCTTTCCAAGGCTTTTACTATGAAGAGGTGTTTTGTCAAATCCGTTTTCAGTATCCATTTGTTGGGAACTAAGGAGCTTGGCTGAATGCCCCCAGCTGAGCTGTTTGCACAGGTTTCTTGAGAGCAAAACATCCTGCAGCTTAGCTTGATTCCTGCCTTCCAGGTGTGGTAGACACTTCCCAGTTACCTGACCTATCCTATAATTGTTTTTTTTCCCCTGTTCTCTTCCCTGGCCTTTAGTATATATTGCTGATCTCACAGTAAAGCTTTGGCATTCTCCTTACAGAAAGACCCATGTCTGTGTTTTCCGTTAATCTCCTAGGCCTACGATTTGTACTGTGGCAGCATGGGTGCTGTCATCTAATGATATGATCATATCAGTTTTTTTTCCTTTAGTTTGTTTATTTAGTGGATTACATTGATGGACCCATAGAAAGAACAGCAATATCAACCAACTAGAACCCACAGAGCCCTCAGAGACTAAACCACCAACCAAAGATTAAACATAGAGTGACCGAATGGCTCCAAATGCATATGCAGCAGAGGATGGCCTTATCTGGCATCAATTGGAGGAGAGGTTCTTTGAAGACCTGATGCCCCAGTGTAGGGGAATGCTAAGGAGGTGAGATGAGAGTGGGTGAGTGATAAGGGTTCTTCTGTGAGTACCTTCCTAGAATCAGGGAGAGGGCAGATGGAATAGGGGCTTGTGGAGGGGAAAACCGGAAGGGGGGTAACTTTTGAAATGTAAACAAATAAAATATCCAGTAAATATATATTTATATGAATAATTTGATATGTTTTAACCTGCACAAAACTCAACTTCAAATATACCAAAGACCTCAACATTATACCATATACACTGCACTTGATGGGGGTAAAATTAGGAAATAGCATTGAACTCATTAGCATATTAGAAGACTTACTGAATAGACACTGCCAACACAGGCACTTCAATCAAAAAGCAATAAGTAGGACCTCATGAAATTGAGAATCTTCTACATGGAACAGATACTGCGACACAGACAAAGCAGAAGATTATATAATGGGCATATTTTTAAGCAAGTGCACACCACATATCATCAACATACAAAGAACTAAAAGAATTACATATCAAAAAATGAACAGCCTAATTCTAAACAAATAATTCTCCAAAGAGAAAATTAAATGCTTTGAAAGATTTAAAATAATGTTCAACAATGTTAGCCATCATGGAAATGCAAATCAAAATTACTTTAAAATTTTATGTAGCGCCTGTCAAAATGGCTATGACAGTTTATGTTGTCAAAGATGTGGAGTAAAATGAGCAATCTTATATTCTGGTGCAAGTGCACACTTGTATAGCTATTTAAGAAATCAATGTTACAGTTCCTCAGAAAGATGAGAGTTGATCTACCTCAAGATTCGGCTATATCAGTCTTGGCCATCCACCTGAAGGAAGTTTCTTCCTAACATGCATACAAATGTTCAATCATGTTCATTAAGCCCTATTCAAAATTGCCAAAATTAGAAACAATTTAGATGTTCCTCAACAGATGAATAGATAAAGAAAATGATTGCTCAGCCATCAAAAAGAATAAAAAGATGAAACTCACAATAAATGCTTAGAACTAGAAATTTCTATTTGCAACAAGGTATCATTATCTCAGAAACACAAATATAATATGTATTTACATATATGTGCATATAAACTGTTAAGTCAATGATAATCTACAATCCATAGAAACATAAAAATTATATATGGAGAGATTTTAAGTATGTGGGGTCAAATAATTCTCCTTAGGTAAGGAAAAGAGAATATACAGTTATGGATGAATGGATTGACGAAAATGAGAGGAGGGTGACTGTAGAGAGAAATGGTGGGATAAAGAGAGAAATAGGCAATTAAGGGCAATTTTAGGATAGTATAGAATTCTAATATAGTAGAAACCTCCAATATGAAGGCTATTTAAATAATTTTGCAAAATAATTGGGGGAGACAGAGCCCAAAGTAGTCATCACTCATGATCAAAGGAAGCACCACTCCTGAGTTTAGGGTACATCTAAATCAACTGCTTGCCAAAGGGAACATATCGGTATCTACAAATATGCTAGGATGGTGTCAAGACTATAGGTTGCTCTTCATAATTCAATGGCAAATCCTCCCTGAAAAAGATAACATATAAACAATTCATTATACATGGAGAAGTTGACCTGTTGCTTTCATCATGCCTTCTTCCCTATATACTGATATGTTTGCTACTATATGTTAATCAATATATAATCAAAAAAGAAATGTGAACAATAACATGCTATGAAATCAGTTGATATACTTAGGTGTCCTCTCAATGATGTCACAAATCTTGTGGGAGAAACCATTAATATCTAATATGAATTAAGACCTACTTTACAAGAAATAACCTAAACCTGACATCATTTGGATTATCAATAAGCAGCATTAAAATGTATCCTACTGACATTCTGCTATACTCACAGATCAGACATTAATTCAGAGAATGAGAGACCTTGGAGCACTGTAGCGCTGTGCTAAATAAGATTTCCTCATCTAATCACTCTCCTTGGGAGTTCTAGAAACCTGGTGAATTAGAGGTTTAAAAAGTGTAAGAATCAGAGAGAAGGAAGGCAACCAAGAAAAGTGTCCTAAATCAAAAACCCTAAATCAATGCTACCAATCTTCTTAATGTAGTAACATTTTAGTATGGTTCATCATGTGATGGTGATCCATACCCATAAAATTACTTTCTTGTTACTTCTTAAATTTGATGGTTTTTATTTTTGTAATTCGGCTACTTTTCTAATTCTTAATGTAAATACCTGAAATATTGGATATCTGATATGTGACCACCAAAGGGCTCATGTCCCACAGAATAAGAACTACTGCCCATATCCAACATGATCTAGCTCTTATGACTTCAATTATATGAAGGCAGCCTACATAGGGCTTGTAGGGTTTTAAAAACAGGTCCCTCATGTGCATATAATATGGGTTCCAGTTTAGTGTTTTTATAGGATTCCTGATTGTGTGAGCAAGTATGCCTTTGATTCTTGTACTTTTTTTCTGTCCTTCCTCCATCTGTTTTTGTTTTGTTGAATTCTGATGTTTAAATTTTCTTTTATTGTACTTCACTTTATTTTATTAATATTCTTTAGAAGGTTGTTTTTTCTTTGTTGTTTTTTTTTTCTCAGAGACAGAAAGGAATCTAAATGGGGATGATATAGGAGGAACTGAGATGAATCTAATTCGAAGTAACTGTAATAAGGATATATTGTGTAAAAAATATATTTTCAGTAAAAATAATGCAGGGACTTACAAAGTTATATTAACCTTAAATACTCTGTACAATGAAGACTATGCATCACCATTGTGTTTGTTTTCCAAATGCTGCAACTTGATCTTCCAATGAATCATCTGTGCCAGTGCTTTCTTTCCATCATTCTTTTCCAAAAGGTTTCATGAAATTTTTGTTGCTTTCATATATATGCTGTTCATCATTCAACATATGATAGGAACAGAATAAGTCAATGTATCCTTACCTGTGAATGATATGATGTTGGAAAAATTGGTTCCAAACCCTCCACTAGAAAAACCTGCATTGGCACCTACCCTGTCCTGAATGACCTTGCTGATGGGTTTAACAATTTTCCTGCTATCTTCTCTCATTTTTTATACTCCTTTATCAACCATGTATGACATAATTCAGACTCAAAGGGTAATAGTATTATAGGTCTACAAATAAAGTGTGATTTAAATTTAAAATCAGGTACTTCATTTCCTTTTCTGTAACTATTGAGATAATTTTAGAATTTAAAAAGAACACACATCTATTGAACATAGAAATCTATGTTTTTACTATTAAAATTTAAAAGGTCATTTGTTTGAAAAGAAATCAACTTCACTTTTCTCAGGCCATTATTTTCAATATAATAGCTTCTAAGTAGGTAAATTGATGCTGCTTTAGAGAACCAAATCAGTAGAAACGTTTGCAATGACTTAGATTATTAAATACAGAAAATGGGGCAGAATGTAAAATAATAGGGCTTATGTTATTTGTCCAACATTTCAAATATTTACCTTTTATATATTTGGTGACTTGATATTAATTTTAATAATTGTCTACTTTTTAATGATTAATTATTGATATGTTTGTTTGCAACTAAAATCCTTTATTTAAAATCATATGGAATTTAAGCCCATGAATGGATTTCATAAAGTTCAGGATATAGTACCAATGCCTCATTAGTATTCCTTGGGTTTCCTGGCATAGTATGTCACTCATGTATTTTATACCTAAAATCTATTGTATCACTCAGAAATGCGAATTATATTTGTTATTTTGAATAATGCTTCATATTCCTTTGTAGTTTGCCGTTTGCCTAAAAATGTCTGCAAGACAGTCTTCTTAAAGAATAATTAAAAGAGAACTTCATGGGTGAACACTGAGAAGAGAGGTTAGGTTCTTTTTTTTTTTTTTTTTTTTTTTAGTTTTCAAAAGGTCACTGACACAGTAGGTAAACAGTAAAATTTAAAAGAATTGGTTGTCATTGATACAAATGTGCAAAACTACAATGGAGAAAGTTTTTTTTTATGGGAAAACACTCCAGTATGTTAAAGATTCAGAAGATTTAAAGTTATATAGATTCTTTCTTTGATAAATTGGCCCATGATCAAATATCTATCTATAAATATATCTCTAAATTACGCAAAGATAGATAAAAAGATAAATAGAAAGATAGGTAGATAGATAGATAGATAGATAGATAGATAAAATAGAAATGTTAGAATTTCTTACACAAAACTCCTAATGTATTTCTCTAGTAATATTTATTATTTTTAATCTCATCCTAAAAATTTACAAGGATAAAAATATAATATTCATATTAGCAAGGATGTTATAGTTCACTTTCCTATTTCACTAGCACACTCTGTCAGATAATTGATAGTATTCAGATTTTACAATTTACCTCTTTTCTATACTTTATTCTTAGTCCAGGCTCATTTTGAGGGAGAGTAGTGTGAGCTCAGTGTATTTTTATTTTTATTGGTGAAATTATTTATTTACTTTATATCCTGATCACAGATTACCCTCCATCCTTTCTTCCAAGTCCCTCTCTCTCACCTCCCACTTCCCCCATATACCTCTCTTTCCTTTCTCCAAAGAAAGGGGAGGTCTCTTTTGGAAACCAACCAGCCTTAGAATATCAAGCTGTACACCTCATTCTCTTGGATTGAGGCAGTCAAGGAAACTTAGTTGAGGGAAATGGATACAAAAGCTAACCTAGGTTCTTGTGGAAGTTTTGTTGTTGTTGTTGTTATTTTTCTTTTTGTTTTTCGTTTATTTTTTTTATCTCATTGTGATCCACTTAATTTGTTCAGAAAACAAACACCTTAGGTCTTGAATTGCAGAAATTGTGAATACAAATTCTCTACAGAATTATCTTGGACATTTATGTTCTTTCAGTGTAGCTAGAAATATGGAATTAATATCTAATTAATGAGGCATAAGAAAAATACTTCTTGGATAAACTGTAAATTCTGAAAAAATTGTAAATTTTTGAAGATAATAGACATAAAAAGAATCAAGAGTTTATTTGGAGGCCTTGATTTTACTGTAAATAGCATAATATTAAATTCAGAGACTGAGCAGGTATAAGAGAAATAATTAAAAATTAAAATATGTAAAGTAGAAAAATAGAGAAACATTGGTTTCGAGAACATATCAAGTGATGTCTCACAAGAAGAAAGGAGTGGACACTGGTGCTAGAATGGACCAAAACATCATTGTGAGAGAGTACAAAGAACAGTAAAGTGGGAGGGGGTGGATGCGGGAGCAGGGAGAGGGAAAAGGACATGTGGGACCTTTGGGGGTGGGGAACCAGAAAAAGGGAAATGAATTGTAAATATAGAATATATACAATAAAAAAATCAAAAAAAAAAGAAAGAAAAAGAAAAAAAAACAAATTATGGCATGAAGAATAAGCTTAATCTTATTTTAGGAAGTCTATTGTCCTTTCAGTGTTTTAAGATTTTGCTGAAACTGTAGTTTTTACTACAATGAACTCTACCCTGACCTATGTATTATATAAACCAACTCATGTTTTTAAAGAAATGCAAAGTTATAAATAAAGAAGTATTTATTAGATATTAGCCCCCTGTCAGATGTAGGGTTGGTGAAGATCTTTTACCAATTTGTTGGTTGCTGTTTTGTTTTTTTGATAGTGTTCTTTGCCTTACAGAAACTTTATAATTTTATGAGTTCCCATTTGTCAATTCTTGATTTTAGGGCATAGGCTTGTGGTGTTCTGTTCAGGAAATTTTCCTCTGTGTCTATGTGTTCAAGGCTCTTCTCCAGTTTCTTTTCTATTAGTTTCAGGTGTGTCTGGTTTTATGTGGAGGTCCTTGATACACTTGGACTTGAGCTTAGAACAAGGAGTTAAGAATGGATTGATTTGCATTCTTCTGCATGCTGATCTCCAGTTGAACCAGCACCATTTGTTGAAAAGGCTATCTTTTTTTCCACTGGATGATTGTAGCTCCTTTGTCAAAGATCAAGTGACCTTAGGTATGTGGGTTCATTTTGGGGTCTTCAATTCTGTTCCATTGATTTACGTGCCTGTCACTGTACCAATACAATGCAGTTTTTAACACTATTGCTCTGTAGTACTGCTTGAGGTCGGGGATACTGATTCCCCCAGAAGTTCTTTTACTGTTGAAAATAGTTTTAACTATTCTGAGTTTTTTGTTATTCCAGATGAAATCCAGAATTTATCTTTCTAACTCTATGAAGAATCGAGTTGGGATTTTGAGAGAGGGCTAATATCCATATTATACAAAGAAGTCAAGAAGGCAGACTCCAGAGAGCCAAATAACCCTATTAAAAATGGTGTGCAGAACTAAACAGATAATTTTCACCTGAGTATTATCAAATGGCTTAGAAGCACCTGAAGAAATGTTAAACATCCTTAGTCAACAGGGAAATGCAAATGAAAACAACCCTGAGATTTCAACTCACACCAGTCAGAATGGCTATGTTCAAAAACTCAGTAGAAAACAGGTGCTGGCAAGGAAGTGGAAAAATAGGATAACTCCTCCACTGCTGGTGTGGTTGCAGGCTGGTACGACCACTCTGGAATTCAGTCTGGTGGTTCCTCATAAAACTGGGCATTATACTACCAGAGGAACTCGCTATACCACTCCTGGGCATATATCCAGAAGATTCCCCAGCATGTAATAAGGACATATGCTCCACTATATTCATATCAGCCCTAATTATAACAGCCACAAGCTGGAAATAACCCAGATATCCCTCAACAGAGGAATGTATACAGAAAATGTGGTATATTTACACCACGGAATACTACTCAGCTATTAAAAACAATGAATTCATGAAATTCTTAGGCAAGTGGGTGGGACTGGAGAATGCCATCCTGAGTGAGGTGACCCAATCACACAAGAACACAAATGGAATGCACTCACTGATAAGTGGATATTAGCCCAGAAGTTCAGAATACCCAAGAAACAATTCACATATCAAATGATGCCCAAGATGAAGGGAAGAGAGGCCCTTGGTCCTGGAAAGACCTTCAGAAAGCCCTTGGTCTCAATACAGCAATGTAGGGAAATACCAGGATAGGGAAGAGGGAAGGGTTTGATTGGGGAAAAGGGGATGGGGGAGATGGCCTATGGGACATTTTGGCAGGGTGGATCCAGGAAAGGGTAAATCATTTGAAATATACATAAAGAAAATATTGAATAAAAAAGAAGTATTTATTGATAACTTACTGTATGCCAGAATATTTGGAATTCATGATTCATCATTAGATTTTGCTGGTGGAGAATGACTATGGAAGAGCAAGAATGATGCACAATATGAAGAAGAATGAAATTATAAAGTGTGTACCCAATGAGACAATAGCATTAACTCTATGTGAGTCAGGAAATTAGTTTAAGTGATCTTCTGGAAACTAATTTTTAATGTAAGATTACTGATGATGGATCTTTCAGTGTGTGAGATAAGAGATTAGGAGTGAGAAAGTAGTAAATAACTTAAGAGTAATTACAGAACTCCAAAGAGACTGGACCAGAGCAGAAATACCTCCAGTCACATAATAATCAAAACCCCAAACGTACTAAACAAAGAAAGAATATTAAAGGCAGTAAGAGAAAAAGGCCAGGTAACATATAAAGGAAAACCTATCAGAATCACACCAGAGTTCTCACCAGAGACCATGAAAGCTAGAAGATCCTGGGCAGACCTCTTGCACACTCTAAGAGAACACAAATGTCAGCCAAGACTACTGTACCCAGCAAAACTCTCAATGGCCATAGATGGAGAAACCAAAATATTCCATGACAAAACCAAAATTATACAATATCTTTCCACAAACCCAGCCCTACAAAGGATAATAGGAGGAAAATTCAAATTCAAGGAAGGAAACTACATCCTGGAAAAAGCAAGATAGCACCCTTCTTCCATCAAACTCAAAAGAAGATAACCACTCAAAAACAAAAATAACATCAAAAATGACAGGAAAAATAATCACTATTCCTTAATATCTCTTAACATCAATGGACTCAATTCCCCAATAAAAAGGCATAGACTAACAGACTAGATATGGAAACAGGACCCTACATTTTGCTGCATACAGGAAACATACCTAAGGGTCAAAGACAAACCCTACATTAGAGTAAAAGGCTGGAAGATAATTTTACAAGCAAATGGTCTCAGGAAATGAGGTGGAATAGCCATTCTAATATCAGATAGAATTGACTTTCTACCTAAAGTCATCAAAAGAGACACAGAAGGTCACTTCTTACTGGTCAAGGGAAAACTCCACCAAGAAGAACTTACAATTCTGAACATCTATGCTCCAAATGCAAGGGCACCCTTATTCATAAAAGAAACTTTACTAAAGCTCAAAGGACACATTGTACCTAACACAATAATTGTGGGGGACCTCAACACTCTACTACCCTCAAAGGACTGATCAGGAAAAGAGAAACTAAACAGGGACAGAGGGAAACTTATTGAAGCATTGAACTAACTGGATTTAACAGGTATATCTATAGAACATTTTACCCTAAAGCAAAAGAATATACCTTTTTCTCAGCATCGCATGGTACCTTCTTCAAAATCGACCTTATAATTGGTCACAAGACAGACCTCAACAAATATAAGAAGATCTAACTAATCCCATGCCTCCTATCGGGTCACCATGCATTAAGAGTGGTCTTCAATAGCAACAAAAACTATAGAAAGTCTACATACACATGGAGGCTGAAGAATATTCTACTCAATGACACCTTAGTCAAGGAAAAAATAAAGAAATCAAAGACTTTTTAGAATTTAATGGAAATGTAGGCACAACATAATTAAATCTATGGGACACAGTTCTAAGAGGAAAACTCATAGCCCTGAGTGGTTCCAAAAAGAAACAGGAGAGAGCATATACTAGCAACTTAATGGCACACCTGAAAGCTCTGGAACAAAAAGAAGCTAATTCACCCAGGAGGAGTAGAAGTCAGGAAATCATCAAACTCAGGACTGAAATCAATCAAGTTGAAGCAAAGAGAACCATGCAAAGAATCAACAAAACCAGGAGCTGGTTCTTTGAGAAAATCAACAAGATACATAAACCATTAGCAAGACTAACCAAAGGGCACAGAGACAGTATCCAAATTTAAAAAAAATTAGAAATTAAAAGGGAGATATAACAACAGAAACTGGCGAAATTCAAAAAATCATCAGATCCTACTACAGAAGACTACACACAAAACAACTGGAGAATCTAGAGGACAATTTTCTAGACAGATACCAAATATAAAAATTAAATCAGGATCAAATAGATCATCTAAACAGTCCCATAACACCCAAAGAAATAGAAGGGGGTCATAGAAAGTCTTCCAACAAAAAAAACACAGGACCAGATGGTTTTAGTGCATAATTCTATCAGACCTTCAAAGAAGACCTAATACCAATACTCTTCAAAATATTCCATAAAATAGAAACAGAAGGAACACTACCCAACTCATTTTATGAAGCTGCAATGACCCTGATAACAAAACCACACAAAGATCCAACTAAGAAAGAGAACTTCAGACCAATCTCCCTTATGAACATCGATGCAAACATACTCAATAAAATTCCTGCCAACTGAATCCAAGAAGACATCAAAACGATTATTCAAGTTGGCTTGATCCCGGGGATGCAGGGATGGTTCAATATACAGAAATCCATCAATGTAATGCACTACATAAACAAACTCAAAGAAAAAAAAACCACATGGTTATCTCATTGGATGCTGAAAAAGCATTTGACAAAATTCAGCATCCTTTCATGCTAAAAGTCTTGGAAAGAACAGGAATTCAAGGCCCATACCTAAACATAATAAAATCAATTTACAGCAGACTGGTAGCCAACATCAAGGTAAATGGAGAGAAACTTGAAGCAATCCCACTAAAATCAGGGACTAGACAAAGCTGCCCCCTCTCACCATATCTTTTCAATATAGTACTTGATGTACTAGCTAGAGCAATTCGACAACATAAGGAAGTCAAAGGGATACAAATTGGAAAGGAAAAAGTCAAACTATCACTATTTGCAAATGATATGATAGTATACTTAAGTGACCCAGAAAACTCCACCAGAGAACTCCTACAGCTGATAAACAACTTTAGCAAAGTGGCTGGTTATAAAATTAACTCAACGAATTCAGTAGCCTTCATATACTCAAAGGATAAGCAGGCTGAGAAAAAATTAGGGAAATGACACCCTTCACAACAGCCACAAACAATATAAAATATCTTGGGGTGACTCTAACTAAACAAGTGAAAGATTTGTATGACAAGAACTTCAGGTCTCTGAAGAAGGAAATGTAAGAAGACCTCAGAAAATGGAAAAATCTTCCATGCTGGTGGGGTGGCAGGATTAATATATTTAAAATGGCAATCTTGCCAAAAGCAATATACAGGTTCAAGGCAATCCCCATCAAAATCCCCACCCAGTTCTTCATAGAGTTAGAAAGAGCAAGAATAGACAAATAGGACCTCATAAAACTACAAAGTTTCTGTAAGGCAAAAGACACTGTCAAAAGGATAAATCGGCAACCAACAAATTGGGAAAAAATCTTCACCAATCCCACATCCGACAGAGGGCTAATCTCCAATGTATACAAAGAACTCAAGAGGTTAGACCCCAGAAAACCAAATAACCCTATCCAAAAATGGGGTACAGAGCTAAACAGAGTCTTTTCACCTGAAGAAATTCGGATGGCTGAGAAACACCTTAAAAAATGTTCAACATCACTAGTCATTAGGGAAATGCAAATTAAAACAACCCTGAGATTTCACCTCACACCAGTCAGAATGGCTAAGATTAAAAACTCAGAAGACATCAGGTGTTGGCGAGGATGTGGAGAAAGAGGAACACTCCTCCACTGCTGGTGGGAATGCAAGCTGGTACAACCACTCTGGAAATCAGTATGGTGGTTCCTCAGAAAACTGGGCGTGATACTTCCGGAGGACCCAGCCATACCACTCCTGGGAATATACCCAGAAGATTCACCAGCATGCAATAAGGATACATGCTCCACTATGTTCATAGCAGCTTTATATATAATAGCCAGAAGCTGGAAAGAACCCAGATGTCCCTCAACAGAGGAATGGATACAAAAAATGTGGTATATATACACAATGGAGTACTATACAGCCATTAGAAACAATGAATTCATGAAATTCTTAGAGAAATGGATGGAGCTGGAGAATGTCACACTAAGTGAGGTGACCCAGTCTCAAAAAAATACCCATGGTATACAGTCACTGATAAGTGGATATTAGCCTAGAAGCTTGGAACACCAAAGACACAAATCACATATCAAGTGATGTCTCACAAGAAGAAAGGAGTGGACACTGGTGCTAGAATGGACCAAAACATCATTGTGGGAGAGTACAAGAACAGTAAAGTGGGAGGGGGTGGATGCGGGAGCAGGGGGAGGGAAAAGGACATGTGGGACCTTTGGGGGTGGGGAACCAGAAAAAGAGAAATGAATTGTAAATATAGAATATATACAATAAAAAAAATAAAAAAAAATAAAAAAAATAAAATAAAAAAAAGAAAGAAAGAAAGAGCAATTCTTAAGTTAATCTGGTATAATGAAAAACCCAGGATAGCTAAAACTATTATCAACAGTAAAAGAACTTCTGGGGGAACCAGAATCCTGGACCTCAAGCAATACTACAGAGCAGTAGTGTTAAAGACTGCATGGTACAGTGACAATAAGGTGGATCAGTGGAATAGGATTGAAGACCCAGAATTGAACCCACACATCTATGGCCACTTGATCTTCAACAAAGGAGCTGAAAACATCCAGTGGAAAAAAGACAGCCTTTTCAACAAATGGTGCTGGCTCAACTGGAGGTAAGCATGCAGAAGAATGAGAATTGATTCACTCTTATCTCCTTGTACTAAGCTCAACTCCAAATGGATCAAGGATCCACATAAAATTAGACATACTGAAACTAATAGAAAAGAAACTGGGGAAGAACCTTGAGGACATTGGCTCAGGGGTTATGTTCCTCAACAGAATACCAATTGTTTATGCTCTAAGATCAAGAATAGACAAATGGGACCTCATAAAACTACAAAGTTTCTGTAAGGCAAAAGACACTGTTAAAAGGACAAATTGGCAACCAACAAATTGGGGAAAGATCTTCACCAACCCTACATCTGACAGAGGGCTAATATCCAATGTATACAAAGAACTCAAGAAGTTAGACCCCAGAAAACCAAATATCCCTATCAAAAATGGGGTACAAAACTGAACAAAGACTTTTCACCTGAAGAAATTCAGATGGCTGAGAAGTGCCTTAAGAATTTTTTTTTATTTTTTTATTTTTATTTTCTATATTCTATGTTTACATTCCAAAGGCTTTCCCCTTTCCCATTTTCCCCCACCATACGTTCCATAATTCCTCTTCCCCACCAACCATTTCCCAATCATCCACCCCCCACGATTTCTCTGTTCTGGGTCTAGTCATTAGGGAAATGCAAATCAAAATAACCCTGAGATTTCACCTCACAGGACTCAGAATGGCTAAGATTAAAAACTCAGGAAACAGCAGGTGTTGGCGAGGAAGTGGAAAAAGAGGAACACTCCTCCACTGCTGGTGTGATTGCAAGCCTAGTACAACCACTCTGGAAATCAGTCTGGTAGTTCCTCGGAAAACTGGACAGGATACTTCTGGAGGACCCTGCCATACCACTCCTGGGCATATACCCAGAATATTCCCCATCATGTAATAAGGATACATGCTCCACTATGTTCATAGCAGCGTTATTTTATAGCCAGAAGCTGGAAAGAACCCAGATGTCCCTCAACGGAGGAATGGATAGGAAAAAATATGGTATATATACACAATGGAGTACTATTCAGCCATTAGAAGCAATGAATTCATGAATTTTTTAGACAAATGGATGGAGCTGGAGAACATCATACTAAGTGAGGTAACCTAGTTTCAAAAGAATACCCATGGTATGCACTCACTGATAAGTGGATATTAGCCTAGAATCTTGGAACACCAAAGACACAATCCACATACCAAATGATGTCTGAGAAGCAGGAAGGAGTGGACCCTGCTTCTGGAAAGGCCAAGGCATCAGTGTAGGAGAATACCAGAACAGGGAAGTGGGAAGGGCAGGATGGGGGAACAGGGGAAGGGAAAAGGGCATATGGGACTTTTGGGGAGCGAGGAACCAGGAAAAGGGAAATGAAATGCAAATAAAGAATATATCCAATAAAAAAAAAAAGGTGAACATAATTTTGCCCTCATAGCTCATGTTTGGTTAGATATTCATTGTATCTTCAAATAAAATATTAAATGTGTAATGCTTAATCCTAACACACACATTGGTTTTAAACTCTACCTAACGATTTAAAGTGGTTGTAAACTGTATAAAATCTTGAGGAAATATATAAGAATTTATTTATTAAAATGAAATTAAACTATATATCGAATGAGATCTATCCCACATGCTGATGCTTATTATTAGTATCTGTGAAGAAAGATATTTTGCACTATTCCCTTGGACATTAGAAACTTATGCATCCACTTTCAATTACTGGGAAAATCTAACAAGATTTTTTTTATATGAAAGGATTTTCTTTAAGAGATGATCTGTGATAATCTGAGTTGGCAAGCACCAGTAATGTGACAATGGGTTCTTTGGCAGGAAGTAGTTAATCTTTAGATATCTGAGTGCTTGTATGACACTCCAAAATGTATCATTAATCCACTTGCCACTAATTAACAGAGTGATTTGGACATGATTTATTCATTCAATAACAATTTGATTATGTAGTTTGATTTACTTTACATTTTACTTTAAATTTGGGAGGTGATAAGTGCATAATATGCTGGCAAATTTGACATAGATCTAGTCAATATTTTACCTCAAGAATTTATAAGCAGTGGTCTAGGTTTGAAATTGGGTCTATGATTTTTCCTTAAGACATACTAGCAAAAATTTTACTTATTCACTATTATCTGTGCTTCATTGCTGCAGTGGCTAATTTTGGTTACAACAGAGATTATTTGTATCACAAACATTAAAGCTCTACGTAGCCCTTCTTAGAAGACTTCCCCTCTATAATTATTTATTTATTAGATAAAATATTTAGTGATAAATACGTTGATCTCTATGTGATCAGATAACGTATGAAGAAGTTAACAAAAATCCAAAGATGTGACCTCCTCTCTCTTGTCTAACCTTTTACTCCCCTTTCCTAATTATGAAACTGCAATTTCATAGACTTATTAGAATTCATCAATGACTGTATGAGTCTGGCCAACTGGACCCCATATGGTAAGTGAGAGACTTCAGAGCACTCAGCAACAGAAGGAATGATTCATCACACTTGCCCCATCAAGTCTCAGGGCAAGTGGAAAGAAGAAAGATTCTAAGAGATAGAGGTCAAAGATGACTTCTAGGAAACAGTTTTCAGGCACAAAATGCTGATGCACATATAAGTTCATTGAGGTCAAATACTACAGTATGTATTTGACATAAACAAATTCAATTTAGACAAAATCCTAGTATGGAGAATGATAAAGAGGTACAAATAAGAGGCATAAACAAGATGCTTTGTGTAATTTATACTTATAGGAGAATGAAAATCAGTTTACTTCTGTAGATAGACTACAATGGCTGTATCAATAATACTCAACAGCAAGTCTCAATCTGAAATAATTAATCAACACAAAATGGACTCTGTATTTTGCTGTTATGTTTTATCTTTCATTTATTTCTATCTCTATTTGTATTTTTCTTTCAGAGATTAAATCATTGTGAAGCCAGATGGTAATGCAGGTACTTTGACCTGGAAGTAGATGAGGAAAAGGAAAGAAAATCACCAAATTTTGTTAAGCTTTCTATTAAATGATTGGAAACTTCATTAACTCTATATCATTTTTAAAACTTCATCACATTTTATCCTATTTTATATTCTATTGTTAAAGTTGTATATCCCAACACACTGATATATTCTTGCTTCCCATAATTTCACCTACATTCATTCTCTCCTTTTTTTGAACCATAGTTTAAGATACTTAGAAACACTTACAATAAGGTATTATTGCCAATGGCACAATCATTATTTCCTGATAAACTTTCTGATATACCAATGCATATACCAATGTAAAAAGCTAGAACTTTTTAAAAATCATCTTTCCCGGGTTGTGATGGTTTGAATAAAAATGGCCAGAATAGTCTGGTAAGTAATGCTATGATTAGGAAGAGTGGTGTTGTTGAAGTAGGTGTGGTGGTATTGTAGGAAGATTATTAGATGCTCAAGCATAGCCAGTAGGTCTCTCTCTTTTCCTGCACCCTACAAATTTGGATGTACGACTTTCAGCTACCAACACAACACCATGTTCGCCTCTGAGCCACTAGGCTTCCTTCCATTATGATGGTGGATTAAACCTCTAACCTCAATTAATGTTTTTTTTTTAATTTTCTATATTCTTTGTTTACATTCTAAAGCCTTTCCCCTATCCCAGTTCCCCCTCATCATATGTCCCATAAGTCTTCTTCCATCTGCCCATTCCCCAATCACTCCCCCACCATTTCTCTGTTCTGATACTCTCCTACAAAAGTGGATCCAGTCTTTTCGGGACCAGGGTCCTCTCCTTCCTTCTTCTTGGGAATCTTTTGATTTGCTAATTGTGCCTTGAGTATTCAGAGCTTCTGGGCTTATTAATATAGGATTTGATATTGTCATGGCGTCTCTTCACAGCTATAAAAATCCTAACTAAAACACATTTTTCCATCATATAGGAACCAAACACATAAAACATAATGGTAAGAGCTGAGCGAAATAATATAATAATTATATAATAATAAATCAACAATATTTCATATATCCAAATTAATTTTATAAAGAAACATATCATAAATGATTTAAACTACAATTTATCTTTGTTTCTGTCTCATTCTTTAATGTGTGTGTATATGTTTGTGTGTGTCTGTGTGTTTGTGTACATATGTGTATGTGTGTCCATTTGCTTAGTGCCTATAGTTTCATATACAACAGGAGGTCAGAGACTGATAACAGGCATCTTACTCAATTGCTCTTCATCATAATTTTGATGCAGGCTAGCTGACTGAATAACATAAGAACCAATAGAAAGTTGAGCTGGCTGTTATAAGACATCATATTCATAGGCACCTCAAAAGGCCATCTCTAAGATACATTGTTAATGATATCATTTATATCAGATTTTAAATGGCATATTATTTATTACTGTTTGGGAGATAGGAATGTTGCATTCATGCCACAGTATGGGTAGATGTCAGCAAAGTTTGTGTGGGCAATCTCTTCTTGCCAAGCTTGGCATCAAGTGTCTCAATATAATGATCTTATTCACCTGAACCTAGAATTTTTTGATGTGAGAGTTTTTCTTTTCCCCTTATGGAAAATAGTTTTTTCCTGATATAATATATCATGATTACAATTTCCCCTATAGCTATTCCTCCTAGTTTTATTTATCGTTAAATAATAATAGGTATAATTATGGTTGACACATAATAAATGATAGTTGTACAAATATTGCATTTTGAAGTTCAAGTTTTCAATATAAAATGCATATTTATTATGAAAAATATAATGTAAAATTATATTATATGATGTAGATTAATTTAGTTTATCTTTGGATTAACAAAAATTAAATATATTCAAATATTATATTAAAATAGCTATAATAATTTACTAGCAGTAATAATGCTTTAAATATTATCCATTAAGACATTCATTTTGTTATTTTGCTACTGTAGGGTCAAGCAAATAGTTAAGAAATAGAATATTAGTATAATTTTTAATTTTGAACTTTCTATTTTAGAATATATCTCTGTTTATTCCCCAATGAATTAAGACAATCCTGGAAAATTATTATGAATAGAAGGTGTTTTTCATAGGTTATACTGATGGTCACAGCTTTTTTTCCTTATGCTTTAGCTAGCAAGAACATATAACATATTACTAATATCAACATTTAAAATTTAGCTCTTTTAAATTTTTTTAACTGAAAGCTTTGTTGTTCAAAAGTTTCTTTTGGATATTTTGAAAACTCCTCCAAGGCCTTGGTCCCTTACTATCTGTATCTGTATAATATATGACTATGACTCTTTCTCTCTCTTTCTTGTTTTCTTTCTTGTTCTCTCTCACTCACTCTCCCTCTGTCTCTTCCTCCCTCCCTCCCTTTTTATCTGCTTCAATGGGATTGCTTTCTGATGATGATTGAAAAGGCACTGATATCTTAGTATAGCAGAAGCTCTGTTATTAAGAGCCATTTTATTGATACAATTTTTATGTAGAACTGTAGTATTTGGTTCAACTCTATGTCCCTTGCTGTCTAATCTCAGGTTCTTGGTCACTTAAGCACTATCATGTAGAGTTATTCCCACACAATTTTTACTGTTGTTTTGTTTCTTTGTTTACCACTTGGACTGGAATACATAGCCTTAATTTGCTTTGCAAATGGATTTGTAATGTTTATAAAGAACCAATGCACAATGTTCTTTTTCAAAGCCATTTCCAACCTTTATTTAAAATATCAATTAGGCATCTTTTCTCCTGCAACTGAGCAGGCAGGTACAGCCAGGAGTACAGGGAACACAGGAGTGGCAGAGCAGCTAGGAGAGGGTCTTCCCAGGCTCAATCTGCACCCAGGGTCTGGGCAGCACCACAGCACGATATGCCAGAGGAGAGCACAGAAGGGTGCTGAGACAGGCTTGTAGACCCACAGGAGGAATAAGCCTCAGAAAGAGACAGCAGTACCAACTAACACCACAGATGACCAGATGGCAAAAGGCAAATGCAGGAACATTATCAACAGAAATCAAGGCAATGTGGCACAACCTGAATGCAATTCTAGCACAACAGCAAGTCCTGGATACCCCCAACATACTGGAAAAGGATGTTTTGGATTAAAAACCACATGATTCTGATAGAGGGCTTCAGGAAGTACATAAATAACTCCCTTGAAGAAATACAGCAGAACACAAGTAAACATGGAGAAGCCCTTAAAGAATCATAGGAAAGCAGAACAAAACAGGTGAAGGAATCAAACAAAAGCATCCATGGTCTAGAAATGGAGGTAGAAACAATAAAGAAATCTTAAAAGGAAACAAATCTTGACATAGAAAACCTAGGAAAGAAGTCAGGAGTCATGGATGCAAGCATCAACAACAGAATACAAGAGTTAGAAGAGAGAATCTCAGATGCAGTAGATACAATTAAAAGCATTGACACAATAGTAAAAGAAAATGCAAAATGCAAAAAAGCTCCTAACCAAAAACAGATAGGAAATCCAGGAAAAAATGAGAAGAACAAACCTAAGGATTATAGGTATAGAAGTGAGTGAAGATTTCCAACATAAAGGACCAGTAAATGACTTCTACAAAATTATAGAAGAAAATTTTCCTAACCTGAAGAAGAAGATGCCTTTGAACATACAAGAAGTCTACAGAACTCCAAGTAGACTGGACCAGAAAAAATTCTTCCTGTCACATAATAATTAAAACACAAAATGCAGTAAATAAAGAAAGAATATTAAAAGCAGTAAGGGAAAATGTCAAGTAACATATAAAGAAAGACCTATCAGAATTAGACCTGACATCTTGCCAGAAACTACAAAATCCAGAAGACCCTGGGCAGGTATCATACAGACCTAAAGAGAACACAAATTCCATCCCAGGCTACTATCTAGAGGAAGAATCTCAATTACCATAGATGGAGAAACCAAGTTATTCCATAACAAAAACACATTTAGACAATTTCCACAAATCCATCCCTTTAAAGGAAAATAAATGGAAACCACCAACAAACAGAGGGAAACTACACAGTAGAAAAAGCAGGAAATTAATCTTTTTTTAACAAACAGAAAGGAAGAGAGCCACACAAACATAACTACACCTCTAATAACAAAAATAGCAGGAAGTAAGAATCACTTCTTCTTAACATCTCTTAATATCAATGGACTCAATTCTCCAATAAAAAGACATAGACTAACAGACTAGATACATAAGCAGGACCCAACATTTTTCTGCATATAGGAAAATCACCTCAGGCACAAAGACAGACACTACCTCATAGTAAGAGGCTGGAAAACAATTTTTCAAGAAAATGGTCCCAAGAAATAAGCTGGAGAAGGCATTCTAACATTGACTATAATTGACTTTCAACCTAAAGTAATTAAAAAAGATAAGGAAGAACACTTCATACTCATCAAAGGAAAATTCTACCATGATGACTTCTTAATTCTGAACATATATGCTCTAAATACAAGGGCAACAAAATTCATAAAAGAAACTTTACTAAAGCTCAAAGCACACACAATAATAGTGGGAGACTTCAATATCCGACTCTCATCAATGGACAGATCAGGGAAACACAAACTAAAAAGAAAAACAGTGAAACTAACAGAAGTTATGAACCATATGGATTTAACAGATATCTCTCTTTTTTTTTTTTTTTTTGATACAGGGTTTCTCTGTGTAGTTCCGGCTGTCCTGGAACGCACTCTGTAGACCAGGCTGGCCTCAAACTCAGAAATCCGCCTGCCTCTGCCTCCCAAGTGCTGGGATTAAAGGCATGTGCCACCACTGCCTGGCTTTTTTTTTTTTTACAACAAAAGAAACCCAGAATTTATTCACAAAATAATCTTCAAGTATCTTCACGCTTTAAAAACAGTATAAACACTATTTATCAGAAATATTTGTAAAAGATACATTTAATATTTTATTGTGTATGTAAGGGATATGTATTTGTACATGAATATAGGCATTAATGGAGAGCATGGGCAAGCCGCCTGGCTTTTTTAAATGTGACTTTTTTTTTTTGGTTTTTTCGAGACAGGGTTTCTCAGTGTAGTCCAGGCTGTCCTGGAACTCACTTTGTAGACCAGGCTGGCCTCGAACTCAGAAATCCACCTGCCTCTGCCTCCCAAGTGCTGGGATTAAAGGCGTGCACCACTACCGCCCGGCAACAGATAGCTCTTAAACATTTTATCCTAAAACAAAAGAATATACCATCTTCTTAGCACTTCACAGTACCTTCTCCAAAACTGACCATATACTCACACACAAAACAGACCTCAGCAGATCTAAGAAGATTGAAATAATTCCATGTACCCTATCAGATTACCACGTACTAAGGGTGGTCTTCAATAACAACAAAAATAACAGAAAGCCCACATACACATGGAAATTTAGCAACATTCTACTCAACAACATCTTGATCAAGGAAGAAAGAAAGTAGGAAATTAAAGATTTTTTGAATTTAATGAAAGCAAAGGCATAACATACCCAAATTTATGGGACACAATGAAAGCAGTGCTAAGAGGAAAACTCATAGCTCTGAGTGCCTCCAAAAAAGAAGCTAGAGAGAGCATACACTAGCAGCACACCTTAAAGCACTAGAACAGAAAGAATCTAATGCATCTAAGAGGAATAGACAGCAGGAAATCATCGAACTCATGGCTGAAGTCAACCAAGTAGAAATAAAAAGAACTATACAAAGGATCAACAAAACCAGGAGCTGGACCTTTGAGAAAAATCCACAAAATTGATAAACTTTTAGCCAGACTAAACAGAGGGCACAGAGACAGTATCCAAATTAATAAAATCAGAAATGAAAAGTGAGACATAACAGAAACTGAGGAAATTCAAAAAACCATTAGATACTACTACAAAAGCCTATGCTCAACACAACTGGAAAATCTGCATGAAATGGACAATTTTCTGGACAGATACCAGGTACCAAAATTAAATAAGGATCTTGTAAATGATCTACACAATCCCATAACCCCTAAATAAACAGAAGCAGTCATTAATGTTCTCCCAACCAAAAAATAAATAAATAAAATAAATAAATAAAAAGCACAAGACCAGATGGGTTCAATGAAGAGTTCTATCAGACCTTTTATCAATACTCTTCAAACTTTTTCACAAAACAGAAAAAGATGGAATGCTGCCCAATTCCTTTTATGAAGTCACAATTACTCTGACACATAAACCACACAAAGACCCAACAAGGAAACAGAAATTTAGGCCAATTTCCCTTATGAATATCGATGCAAAAATACTCAATAAAATTCTTGACAACTGAATCCATAATTATGCACCATGATCAATTAGGCTTGATCCCAGGGATGTAGGGATGGTTCAATATACAGAAATCTTTCAATGTAATTCACTATATAAACAAACTCAAAGGAAAGAAAACATGATCATTTCATTAGATGCTGAGAAAGCATTTGACGAAATCCAACACCTCTTCATGATGAAAGTTTTGGAAAAAGGAGGAATTCAAGGTACATATCTAAACATATTAAAAGCAATATACAGCAACTCAGTATCCAACATCAAAGTAAACTGAGAGAAATTTAAATCAATCTGCTGAAATCAGGACTAGACAAGGCTGTCCATTCCTTCGCTAAATGTTAAATATAGCACTCATTGTCCTATCCAGAGCAATTAGACAAAAATTCAAATTGGAGAGGATGAAGTCGAAGTATTGCTATTTGTAGATGATATGATAGTATACTTAAGTGACCCCAAAAATTCCTCCGGAGAACTTCTAAAGCTGATAAAGAACTTCAGCAAAGTGGCTGGATATAAAATTAACTCAAACAAGTCAGTAGCCCTCCTATACTCGAAGAATAATGAGGCTGAGAAAGAAATTAGGAAAATGACAAGCTTCACAATCATCACAAATAATATAAAATATCTTGGTGTGACTCTAACCAAGCAAGTGAAAAATCTTTATGACAAGAATTTCAAGCCTCTGAAGAAAGAAGATGAAGAAAACCTCAGAATATGGAAAGATTTTCCATGCTCATGAATGACAGGGTTAATGTGTTAAAAATGGCCATCTTGCCTAAAGAAATCTACAGATTCAGTGCAATCCCTGCCAAAATTCCAACTCAATTCTTCATAGAGTTAGAAAAAGCAATTTCCAAATTTACCTGCATTAACAAAAAACCCAGGAGAGTGAAAACAATTCTCAACAATAAAATAAATTCTGCTTTAATCACCATCCCTGACCTCCAGCTCTATGAAATAGAATTAGAGACACATAAATGAACCCTCACATCTATGGTTACTTGATCTTTGACAAAGGAGCTAAAGCCATCCAGTGGAAAAAAAGAGTATTTTCAACACATGGTGCTGAGTCAACTGTCAGTCAACATGTAGAAGGATGCAAATTGATCCATTCTTATCTCCCTGTACAAAGCTCAAGTCCAAGTGGATCAAGGACCTATACATAAAACCAGATACACTGAAACTAATAGAAGAGAATGTGGGGAAGAACCTGTAGCAAATCAGCACAGAGCAAAATGTTCTGAGCACCAATAGCTTATGCTCTAAGATCAAGAATTGACAAATGGAACCTCATAAAATACCTTCTGTAAGGCAAAGAGCACTGTCAATAGGACAAAATGGCAACCAACAGATTGGGAAAAGATCTTTAACAATCCTACATTCGATAGAGGGCTAATATGTAATATATACAAAGAACTCAAGAAGTTAGACTCCAGAGAACCAACTAACACTATTAAAAGTGGGTTACAGAGCTAAACAAAGAATTTTCATCTGACGAATACCCATATGGCTAAGAAACTTCTAAAGAAATGTTCAACATCCTTAATCATCAGGACAATGTAAATCAAAACAACCCTGAGATTCCACCAATTACCAGTCAAAATAGGGGACAGCAAATGCTGGAGTGGATGTGGAGAAAAAGGAACATTCCCCCAATGCTGGTGGGATTTCAAGCTGGTAAAACTACTCTGGAAATCAGTGTGATGGTTCCTCAGAAAATTGGACATAGTACTACCTGATGACCCAGCTATGCCACTCCTTGATATATATGCAGAATATACTCCAGCATGTAATAAGGACACAAGATCCACTATGTTCATAGCAGCTTTATTTATAATAGCCAGAAGCTAGAAAGAACCCAGATGTCCCTAAACAGATGAATGAATACAGAAAATGTGGTACATTTACACACTGGAGTACTACTCAACTTTTAAAAAACAATGAATTCATGAAATTCTGGGGCAAATGAATGGAGCTAGAAAATATAATCTTGAGTGAGGTAACTGGATCACAAAATAATACACATGGTATGCACTCTCTGATAAGTGGATATTAGCCCAAAAACTTGTAATACCCAAGATACAACTCACAGACCACATGAAGCTCAAGATGAAGAAAGACCAAAGTGTGGATACTTTTATCCCTATTGGAAATTGGACCAAAACACCCATGGCTCACAGCCAACCAATAGAATATGCATAGGGTCCCCAATGGAGCAGCTAGAGAAAGGACCCAAAGAGCTGAAGAGATTTGCAGCCCTGCTGGAGGAACAATAATATCTACCAACCAGTACCCCCAGACTTCCCATGGACTAAACCAACAGTCAAAGAGTATACAGGAAGGACCGATGGCTCCAGGTACATATATAGCAGAAGGTGACCATTTTAGACATCAATGAGAGTAGAAGCCATTGGTTCTGTGACGGCTTGATTTCCCAGACTAGGGGAATGCAAGACAGGAAATTGGGGCGGTTGAGCAGGGAGAGAGGGAATGGGATAGAGGGTTTGGGGAAGGGCGATGAGGAAAGGGGATACAATTTGAAATGTAAATAAAGCAAATACCTAAGAAAAATATAAATAAAATATCAATTAGTAAAAGAAGTTTTAATGCCATAAAGGACATGAGTGAGTATTACTATATAGTTCTAATTTGAATATAGATGTGCTCACATTTATATTCATGTAATGCCATTGGTCTCTCTTTGTCTCTGACTCTCTATCTCTGTCTCTGTCTTTGTTTCTCTCCCTCACTCTCTTTCTGCTTGGAATTTTGAAATTTCATTTCTCCAATATCCAGTATCTGCATAATCCTTTGCAAAAACACATATCATAATAAAGCAGTCTGGAGTGAATGAATGAGGATTACAGAAACAATTACGGAATAATGACTATTATGAAAAATCCATTTAAAGAGAATAAATGAGAGAGTTGAAAAGAATTAAAAGTGTATTCCCTAAGACAATAAGGAAGAGAAGTCCACAAAATTTGGTGACTTTCTGCACATGGCTCTCAGTTTTATATTTCTATACTAATGCTTGCAGAGCATCTACCCTTGAAAGAGGAAGTATTTGATGAATGAAGTTGACAACAAGAACACACAAGTGGAATTTGAGCCTATGTATAGTCTTCAAATGAAAACAGATGGCAACATCTTAGACACTAAGTGCATTCCTCAGGAGATAAAGTAGAGTGTTAAAACATTTCACCATTCCACTGGAGCAGATAATTAGGGTAATTGCAACTCTTCAAAAATGTAAAAAATAGGATCTAAACCAATATCCTTCTCCAGTTTAAACATAAAGATTATGAAATTCCAAAGGAGTTATGGCAAAGTCATCACTTTGTAAAACAGACCTATATTTAAAGTGATGGCATGTAAGACTTAATATATTATACTTCAAAGTCATGATGAAATCTAAATTAGATAACTCAAATAATAAAATCAAGTTGTCTCTACTTAAATGAAATTGATGAAATACAGAAGAAAAAAATCTAGCTAGTTTAAGGACAGAAAAGCGAACCATGAAGATATCATACATTTAAAATATATGACGTGAATTATACATGCATAAGGTAAACAGATGGCTAGAGGTATAATATGAGATAGACAAATAGTCCCAATGATGTCATTCTCTTCTGAATAAAACCATTATTTACATTTTTAGCATGAATTACTATATTTTTATTTTAGAGGTAATGGTAGTAAAATAGTAATAAGAAAGTGATGATATTCATATTATGCTTTTTAATGTTTTCTTCAAACAAGAATTTTATTTTATTTCTTATTATCTTATGGAAATTTTTTCCTATAATATCTTCTTATTACTATTTTCTTCCCCTACTATAGGTTCCATTCTTTAGCCTTTCCCTTGGAGATCCACACCTTTCTTTCTCTCTTAAAATAAAAACAGACTTCTAAAAAATGCTACATACATGAAGTATAATAAGAAAAATGTAATACAAATAAACTGGATTATTATAAAATGAGAAAATAAGACAAAGAGCAAAAGATACAGCACAAGACACAGATGTTTGAAATGTGGTAAAGGCCCACATTCACATACATACTTATACACACATCAAGCACTCATAGTCACATACATGCACATGCACACACACACAGATACACCTGCATACGAACATTGAAAAACACATCCAAATATATATACAAATATACTCATACAACACACAATTTTACACACACACATATATACATACACACACACAAACACACAAACACCATAATAGCCATATAGTCAGACAATATTTTAAAGAGAGATAGTTATCTTATGTATTTCTGAAGAATTTGATATGATGTTGATATAAACAAACCTATCATGCTACTAATCCTATAAACGTTTAATTCATGTAGTTA
Source organism: Apodemus agrarius (assembly GCA_964023405.1). Lineage (NCBI taxonomy): Eukaryota > Metazoa > Chordata > Mammalia > Rodentia > Muridae > Apodemus > Apodemus agrarius. The sequence continues at coordinate 56,974,874 of OZ030022.1, forward strand.
TTACATACATTAAGATGATGATAATAGACTAAGGGTCACAATTTTTACGGTCCACATGTCTGTTAACTGCATATTTTTCTTTCTGTTCATGAAATATTATTCTTAAGTTTGTCAGTAAAAGGTTACATTAAGTTACTTAACTAAAAACAAAATCAGTAATGATTAAGATTTGTGAAGGTGGAAAAGTAGTGATGGTAACCTCTTGCGAACTGGCTTGTCAATTCCAGCATAGTGATAATCACAAAGAACAAAATAACTGATGTGAAATGTTTAAAAAAATGCTTTATTAAAAATGGTTCCAGGAATGACAGTTTGAGAAGGCTTGATGAACATATGGAGAAAATTTTAAAGATAATTAAATAAGCATTTCTCTTTAGCATCATAATAATAACAAATAAATGGAAACATCATTGGTGACTGTTATAAATTGGATGTGTTCCACAGCTTAAAAATACAAAAGTTCATTTGTTAATAGACTGATCCTTTCTACAGTGAAGGGACTTCACAGAAGTGTCGCTTAATGAGCTAGCATTAGCTCATTTAATGATATGATACTGGAAAGGACTGTGGTATATTAGTCCTCATGATTTACATTGTGATCTCTTCCCATGCATCCTACTGAATTCTGATGCCACTTGCTTATATGCCCTTATAAAGTGAACACACTAAAACTATGACCTTGAATCTTCTTATGCTGAAATATTTCTACACTGCAGATTTGTAATATTTCCACATTGTTTTAAAATTTGTATTATTTATTTAATTTGTATATATCAGTTCGTTCATCTGATAAACTTTTTTAAAATTTATTTTCTATATCCTTTGTTTACATTCAAAATGATTTTCCCCTTCCTGGATTCCCCCCCCTATAAGTCCCATAAGCCCTCTTCCCTTGCCCTATTCTCCAATCAGCCTCTCCTTCTTTTCTTTTTCTTTTTTCTATATTCTTTGTTTACATTCCAAAGGCTTTCCCCTTTCCCAGTTACCCCCCACCATATGTCCCATAATTCCTCTGCCCCCCATGCTATTCCCCACTCTTCCCCCCCCACCCACGATTTCTCTGTTCTGGGTCTACAATACTGGATCCAATCTTTACAGGACCAGGGTCCTCTCCTTTTTTTCTTCTTGAGAGTCATTTGACTTGCTAATTGTGCCTTGAGTATTTAGGGATTCTGGGCTCATTAATATCCACTTATCAGTGATTGCATTTCATGTGTATTCTTTTGTGATTGGGTTAGCTCACTTAGGATGATAGTTTCCAGATTTAACCATTTACCTACTAATTGCATGAATTCATTATTTTTAATTGCTGAGTAGTACTCCATTGTATAAATATACCACATTTTCTGTATCCATTCCTCCTTTGAGGGATATCTGGGCTCCTTCCAATTTCTGGCTATTATAAACAAGGCTGCTATAAACATAGTGGAGCATGTGTCTTTGTTGTATGCAGAGGAATCCTCTGGGTATATGCCCAGGAGTGGTATGCCAGGGTCCTCTGGGAGTGGCATGCCCAATTTTCTGAGGAACCGCCACACTGATTTCCAGAGTGGTTTTACCATTTTGCAATCCCACCAACAGTGGAGGAGTGTTCCTCTTTCTCCACATCCTCACCAGCACTTGTTGTCTCTTGAGTTTTTAATCTTAGCCATTCTGACTGGAGTGAGGTGGAATCTCAGGGTTGTTTTGATTTGCATTTCCCTGATGACTAATGATGTTGAACATCTCTTAAGGTGTTTCTCGGCCATCCGAATTTCTTCTGGTGAAAATTCTTTGTTTAGCTCTGTACCCCATTTTTTGATAGGGTTATTTGGTTCTTTGGGGTCTAACTTCTTGAGTTCTTTGTATATATTGGATATTAGCCCTCTGTCAGATGTGGGGTTGGTGAAGATCATTTCCCACTTTGTTGGTTGCCGTTTTGTCCTTCTGATGGTGTCCTTTGCCTTACAGAAACTTTGTAATTTTATGAGGTCCCATTTGTCAATTCTTGATCTTAGAGCATAAGCTATTGGTGTTCTGTTCAGGAACTTTACCCTTGTGCCCATGTCCTCCAGGGTCTTCCCAAGTTTCTTTTCTAATAGTTTCAGTGTGTCTGGTTTTATGTGGAGGTCCTTGATCCACTTGGAGTTGATCTTAGTATAAGGAGATAAGAGTGGGTCAATTCGCATTCTTCTGCATGTTGACCTCCAGTTGAACCAGCACCATTTGTTGAAAAGGCTATCTTTTTTCCACCGGATGGTTGTGGCTCCTTTATCAAAGATCAAGTGACCATAAGTCTGTGGGTTCATTTCTGGGTCTTCAATCCTATTCCATTGATCCACTTGCCTGTTGCTGTACCAATACCATGCAGTTTTTAACACAATTGCTCTGTAGTACTGCTTGAGGTCAGGGATATTGATTCCCCCAGAAGTCCTTTTATTGTTGAGAATAGTTTTAGCTATCCTGGGTTTTTTGTTGCTCCAGATGAATTTGAGAATTGCTCTTTCTAGATCTATGAAGAATTGATTTGGGATTTTGATGGGGATTGCATTGAATCTGTAGATTGCTTTTGGCAAGATGGCCATTTTTACTATATTGATCCTGCCAATCCAGGAGCAAGAAATATTTTTCCATCTTCTGAGGTCTTCTTCGATTTCTTTCTTCAGGGACTTGTAGTTCCTGGTTACCTCTCCTTCTTTTCTGTCTTGGCAATCCCCTACAATGCTGCATCAAGCCTTTCCAGGACCAGGGCCTTCTCTTTCCTTCTTCTTGGGAATGATTTAGTATGCAAATTTAGTATTCCATGCCATGTATGTTCTTTTGTGATGGGGTTACTTCACTTAGGATGATATTTTCCAGATCCAACCATTTGCCTAAGAATTTCATGAATTCATTGTTTTTAATTGCTGAGTAGTATTCCATTGTGGTAAATGTACCACATTTTCTGTGGTATATTCCATTCCTCCATTGAGGGACATCTGGGTTCTTTCAGGCTTCTGGATATTAAAATAAGGCTGCTATGAACATACATAGTGGTGCATGTGTCCTTATTGCATGCAGGGGAATCCTCTGGGTATATGCCCAGCAGTGATATAGCAGGGTCCTCTGGAAGTGTCATGCCCAGTTCTCTGAGAAACCACCAAATTGATTTACAGAGTGGTTGTACCAACTCGCATTCCCACCAGCAGTAGAGGAGTGTTCCTCTTTCTCCACATCCTTGCCAAAACCTGCTGTCTCCTGAGTTTTTAATATTAGCCATCTTGTCTGGTATAAGGTGGAATCTCAGGTTTGTTTTGATTTGCATTTCCCTGATGACTAGTGATGTTGAACATCTCTTAAGGTGCTTCTCAGCCATCCAAATTTCTTCAGGAGAAAATTCTTTGTTTAGCTCTGTGACCCATTTTTAATATGGTTATTTGGCTCTCTGGAGTCTTTTTATGTTCTATAATCAGGGACTAGACAAGGCTTCCCTCTCTCTCCATATCTTTTCAATATAATACTTGAGTTTCTAGCTAGAGCAATTCGACAACATAAGGAGGTCAAAGGGATACAAATTGGAAAGAAAGAAGTCAAATTATCACTATTTGCAGATGATATGATAGTATACTTAAGTGACCCCAAAACTCCACCAGAGAACTCCTACAGCTGATAAGCAACTTCAGCAAGTGGCTGGTTATAAAATCAACTCAAGTGAGCATAAGTCTGTGGGTTAATTTCTGGGTCTTCAATCCTATTCCATTGATCTACTTGCCTGTTGCTGTACCAATACCATGCAGTTTTTAACACAATTGCTCTGTAGTACTGCTTAAGGTCAGGGATATAGATTTCCCCAGAAGTCCTTTTATTATTGAGAATAGTTTTAGCTATACTGGGTTTTTTGTTGCTCCAGATGAATTTGAGAATTGCTCTTTCTAGATCTATGAAGAATTGGGTTGGTATTTTGATGGGGATCACATTGAATCTGTATATTGCTTTTGGCAAGATGGCCATTTTTACTATATTGATCCTGCCAATCGAGGAGCAAGAAATATTTTTCCATCTTCTGAGGTCTTCTTCGATTTCTTTCTTCAAGGACTTAAAGTTCCTGTCATACAGATCTTTCGCTTGTTTGGTTAGAGTTATGCCAAGGTACTTAATTTTGTTTGTGGCTATTGTGAAGGGTGTTATTTCCCTAACTTTTTTCTCAGCCTGCTTGTCCTTTGAGTACAAGAAGGCCACTGATTTGCTTGAGTTAATTTTATAACCAGCCACTTTGCTGAAGTTATTTATCAGCTATAGAAGTTCTCTGGTGGAGTTTTTTGGGTCGCTTAAGTAAACTATCATATCGTCTGCAAATAATGATAGTTTGACTTCTTCCTTTCCAATTTGTATCCCTTGGACTTCATTATCTTGTCTAATTGCTCTTGCTAGAACATCAAGTACTATATTGAAAAGATATGGAGAGAGAGGGCAGAGCCACAACCATCCAGTGGAATAAAGATAGCCTTTTCAACAAATGGTGCTGGTTCAACTGGAGGTCAACATGCAGAAGAATGCGAATTGACCCACTCTTATCTCTTTGCACTAAGATCAACTTCAAGTGGATCAAGGACCTCCACATAAAACCAGACACACTGAAACTATTAGAAAAAAAACTTGGGAAGACCCTGGAGGACATGGACACAGGGGAAAATTTCCTGAACATAACACCAATAGCTTACACACTAAGATCAAGAATTGACAAATGGGACCTCATAAATTTACAAAGTTTATGCAAGGCAAAGGACACTGTCAGAAGGACAAAACGGCAACCAACAAAGTGGGAAAAGATCTTCACCAACCCCACATCCGACAGAGGCCTAATATCCAATATATACAAAGAACACAAGAAGTTAGACCCCAAAGAACCAAATAACCCTATCAAAAATGGGGTACAGAGCTAAACAAAGAATTTTCACCAGAAGAAATTCAGATGGCAGAGAAACACCTTAAGAGATGTTCAACATCATTAGTCATCAGGGAAATGCAAATCAAAACAACCCTGAGATTCCACCTCACACCAGTCAGAATGGCTAAGATTCAAAACTCAAGAGACAACAAGTGCTGGCAAGGATGTGGAGAAAGAGGAACACTCCTCCACTGTTGGTGGGATTGCAAAATGGTAAAACCGCTCTGGAAATCAGTTTGGAGGTTCCTCAGAAAATTAGGCATGTCACTTCCAGAGGACCCTAACATACCACTCCTGAGCATATACCCAGAGGATTCGCCTGCATACAATAAAGACACATGCTCCACTATGTTTATAGCAGCCTTGTTTATAATAGCCAGAAATTGGAAGGAGCCCAAATATCCCTCAATGGAGGAATGGATGCAGAAAATGTGGTATATTTATACAATGAAATACTACTCAGCAATTAAAAATAATGAATTCATGCAATTTGTAGGTAAATGGTTAGACCTGGAAAATATCATCCTGAGTGAGTTAACCCAATCACAAAAGAATGCACATGAAATACAATCACTGATAAGTGGATATTAATGAGCCCAGAAGCCTTAAATACTCAAGGCACAATTATCAAGTCAAATGATTCCCAAGAAGAAGAAATTTTGAGGACCCTGGGCCTGTAAAGATTGGATCCAGTTTTTTAAAGAAACCATGGGGGGAGGGGAATGATTGGGGAATAGTTGGGGGGAGAGCAATTATGGGACATATGGTGGGGGGGGACTGGGAAAGGGGAAAGCCTTTGGAATGTAAGCAGAGAATATAGAAAATAAAAATTAAAAAAAATCAGCTCAAGCAAATCAGTAGCCTTCCTATACTCAAAGGATAAACAGGCTGAGAAAGAAAGTAGGGAAATGATAGCCTTCATAATAGCCACAAACAATATAAAGTATCTTGGGGTGACTCTAATCAAAGAAATGAAAGATTTGTATGACAAAGACTTCAGCTCTCTGAAGAAGGAAATTGAAGAATTCCTCAGAAAATGAAAACTATCCCATACTCATGGATTGGCAGAATTAATATAGTAAAAATAGCCATCTTGCCAAAAGCAATATACAGATTCAATGCAATCCCCATCAAAGTCCCAACTCAGTTCTTCATAGAGTTAGAAAGAACAATTCTCAAATTCACCTGGAATAACAAAAAACCCAAGATAGCTAAAATTATACTCAACAGTAAAAGAACTTCTGGAGGAATCAGTATCCTGGACCTCAAGCAGTACTACAGAGAATAGTGTTAAAAACTGCATGTTATTGGTACAGCGACAGACAGGAAGATCAATGGAATAAGATTGAAGACCCAGAAATGAACCTACACACCTATGGTCACTTGATGTTTGATAAAGGATCTGAAACCATCCAGTAGGAAAAAATAGCCTTTTCTACAAATGGTTCTGGCTCAACTGGAAGTCAGCATGCAGAAGAATGTGAATTGATTCATTCTTATCTCCTTGTACTAAGCTCAACTCCAAGTGGATCAAGTACCTCCATGTAAAACCAGACACACTGAAACGAATAGAAAAGAAACTGGGGAAGATCCTTATGGACATGGGCACAGAGGAAAAGTTCATGGACAGAACACCAATAGCTTCTGCTCTAAGATCAAGAATTGACAAATAGGACCTCACAAAATTACAAAGCTTCTATAAGGCAAAGGACATTGTCAATCGGACAAAATGGCAACCAACAAATTGGGAAAAGCTCTTCACCAACCCTACATCTGACAGAGGGCTAATATTCAATATCTGATAAATTCTTAACCAGAATCTAAAACACTGTTTATTCATTTACTATTGCAATTGAGACAACTTTTACAAACTTTGTGTGTAACAAGTATTTGACATGTACATGTTGCCCAATAATACTAAGATCAGAAGCCTGAAATATGTTTTTCAAAGGGACTTTCTACAAAAGTGTGTTCCACAGACATCAAGGTCTGAGCCATTCCTTTCTTCTTCTTGAATTTTCTTGAGACTTCTCCTTTTCAATTATTTTAATCAAATCCTTCTAATCTTCTTTGACCTTGTCTTCTTCCATCATCTCTAGTTTAATATGTTGCCTGATTTCTGACCAGATCTAGACCTGGTATAGAGATAACAATATAGAGCAGATAATATAGATAATGCCTTCATCTTCAAATAGTTATAATCAGAAAGAATAAAATCAACTAGCTACAAGTCTTTCATTTTATAAGGCAATATATTTATAAATTCAAGAATGAAGAGGAAAAATTATAATCATTCAGAAATACTACATTATTTCATAAACCTAGCATATGCTTTAACCATCAAAAGTATGGATATTGTCATTAAAATTACACATCTTAGTCAAGAATGCCTATCTCAGTCTCATGATCTCCAAGAGGAATGAATACTGAGTGATATTGCCTAGCACACTAACCATTATTTATTCTCAAAATCATTTAAGATCATGAGATCATGGTTCATTAGGAACTTCTCCAGAAATATTTCCAGCATTCCCTCATGTCTGCCAAGTCATTTTAATTCCACATGTTACTAAGATTGTTTTATGAGTGAAATAAATACTGTTATCAAAATAAAACTAGCATTCAGGACAGGAAAGCAATTCAGTGACTTGCTCAACCATCACTAAAAAAGCTTCTTCCTGAAGAAGATGAGAAAAATATAGAAACAGAGAGTGCAAGTGTTAGAACACTTGACACTAAAAGGAATGTCTCCATCAAATAAAGTCAGAATTCAGGAAGTATCACAGAGGAGAAGGCAGAAAGAGTGTAAAGCCAGAAAAATATAGTGCACCCAGAAAACAAGAACCTTTAAACAAACATGGTCAAAAGATACATGAAGGCACAGAGACAGAGGCAGCATAGTCTCCACAGGTTTCACCAGTTATATGGAGTTAAGAAGAAGTTGACATATACCGCTTTCCCTATTCCAGAAGCAATCTACTTGCAAATGATAAATTAATTTTCTCAAAAGGATAATTACTGTTGAAACAAACTACTTTTAAAGGTATGCTGCATACACAGCAGTAGATGGCTATGAAGAAGGTGAACTCAAAGGAATCTGGTGGTTTCATAATGTCATGTCAGGGTTCTTGGTTTTTTAAAGTTTCATTCTTATTGAGTTTAATTTTATTTATATATTTTCTCTGTTCTTTTTACCCTACAATAATTTGCATATATATTATGGGTTATGGTATAGTGTTTTTTATGGAATTCCTGATTGTGAGAAAGACTGGATCTCTGTTTCTTGTTATTTCTCTTAGGAACTTTTGTTTTTGTTTGTTCAACACTGATGTGCTAATTTCTGTTTTACTGTATTTATTATATTAATCACAATATATTATAATATTATATTATATGACCCTTATATTTATGCTTTTTGAATGAGAACCCCAATTAGCAATGGTGATGAATAGAGGGGTGCTGGGAGGACCTGGAAAATGTAGGGTGAGAGGAAACCACATTCAGAATATATTATGTGGGGATAATATGTTTTAGAAAAAAATAGAAACAAATAAAATGAAATAGAAGTAATGAGCATGTTTTTACGTTTGCCCATGAATGCTACTATACAGTTATATAAATGATGGTACTAAAAGAACATATGTAAATAAGGGATTCCTGTTATATTCATAGGAAAGAAAGTAATATGAAATTTTTATTAACAGTAGAAACAGAGGGGGCATCACATAACTCATTATATACAGAGAACCAGGAAACAAAAGACACATTAGTGCATTTCTTGCTTATTTACCTCAGTCAGTCCCATGGGCAAGTGTGATGAAATTATTTTTATGAAGCTAAACAAGCCCAGGACACAATACAGTGCATCATCCCAGCGTCACGAAGCAGAATTTGCTATGTTTCAACTAAGTTATATTAAATTTTTGTACTTTTCATTTAATTTTATTATGTTGATTTCATTTGAAGAAAGAATTCTATCCTTAGGATATATGTAAAGCAAAGAAAAAAAACAAAAATTTTGATCAATGTTCTCAAATCTTTACAAAAAAAGAAATATTGGAAAAGTAACAGTTCACTCGTCACATGTCTTATTTTTATTTTCTATAATGAAAATGGAAAACCGTTTTTAAAAATGTATACGGTTGTTAACAGTAACTAAAAACATATATATTTGTATCATCCCTCTTCCTAAAGGTTAAGTTTACTTTCTGTTGCTCATTTTTATTAACACCACAGTTTCATGGCTATGTCACCATTATGTAAACATTACCAGTTACATATATCAAAACAAAATATATGGAAAATATATGGAAAAGTTATTTGCTCAAAAAGAGCAAATAACTTGATAGAAAGAATTATTTTTAATAAATTACTAGTAATATATAAATGGTTATAAATCCTAAAATAAAAATAAGAATAAATTAATACAGGTAAGTATATGTGGGAAAGCATTTTAATCTATATAATGATAAACCCTAGTGAATTCATTTTTCATCTTTCAAATATTTTTATCTGGAGTGTAGAATTTACTTTTTTCCTTCAACAACTATATCTTTAGCAATTCCTTTGAGCCAGACATTGAAAAAGGAAATGTCAGTAAAATGAAATTAATTCAAGCAAAATTAATTTTAAGTGTGAGGTCATTCTGTAAACACAAATTTAAACTGCAATGACACAAGTATTCTTTAAATACAGGTAGCAGCATGCTCTAACAGAACAGGACATTAAAGAAGCTACTTGGAAATATTTTTGGAAAATAATATACTTCAAATCAGTTTTCAAAACAAGCAGATTGTCTATAAATACCATTCATTCACATCGGAAGGGAAGAAATTCATGAGGATAATCTTTCTTCTTTTCTTTCTTAGTTTGTTCAAATTCTATGTCCCTCTTTGTTTACAAACAGAACATAGCTGCAACTCACCTTTATCAGAACATCTATCACAAGTACTTCTCTTTGGATTCCAATCTTTGATATATGAATCCCATAGGCAACGTTATTTTTTTTTAAATAACGTGTAATTCTAGTTTAATTTTTCTCCACTAATTTATTGATTCATTCACATTTCACCCTAATCTCACTACCATCTTCTCCCAGTAACCCCCTCACACAGCTTCTTCCCCCAACCCTTCCTTCCATGAGAGGGTCCCCATGGTTACCAAACCATATCTGCAGCTCAAGTCACTGCAGTACTAAGCACATCCTCTTCCACTGAGGCCAGACAAAGCAGACAAATTAAGTGAAAGGGATCCACAGGGACAACCAAGTTAGGACAAGTTGTTGATAGACCTGCATATATATTAAGCATTCTTGTGTGAACTATGAGTTGGAAATTGTTGAATGGGGATGCCAGCTATGTCTACATGGTGTCACATGTCAAGATGTTCTTGGGCTGACTTCTGTGACTATGTACCTGGATTCCTTGAAGACCACTGTGTACTCAACTTTGATGAATGTTCCAGTTGTCCATATCTCCATGGAGGTTTGCGTGTAGATAGAGGAAACATCTACTATTATGACTGCACAGATAGTGGATTTAAAGGTATACACTGTGAGACCTTGATGCCTCATTGTTAGTCAACATGTGAAGACACTGCAGACATCTATATTTGGCACTGCTGACCTGGATACACAGGTGCTCAGTGTGAGACCTGAATAAACTATGCTGTAGCATCTCCTGCCAAATTGTGGGGAAATATGCCGAGTTGTCCTCAGAGGATGAATAAGGACAAATTACAGGACTGCCTTCCTCATCCAACAATCTAGATTAGTTTTATATGGTTATCTTGACAGGAAGTTATAAGATAAAAACCTAGAAAATTATAGTGCTGATACTTTAAATAATAACTGGCACTAGGCATAGTTACTTTTCTGTGACAGATTTAAAGCCTGTATACTATATTGGTTCATTTAAAAAAATGTTCATTAATTATCACCTGAAGTAATTGTTTGTCTTATGTGTTTAAATGTTTCCTAAATTGAATGTTCATCATAACCATGTGACCTATAGATGTTCTTTCAGTTGTATAAAATGATTCAGGACTAAAGAGAGTTATGTTTTATATAAAAGATGTTGAATGACAGCAATAGAAATCTATTTTATTGTGATTGTTTGTTGTAATCAAATATATTTATAAATATTTAGATTTCAATGGCTTTCAGAAACTCACATACTTATTTTACTTAGAGAGATAACTATTAGAATTTGTTCACTGCTGAGTGATAGCTATTAAGTATTAGGTCTCATAGATGGGAGAAAAGGCATTCAGATATTTATAAATAAATTGCATAGAAACAATAATTAAGTATATAAAAACATATAGAAAGCAGCATGGTACTGTTGATTTTGAAGAGCATGCTTATGAGAAAATTGCAATATTTTTATAGAAAAATAAGTTTGAAGCTAATAAATGAAATCAAAGAGCTAATAAATAAAAATTATAGTTAAAATTAAATTAAAAGATGGCTTGATGCATCTCTCAAGTGTTATCTGAAATTTTTCTATAACAGTGGATAGTTATTAACATAGCAACCCATATTCAAATTTGCAGGGAATCAGGTACTATAGAATGCTAAGATTTAGGAAGAATAAACAGACTATTGAAGGTAAACCAAAGCTAAGGAATCATTTCAGAAGAGTGGTTGAAAAAGGAGTCAGAGTTGGAATTTGTAGAATGCAACAATTAAGCTACATAGTAGACCTCAGTAATTTTGACAGCAGGCACAAAACTTGTGCAAGCTTAAATCCAAACAAATCTTAATTTGCATTAAGGACTTTGGCTCACATTCTCAATCCAAACTACCTGTGAAGTTCTGGAAATAAATATTTGTGTGTGCTTGTGTGTCTGCTTGCACATGTGCTCATGCACATAAGCAAGAAATCAATAAAAATATTCTTCCTCAAAGGCAACCATCTTGTTTTACTGAAATAGTCTCTCATGTGAATTAGAGATTGCTGGATAGACTAGCTCAACTAGGAAGACTTTAAAGTTATCCACCCTGCCCTGGATAACTTTATCATTTTCTGTTCCCTTTCGTCCTAGGTGGTCAAATCTGTAACAGGTAATATGGCTAGTTATTACATTAATCCCAAGTTTATATTTTTCAAAGAGCTAGAGAGGTCAATTTTGTTGTTATTGTTGGTTTCATTCTTCACATACATTGAAACCAAAAAGCTAGAGTGTCAAAAGAAAAGGCAGATGAGGGAGGGCTTTGTCTTTCTCTTTGTGTTAAGAAAGTCAACACTCCTCCACTGTTGGTGGGATTGCAAAATGGTAAAACCGCTCTGGAAATCAGTGTGGCGGTTCCTCAGAAAACTGGGCATGTCCCTTCCAGAGGACCCTGGCATACCACTCCTGGGAATATACCCAGAGGATTCCCCTGCATACAATAAAGACACATGCTCCACTATGTTTATAGCAGCCTTGTTTATAATAGCCAGAAATTGGAAGGAGCCCAAATATCCCTCAAAGGAGGAATGGATACAGAAAATGTGGTATATTTATATAATGGAATACTACTCAGCAATTAAAAATAATGAATTCATGCAACTTGTAGGTAAATGGTTAGACCTGGAAAATATCATCCTGAGTGAGCTAACCCAATCACAAAAGAATACACATGAAATGCAATCACTGATAAGTGGATATTAATGAGCCCAGAAGCCCTAAATACTCAAGGTACAATTAGCAAGTCAAATGATTCCCAAGAAGAAGAAAGG